>CM061536.1:55506587-56106587 GCA_030545055.2 Neoaliturus tenellus | reverse complement strand
CTAGTCTTAGCACAGATCAACTCCTTTTAAAGGTTAAACAAATTTTATTGGAAAAAGCATATTATAACTTAGAAGAGTTCTTTTTGGATAGCTGGGAGACATTTGTGTAAATGAACTATTGTAAATTTATTTTATTATGTTTGGGGGATTTCATATTTTACTTATGTAGACTAATAAGAATTTGACCATGCACCTGTATTTTGTACTCTGTACATACTGTATACTAGGGATGGACGGGTCCCGAAATTTCGGGAAAATTTTCGGGAAATTTTCGTCCTGATCATCGGGCGGGATTTTTTTATACTCGGGAATTTATCGGGACGGGAACTGCCGAACGGCGGCCGGCGATCGCGGCCGACGATCTCGTTAACGAGGACGGCGATTGCGGCCGACGATCTCGCTAACGAGGACGGTGATCGCGGCCGACGATCTCGCTAACGAGGACGACGATTGCGGCCGACGATCTCGCTAACGAGGACGGCGATTGCGGCCAACGATCTCGCTAACGAGGACGGCGATCGCGGCCGACGATCTCGCTAACGAGGACGGCGATCGCGGCTGACGATCTCTCTAACGAGGACGGCGATCGCGGCCGACAATCTGGCTAACGAGAAAAACACGGCTTAGCTATGGCTTATACTTACTAGGAGTACGCTCGTACCTCCCGTAAGTGTCTATTCGAAGAAGAAATTAAAAATTTTGCATTAGGAATTGTCACATTAAAAAAATTTGATCCCACTAGTAGTAAAGAACCCCCACTCCTGCGCCATGAGGAAGTATGAGAAGTATGAATTTCCTAACAGTCCTTCAGACCTATTTTTAACCGGTTTCCAGTGATTTTTTGCCTACATTTTAGCAATTTTACAGCTTTTTCATGATTTTCGAGGCATAAAAATCTGATGGGGCCATGAGAAAGTGCGAGAATTGCGAATTTCCTAACAGTCCTACAGGCCTATTTTTAACCAGTTGTCAGTGATTTTTGCCTACTTTTTGGCAATTTTACAGCACTTTTCAGGAATTCCGATAAAAACCTGATAGAGGAGGGTGACTGCGCCATGAGTTGTGTGAGAAGTGCGAATTTCCTAACAGTCCTACGTAAGGACTAGTCCCGCGCAAGGACTATTGTATTTAGATGGTCCTGTGTGAGGACTAGTCCCGCGTGAGGACTATTGTATTCAGATGGTCCCGCGTGAGGATTATTGTATTCGGATGGTCCCGTGTGAGGACTAGTCCCGCGTGGGGACTATTGTATTTTAATGGTCCTACACAAGGACTATTGTATTTAGATAGTCCCGCTCAAGGACTAGTCCCGCCTGGGGTCTATCGTATTCAGATGGTCCTGTGTGAGGACTAGTCCCGTGTAAGGACTATTGTATTTAGATAGTCCAGCGTGAGGACTAGTCCTGTGCAAGGACTATTGAATTTAAATAGTCCGGCGTGGGGACTATTGTATTTTAATGGCCCTTCGCAAGGACTATTATATTAAAATGGTCCGGCATGCAATTGAATTTAGATAGTCCGGCCGGTGTAGGGACTAGTCCGACATAATGACCATTATATTTATAGTCCGTTGTGGTGATTTTCAACTCACAAAAGAAATTTCCACTAATATACGTACAACACTTGTTGTTTAGCGGGTGATTCAGCATGAGAGGAAAGAGATAAGAGATAACAGACCGGCGTCGACTGACCTCGAGATTGGCGATAAATTTTCAGTGAAAATGTCTGCTAATTAGGTTGCTGATAAGAGGCCGACGTCCGCTGACTCCGTCATTGGTGATAACAGTTTTAATGATGTCTGTTAATTATATCGCTTATCAAGCTCGTTTGGTTTTAACAGGATGATGCAATTTGTGCTTTGCCTGAGGCTATACAATTTTTTGTATAAAAGGAGGTTGGCTTTCAAGTAATATTCAGTTTGCTTCGAGATCTATCTCAATCAGGGTGAGTAATATTTGAGATAATACCACTATTAGTTATTAAATTAATAATCAAAATTGTCATAGAATATTATCATACAATGAGAATAAGCTAAGCGTTTTGAGTTATCTTATCAAACCGCCTGACCCAGATGTCATGTTTGTATGATAACGTGTTGTATGCTGGTTGATTATTTTCACTCGATCAAAATTGTTGTTGTGTAATCGACTTGTACGATTTTCACTTAAAATCAAATTAGTTTAATATATATTTTAAATATTTGGAGTTTAGCTGTTTTGTCAATTTTTTATTTATAGCTGTTTATTAAAAACAATAATATAATATTTTTCACTAGTACCCTTTAAAATTTTTATTCTGATCGGATTTTTATTTTTCTCTTATAGATCGCATAAGAAGATGGCTGCGATTAAAATTAATTGCAATTTCTGCGGCAAGCTTATATCAAAATCAAATATGACATATCATGTTAAAGTGTGTCCTAACAACCCAAATAAGGACTCGAGCTCCCGTTACATGAAAAAGTCATGTGATAAATGTGGAAAATTAATTTTAAACGTTAATTTTAATCGGCATTACAAAACATGTCAATCTACTAGCAATCAACCTTCCACTTCTACAGCGCAAAGTAATGAACAAGTGCAACCGATACCTAGCACAAGCGGAGTTCAACATTCAAAACCCCGGGTCCAGAAGAAAGCAAGTCATGAGTACAAAGCTAAATGCCCGAAATGTGAAAAACTCGTAAGAAAATCCAATATGAGTTATCATCTGAAAACACACGAAGAGTCCGCTTTGGTTAGCCGTGGTGGAATCGTTGATGAAAATGATGGACCCACTCCAGCGAAAAGACCTCGTCTGGATGAAAAAAGTGTTAAAAATAAATCAGTTTTTGAAACTTTGCAGGGGGCTATATTTTTAACGATGATGACAATTTGCAATTTGGTGAAAGGGCCTATCGGTGGTGGCAATACCTTTACACCAAAAGATTCTGAAGTCGAATTAGTGAGATCAGCTTTCGGGGGAGTCGTCAACTTTTATTGCATTGAAAACATTCATGCTATCAAAGACCCGATCATATTTTTGGACGCATATAAAAATATTATCATCAGGAAGATAAAAGAATGGTTGGGTGAATTTGAATTGAAGGTCCGATTTAACTTCCGAATTGATTTCAAGAGGAAAGAACAAGTAGAGGAATTCAACTTTAAAACGAAATATTCTGTGATCGATTTGAGTACCGATATTTCAGGTTTCTATGATTTTGCTAAGGAAAAGTTACTCAACGAAATGGAAGAATTTCAAGCGAAAGGATCCGGTTGGTCTTTATTCAGTATAAGCGATTTGGAAATTCAAGTATGCCGCTATAACCCTCTCAGAGCATCCAGTTATATTCCTCTACCCAAAGATATTGCGAATAGAAAAGCTATTATTAATGTAAGAAATGATGATGAAAAATGTTTTCTCTGGTCTATTTTATCTGCATTACACCCAGTTGATCACAGAGATCATCCCGATAGAGTCAGTAAATACAAACAGTACGAACACGAGTTTGATGAGGCTTTGAAAGACATAACGTTCCCCGTACAAGTTCAGAAAAATATTATAATGAAATTTGAAAAACGGTCTGGCGTGTCAGTAAATATATATGCTTGTGATCTAACTAAAGACTCTGAAAATTATGATAAGTTTGAGGACTATCCCGGTGCAGGAAAAAAATCTAAAAATGCTAAGAAAAGTGACATCTATGTTTTGTATGTAACGAAGAATGAAATCCCCAACAGACATGTCAATCTGCTGTATTTGAAAAATGAAAACGGCAATTCACATTATTGTTGGATAAAAAGCATGAGTAGGTTGATAGGTAGGCAAATCAAGAAAGACAGACATAAGATACATAACTGCAATCGTTGTCTCCAATATTTTGGAACTGAAGCCTTGTTAAAAACCCACAAAGAAACCTGCAACGAGCCAGAACAACAGGATGTTGATGATTTGGATACAATATTTATATGCAACAGATGTCTCAACGGATTCGATGATGAACCGAAATTAGAAAAACACAGGGAATACTGCAATCAACACGATGCTGTTAGAATCGTCATGCCTAAGGCGATTAAAATTAAAGATGATTACATCAGCCCGACAATACAGTTCAAGCACAAATACAGAAAAATGAAAGTGCCCTACGTAGCGTATGCTGATTTTGAATGCATTCTGACACCAGTGGACGACCAGCGGGGGATCAACACCAAGAAATATCAAGCCCATCAAGCGGCCAGTTTTTCATTGTACGTTGTGAATGCGTCAGATGACTATGACATCCCCTTCGATTTGTATTATGAATATTTGGGTGCCGATGCTGCACAGGTCTTCATAGATGGACTCGTAGATGTTTCAAAGAAAATAGCTCAACTCTACAGTCGTGAAGCAGCGAAGCCCATGAATTTGACTGCTGCCGAAAAGGCGGAAGCCAGGTTTACTTCGGTTTGCCACATTTGTGGAAAAGTGTTTGATGAAAAAACTGGAAAAGCCGTTCTCGATCACGATCATTTGACGGGGAAATTCAGAGGGGTAGCGCACAATTCTTGCAATTTGAATTTCAAAAAGCCCCATTTCCTGCCGGTCTTCATCCATAACCTGAGCAATTATGACGCCCATTTATTTATAAAAATGCTTGGAGCTGATAAGAAAGATATCGTTGTCTTGGCCACCACCGAAGAACGTTACATATCTTTCGAAGTGAAAATTGAAAACGGGTTGAACTTGAGATTCTTGGACTCGTTCAGATTCATGGCTTCCAGTTTAGACAGTCTGGCCAAAAATCTCACCAAACATCAATTCAAACACACTTCGAAATTCTTCTCGGATGACAAACTGGATCTGGTTATTCGCAAGGGGATTTACCCGTATGATTATATGGACGGTATGGAGAGATTTGGAGAGACGTCTTTGCCTTCAAAAGAATCGTTCTACAACAAATTGAACAATTCAAACGTCAGCGATGAAGACTACAAACATGCGTGCGATGTGTGGGAAAAGTTTTCCATCCAAACGATGGGGGAGTACACTCTGCTGTACAATAAAACGGACACCCTACTGCTAGCGGATGTGATTGAAAATTTCCGTAAAGTATGTTTGAAAACGTATAAACTGGATCCAGCATGGTATTACACCTCACCCGGTCTGGCCTGGGACGCCATGTTGAAGAAAACCGAGGTAAGTCTCGATATGCTGACGGACACCGACATGGAACTGATGATCTCGAAAGGCATTCGCGGTGGGATCTCTCAGTGCTGTCACAGATACGCCAAAGCCAATAACCCGTACATGCACGATTATGACGCTGGAAAACTGAATGATTATCTTATCTATCTGGATGTAAACAACCTCTATGGTTGGGCGATGATGGAGTATCAACCCCAGAGGAAATTCGAGTGGTGCACAGACTCTGAACTGGCCCAGATAATGTGTAAACTCACAAACGGACAATTCATCAGTAACAAGTCCGACATCGGTTACATCCTCGAAGTTGACCTCGAATATCCCCAACATCTGCACGACCACCATAGAGACCTACCTCTAGCACCGGAGAACCAATGCCCGCCGGGATCCAATCAGAGGAAGCTCTTAACAACGCTGTACAACAAAGAGAAATACATCGTACACTACAGGAATCTCCAACTCTATCTGTCTTTAGGAATGGTTCTGAAGAAAATATATAGGGCCATAAAATTCCAACAGTCAGCGTGGTTGAGTGAATATATTAAATTAAACACGGACATGAGAACCAAAGCGACGAACGACTTTGAAAAAGATTTCTACAAGTTGATGAACAACTCGGTGTTCGGCAAGACGATGGAGAATATCAGAAAACACGTCAATATCAAACTGGCCACTCACGAACAGCAGTTGCAAAAACTAGTGGCGAAACCCAATTTTAAATCCTTGACAATATTCTCCGAGCACTTGACTGCTGTCCATATGGAAAAGACCTATTTGTATTTCAACAAACCCATTTATGTCGGTATGAGCATTTTGGACATCTCCAAAATAGCGATATACGATTTCCATTACAACGTCATGAAACCAAAGTATGGGGACAACATCAGAGTCCACTACGGAGATACCGACTCACTGGTCTATGGCGTGAGGACTGAAGATGTATACAAGGACATGAAAAGCATGATCGACTATTTTGACACCAGTGATTACAAAGCGGATAACGTTTACGGCATGCCGCGGGTCAACAAGAAAGTCATCGGAAAATGGAAAGATGAACTGGCTGGAGATGTCATGAGGGAGTTTGTCGGGCTGCGATCGAAGATGTACGCATACGACTCGGAAGGAAATAAATCTGGCAAAAAGGCGAAAGGTGTGACGAAATCCGTTGTCAAGAAAGAGTTGAAGCTTGAAGACTACAAATCGTGTTTGTTCAACGAAACGGAAGAATACAAGACGATGAACACCATCCGGAGCAAGGGGCACAACATTTATTCCATATCGCAATATAAAAAAGCGCTGTCCGCCAAGGATGACAAGAGGTACATCTGTGAAGACGGACTGACGACACTGCCCTGGGGACATTTTCGGATACCCGTCAGTATGGATGTTGATGAAGATTTCGATCTGGACTGATTACAATTGATGTTTAAAAGTGTCTTAAATAAGTGTGTTTAATTGTTTTTCTCAACTATAAAAAATAATATTCAAAACTCATTTATTTTGTAAATCAGCTGTGATGGAAATTGCATCACAACTGATGATTACATCAAAATTTAATATTGATAATTTTTTTTAATCAGCTGTGATGGAAATTGCATCACAACTGATGATTACATCAAAATTTAATATCGATCAAAATTTTTAATCTCCAGGTTTTCGCCCATTGGAGTGATTGGTGTCTACCTCCAATTGGGACTTTTTATGCCTCAAAAAGTACTCTGTTGAAGGTGGGAACTTTGACGTAGTAACAGAGCTTTTTAACCAATATCCACCGACACCAACATGTTATCCGATCCCCCCTCGGATTTTGATCGTACGAATTATACAAGCGTAAACCCCGTCAATATTTTCATTTACTAGAATTGTAGAAATGTATTAGAATAATTAAATCATCATCTGTATATATTCCTTTTTTATATCATAAGTGAACATGGTCTGTGATACCACGATGACGTAGGCCGTAGTGCCTTTATCAGCGACCGGACCGGTAACCGCGTTTGTAAAATCCTTAGACCTGAAACCTCATACCATACACCATGGCCTAGACCCAAGACCTAAGTCCCTACACCGTGGCCTAGTACTCTTCTTAAGCCGTTTCCAGTTATTACTGTTTCGTCTATACCTTGAGGGAAATTGGCCTTTTATGTTCTTAGACCTGAGACCTAAGCTTTTACACCATGGTCTAACACTTGTTTTAAGCCGTGTCACGTTGTGGTTTTTCATCTATAGCTAGAGGAAAGTCGGTCCTTATGCTCTTAGACCCCAGACCTAATGCTCTACACCATGGTCTAGACCCAACCCTTAACCCATCATGGTCTAGTACTTGTCTTAAAGTCGGGTTTTAACTTCTTAGACACAAGATCTAAGACCCTACACCATGGTCTAGTACTCGTCTTAAAGTCGGTCTTTACGTTCTTAGACCCAAGACCTAAGGTCCTACATCTTGGTTTAGACACAAGACCTAAGGCCATACACCGTGGTCCAGTATTTGTCTTAATCCGTGTGCAGTTATTACTGTTTCGTCTATACCTAGAGGTAAATCGGCCTTTTATGTTCTTAGACCTGAGAACTAGGTTTTTACATCATGGTTTAATACTTGTCTTAAGCCGTGCGCAATCGTGGTTGTTTCATCCATAACTAGAGGAAAGTCGGCCTTTAAGTTCTTAGACCAAGGACCTGAGGCTCTATACCACGATCCAGACCCAAGGGCATACACCGTGGTCCATTACTTGTCTTAATCTGTGTGCAGTTATTACTGTCTCGTCTATACCTAGAGGAAAATCGGCCATTTATGTTCTTAGACCTGAGAGCTAAGGTTCACATTCATCACCCGATTTAAAAAACGTTCGCAGAGTTAATTTAAAAAAACATCGTCTACATATCGATTTTCAAAAACGGTGTGTAGACGTTAATTTTAAAAAACACCGTTTACACATCGATTTTCAAAAACGGTGTGTAGACGTTAATTTTTAAAAACACCGTTTACACATCGATTTTTACTGTTTCGTCTCGAAAAAGAGAATGTTTAAGCTTTTACACCATAACTTACAACGAAACCCCGTGGTCTAATTCCTAAAACCTAGGACCTTAGACCGATACCCTAGGACATAAGGGCTTAGACTTATTGCTTAAAAGGAATTTAAATTAGGACCTAAGGCCTCATAATTTAGACCAACCCCAATCCCAAGCATTTAAGGCATTAGACCATAGACCTTTATTTATATTACCTTAAACATTTGACCTAAGATCTAAGACTTTAACAAAAGACTTAAGCCCTAAGACCCTACCTCATGGACTAGGACCGTGTAAAATGGCATGCATAATGCCAATCATATGTATTATTTGAAAGCACAGCGCCCATGAACGCCTGTGTTTGCTGTTGGGCGTTTTAATGATTTGCGCTTTCGGGCGTTTTGCAAACTCGACGCGAAAATTACGATCGCAGACGTAAATTATTAAAAAACATCGTCTACACATCGATTTTGAAAAACGATCGTAGACGTCGATTATTTTAAACAGCGTCTGGGCATCGATTTGGAAAAACGTTCGCAGACGTTATTTATTAAAAAACATCGTCTACACATCGATTTTGAAAAACGATCGTAGACGTCGATTATTTTAAACAGCGTCTGGGCATCGATTTTGAAAAACGTTCGCAGACGTTAAATATAAAAGGATATCGTCTACACATCGATTTTGAAAAACGTTCGCAGACGTTAATTATTAAAGGGCATCGTCTACACATCGATTTGCAATATGCAGGTCGAGTTTGCAAAACGCCCGAAAGCGCAAATCATTAAAACGCCCAACAGCAAACACAGGCGTTCATGGGCGCTGTGCTTTCAAATAATACATATGATTGGCATTATGCATGCCATTTTACACGGTCCTAGTCCATGAGGTAGGGTCTTAGGGCTTTAGTCTTTTGTTAAAGTCTTAGATCTTAGGTCAAATGTTTAAGGTCATATAAATAAAGGTCTATGGTCTAATGCCTTAAATGCTTGGGATTGGGGTTGGTCTAAATTATGAGGCCTTAGGTCCTAATTTAAATTCCTTTTAAGCAATAAGTCTAAGCCCTTATGTCCTAGGGTATCGGTCTAAGGTCCTAGGTTTTAGGAATTAGACCACGGGGTTTCGTTGTAAGTTATGGTGTAAAAGCTTAAACATTCTCTTTTTCGAGACGAAACAGTAAAAATCGATGTGTAAACGGTGTTTTTAAAAATTAACGTCTACACACCGTTTTTGAAAATCGATGTGTAAACGGTGTTTTTTAAAATTAACGTCTACACACCGTTTTTGAAAATCGATATGTAGACGATGTTTTTTTAAATTAACTCTGCGAACGTTTTTTAAATCGGGTGATGAATGTGAACCTTAGCTCTCAGGTCTAAGAACATAAATGGCCGATTTTCCTCTAGGTATAGACGAGACAGTAATAACTGCACACAGATTAAGACAAGTAATGGACCACGGTGTATGCCCTTGGGTCTGGATCGTGGTATAGAGCCTCAGGTCCTTGGTCTAAGAACTTAAAGGCCGACTTTCCTCTAGTTATGGATGAAACAACCACGATTGCGCACGGCTTAAGACAAGTATTAAACCATGATGTAAAAACCTAGTTCTCAGGTCTAAGAACATAAAAGGCCGATTTACCTCTAGGTATAGACAAAACAGTAATAACTGCACACGGATTAAGACAAATACTGGACCACGGTGTATGGCCTTAGGTCTTGTGTCTAAACCAAGATGTAGGACCTTAGGTCTTGGGTCTAAGAACGTAAAGACCGACTTTAAGACGAGTACTAGACCATGGTGTAGGGTCTTAGATCTTGTGTCTAAGAAGTTAAAACCCGACTTTAAGACAAGTACTAGACCATGATGGGTTAAGGGTTGGGTCTAGACCATGGTGTAGAGCATTAGGTCTGGGGTCTAAGAGCATAAGAACCGACTTTCCTCTAGCTATAGATGAAAAACCACAACGTGACACGGCTTAAAACAAGTGTTAGACCATGGTGTAAAAGCTTAGGTCTCAGGTCTAAGAACATAAAAGGCCAATTTCCCTCAAGGTATAGACGAAACAGTAATAACTGGAAACGGCTTAAGAAGAGTACTAGGCCACGGTGTAGGGACTTAGGTCTTGGGTCTAGGCCATGGTGTATGGTATGAGGTTTCAGGTCTAAGGATTTTACAAACGCGGTTACCGGTCCGGTCGCTGATAAAGGCACTACGGCCTACGTCATCGTGGTATCACAGACCATGTTCACTTATGATATAAAAAAGGAATATATACAGATGATGATTTAATTATTCTAATACATTTCTACAATTCTAGTAAATGAAAATATTGACGGGGTTTACGCTTGTATAATTCGTACGATCAAAATCCGAGGGGGGATCGGATAACATGTTGGTGTCGGTGGATATTGGTTAAAAAGCTCTGTTACTACGTCAAAGTTCCCACCTTCAACAGAGTACTTTTTGAGGCATAAAAAGTCCCAATTGGAGGTAGACACCAATCACTCCAATGGGCGAAAACCTGGAGATTAAAAATTTTGATCGATATTAAATTTTGATGTAATCATCAGTTGTGATGCAATTTCCATCACAGCTGATTAAAAAAAATTATCAATATTAAATTTTGATGTAATCATCAGTTGTGATGCAATTTCCATCACAGCTGATTTACAAAATAAATGAGTTTTGAATATTATTTTTTATAGTTGAGAAAAACAATTAAACACACTTATTTAAGACACTTTTAAACATCAATTGTAATCAGTCCAGATCGAAATCTTCATCAACATCCATACTGACGGGTATCCGAAAATGTCCCCAGGGCAGTGTCGTCAGTCCGTCTTCACAGATGTACCTCTTGTCATCCTTGGCGGACAGCGCTTTTTTATATTGCGATATGGAATAAATGTTGTGCCCCTTGCTCCGGATGGTGTTCATCGTCTTGTATTCTTCCATTTCGTTGAACAAACACGATTTGTAGTCTTCAAGCTTCAACTCTTTCTTGACAACGGATTTCGTCACACCTTTCGCCTTTTTGCCAGATTTATTTCCTTCCGAGTCGTATGCGTACATCTTCGATCGCAGCCCGACAAACTCCCTCATGACATCTCCAGCCAGTTCATCTTTCCATTTTCCGATGACTTTCTTGTTGACCCGCGGCATGCCGTAAACGTTATCCGCTTTGTAATCACTGGTGTCAAAATAGTCGATCATGCTTTTCATGTCCTCGTATACATCTTCAGTCCTCACGCCATAGACCAGTGAGTCGGTATCTCCGTAGTGGACTCTGATGTTGTCCCCATACTTTGGTTTCATGACGTTGTAATGGAAATCGTATATCGCTATTTTGGAGATGTCCAAAATGCTCATACCGACATAAATGGGTTTGTTGAAATACAAATAGGTCTTTTCCATATGGACAGCAGTCAAGTGCTCGGAGAATATTGTCAAGGATTTAAAATTGGGTTTCGCCACTAGTTTTTGCAACTGCTGTTCGTGAGTGGCCAGTTTGATATTGACGTGTTTTCTGATATTCTCCATCGTCTTGCCGAACACCGAGTTGTTCATCAACTTGTAGAAATCTTTTTCAAAGTCGTTCGTCGCTTTGGTTCTCATGTCCGTGTTTAATTTAATATATTCACTCAACCACGCTGACTGTTGGAATTTTATGGCCCTATATATTTTCTTCAGAACCATTCCTAAAGACAGATAGAGTTGGAGATTCCTGTAGTGTACGATGTATTTCTCTTTGTTGTACAGCGTTGTTAAGAGCTTCCTCTGATTGGATCCCGGCGGGCATTGGTTCTCCGGTGCTAGAGGTAGGTCTCTATGGTGGTCGTGCAGATGTTGGGGATATTCGAGGTCAACTTCGAGGATGTAACCGATGTCGGACTTGTTACTGATGAATTGTCCGTTTGTGAGTTTACACATTATCTGGGCCAGTTCAGAGTCTGTGCACCACTCGAATTTCCTCTGGGGTTGATACTCCATCATCGCCCAACCATAGAGGTTGTTTACATCCAGATAGATAAGATAATCATTCGGTTTTCCAGCGTCATAATCGTGCATGTACGGGTTATTGGCTTTGGCGTATCTGTGACAGCACTGAGAGATCCCACCGCGAATGCCTTTCGAGATCATCAGTTCCATGTCGGTGTCCGTCAGCATATCGAGACTTACCTCGGTTTTCTTCAACATGGCGTCCCAGGCCAGACCGGGTGAGGTGTAATACCATGCTGGATCCAGTTTATACGTTTTCAAACATACTTTACGGAAATTTTCAATCACATCCGCTAGCAGTAGGGTGTCCGTTTTATTGTACAGCAGAGTGTACTCCCCCATCGTTTGGATGGAAAACTTTTCCCACACATCGCACGCATGTTTGTAGTCTTCATCGCTGACGTTTGAATTGTTCAATTTGTTGTAGAACGATTCTTTTGAAGGCAAAGACGTCTCTCCAAATCTCTCCATACCGTCCATATAATCATACGGGTAAATCCCCTTGCGAATAACCAGATCCAGTTTGTCATCCGAGAAGAATTTCGAAGTGTGTTTGAATTGATGTTTGGTGAGATTTTTGGCCAGACTGTCTAAACTGGAAGCCATGAATCTGAACGAGTCCAAGAATCTCAAGTTCAACCCGTTTTCAATTTTCACTTCGAAAGATATGTAACGTTCTTCGGTGGTGGCCAAGACAACGATATCTTTCTTATCAGCTCCAAGCATTTTTATAAATAAATGGGCGTCATAATTGCTCAGGTTATGGATGAAGACCGGCAGGAAATGGGGCTTTTTGAAATTCAAATTGCAAGAATTGTGCGCTACCCCTCTGAATTTCCCCGTCAAATGATCGTGATCGAGAACGGCTTTTCCAGTTTTTTCATCAAACACTTTTCCACAAATGTGGCAAACCGAAGTAAACCTGGCTTCCGCCTTTTCGGCAGCAGTCAAATTCATGGGCTTCGCTGCTTCACGACTGTAGAGTTGAGCTATTTTCTTTGAAACATCTACGAGTCCATCTATGAAGACCTGTGCAGCATCGGCACCCAAATATTCATAATACAAATCGAAGGGGATGTCATAGTCATCTGACGCATTCACAACGTACAATGAAAAACTGGCCGCTTGATGGGCTTGATATTTCTTGGTGTTGATCCCCCGCTGGTCGTCCACTGGTGTCAGAATGCATTCAAAATCAGCATACGCTACGTAGGGCACTTTCATTTTTCTGTATTTGTGCTTGAACTGTATTGTCGGGCTGATGTAATCATCTTTAATTTTAATCGCCTTAGGCATGACGATTCTAACAGCATCGTGTTGATTGCAGTATTCCCTGTGTTTTTCTAATTTCGGTTCATCATCGAATCCGTTGAGACATCTGTTGCATATAAATATTGTATCCAAATCATCAACATCCTGTTGTTCTGGCTCGTTGCAGGTTTCTTTGTGGGTTTTTAACAAGGCTTCAGTTCCAAAATATTGGAGACAACGATTGCAGTTATGTATCTTATGTCTGTCTTTCTTGATTTGCCTACCTATCAACCTACTCATGCTTTTTATCCAACAATAATGTGAATTGCCGTTTTCATTTTTCAAATACAACAGATTGACATGTCTGTTGGGGATTTCATTCTTCGTTACATACAAAACATAGATGTCACTTTTCTTAGCATTTTTAGATTTTTTTCCTGCACCGGGATAGTCCTCAAACTTATCATAATTTTCAGAGTCTTTAGTTAGATCACAAGCATATATATTTACTGACACGCCAGACCGTTTTTCAAATTTCATTATAATATTTTTCTGAACTTGTACGGGGAACGTTATGTCTTTCAAAGCCTCATCAAACTCGTGTTCGTACTGTTTGTATTTACTGACTCTATCGGGATGATCTCTGTGATCAACTGGGTGTAATGCAGATAAAATAGACCAGAGAAAACATTTTTCATCATCATTTCTTACATTAATAATAGCTTTTCTATTCGCAATATCTTTGGGTAGAGGAATATAACTGGATGCTCTGAGAGGGTTATAGCGGCATACTTGAATTTCCAAATCGCTTATACTGAATAAAGACCAACCGGATCCTTTCGCTTGAAATTCTTCCATTTCGTTGAGTAACTTTTCCTTAGCAAAATCATAGAAACCTGAAATATCGGTACTCAAATCGATCACAGAATATTTCGTTTTAAAGTTGAATTCCTCTACTTGTTCTTTCCTCTTGAAATCAATTCGGAAGTTAAATCGGACCTTCAATTCAAATTCACCCAACCATTAGTTAAATCGGACCTTCAATTCAAATTCACCCAACCATTCTTTTATCTTCCTGATGATAATATTTTTATATGCGTCCAAAAATATGATCGGGTCTTTGATAGCATGAATGTTTTCAATGCAATAAAAGTTGACGACTCCCCCGAAAGCTGATCTCACTAATTCGACTTCAGAATCTTTTGGTGTAAAGGTATTGCCACCACCGATAGGCTCTTTCACCAAATTGCAAATTGTCATCATCGTTAAAAATATAGCCCCCTGCAAAGTTTCAAAAACTGATTTATTTTTAACACTTTTTTCATCCAGACGAGGTCTTTTCGCTGGAGTGGGTCCATCATTTTCATCAACGATTCCACCACGGCTAACCAAAGCGGACTCTTCGTGTGTTTTCAGATGATAACTCATATTGGATTTTCTTACGAGTTTTTCACATTTCGGGCATTTAGCTTTGTACTCATGACTTGCTTTCTTCTGGACCCGGGGTTTTGAATGTTGAACTCCGCTTGTGCTAGGTATCGGTTGCACTTGTTCATTACTTTGCGCTGTAGAAGTGGAAGGTTGATTGCTAGTAGATTGACATGTTTTGTAATGCCGATTAAAATTAACGTTTAAAATTAATTTTCCACATTTATCACATGACTTTTTCATGTAACGGGAGCTCGAGTCCTTATTTGGGTTGTTAGGACACACTTTAACATGATATGTCATATTTGATTTTGATATAAGCTTGCCGCAGAAATTGCAATTAATTTTAATCGCAGCCATCTTCTTATGCGATCTATAAGAGAAAAATAAAAATCCGATCAGAATAAAAATTTTAAAGGGTACTAGTGAAAAATATTATATTATTGTTTTTAATAAACAGCTATAAATAAAAAATTGACAAAACAGCTAAACTCCAAATATTTAAAATATATATTAAACTAATTTGATTTTAAGTGAAAATCGTACAAGTCGATTACACAACAACAATTTTGATCGAGTGAAAATAATCAACCAGCATACAACACGTTATCATACAAACATGACATCTGGGTCAGGCGGTTTGATAAGATAACTCAAAACGCTTAGCTTATTCTCATTGTATGATAATATTCTATGACAATTTTGATTATTAATTTAATAACTAATAGTGGTATTATCTCAAATATTACTCACCCTGATTGAGATAGATCTCGAAGCAAACTGAATATTACTTGAAAGCCAACCTCCTTTTATACAAAAAATTGTATAGCCTCAGGCAAAGCACAAATTGCATCATCCTGTTAAAACCAAACGAGCTTGATAAGCGATATAATTAACAGACATCATTAAAACTGTTATCACCAATGACGGAGTCAGCGGACGTCGGCCTCTTATCAGCAACCTAATTAGCAGACATTTTCACTGAAAATTTATCGCCAATCTCGAGGTCAGTCGACGCCGGTCTGTTATCTCTTATCTCTTTCCTCTCATGCTGAATCACCCGCTAAACAACAAGTGTTGTACGTATATTAGTGGAAATTTCTTTTGTGAGTTGAAAATCACCACAACGGACTATAAATATAATGGTCATTATGTCGGACTAGTCCCTACACCGGCCGGACTATCTAAATTCAATTGCATGCCGGACCATTTTAATATAATAGTCCTTGCGAAGGGCCATTAAAATACAATAGTCCCCACGCCGGACTATTTAAATTCAATAGTCCTTGCACAGGACTAGTCCTCACGCTGGACTATCTAAATACAATAGTCCTTACACGGGACTAGTCCTCACACAGGACCATCTGAATACGATAGACCCCAGGCGGGACTAGTCCTTGAGCGGGACTATCTAAATACAATAGTCCTTGTGTAGGACCATTAAAATACAATAGTCCCCACGCGGGACTAGTCCTCACACGGGACCATCCGAATACAATAATCCTCACGCGGGACCATCTGAATACAATAGTCCTCACGCGGGACTAGTCCTCACACAGGACCATCTAAATACAATAGTCCTTGCGCGGGACTAGTCCTTACGTAGGACTGTTAGGAAATTCGCACTTCTCACACAACTCATGGCGCAGTCACCCTCCTCTATCAGGTTTTTATCGGAATTCCTGAAAAGTGCTGTAAAATTGCCAAAAAGTAGGCAAAAATCACTGACAACTGGTTAAAAATAGGCCTGTAGGACTGTTAGGAAATTCGCAATTCTCGCACTTTCTCATGGCCCCATCAGATTTTTATGCCTCGAAAATCATGAAAAAGCTGTAAAATTGCTAAAATGTAGGCAAAAAATCACTGGAAACCGGTTAAAAATAGGTCTGAAGGACTGTTAGGAAATTCATACTTCTCATACTTCCTCATGGCGCAGGAGTGGGGGTTCTTTACTACTCCCACTTTGTAATGGTATTAAAAACAACTAAAATCACTTGTAATAAAAGAAAACCTAAATAAAAAATCAATTTTCTTATATTTAGGCAATACTTAGTTCGTAGTTACTTTTAATTTAATGGATTTGTGTCATAATCATTTTTTATAAGCATTTTACAGTATTTTAATTATTTAGGATAGTACAAATAAGTTAGGTTGCCCCATGTACACAAAACAAAATAATTTATTTATTTTAATAATTAGGCCTACAGTACAACTGGCTGCCTTACTCGCATCACTGTAAAAGTGTTAAACTTCTCAAACTTTATATTCTTTTTTTATACATTTTTAAACACAAAAATATGGTAAGGAAAGCCTATTTTTAGAAAATAAAAAATCATCTTGATTATAATTAGGCCTATCACCCATGAGAACATTCAAGAATATTTACACACTTAAACCTACCAAAATTGTTTTGTTTATCCTACAGATGTAAATTTTAACTACTTGTGACTGGTTTCAGGTCATTCATAACCCAACTTTAGTCACCAAACCCTATCTTTTATACAGTATTATAATTTATGAATATTTACGCCCACTTGCACGTTGTTGTACGTACGGTTGGTGCGGTGATGATATTACATCTGTCGCAATAGATTTGCAAACTCAGTGAATTTCGATCGGAGTTCAGTTTTTTCCCAATAAACACCATAGGCAAAAATATGTAAGTTTGCTGCCATGGGCGTGTTGTACATAAATATACTATATATTTGTCAAATATCACCCACTCATGCGACAGAGAATCTCAATAACCATAGGGTATAGAGGGATGAAATTTGGCATGAACATCTTTAGGTGCTCACTAAGAAACGGTTTTGCAATATTCCATCAGGTCTCCGCAGCACAGGATTTTGATTTTGATCTAATGTTATTCGTAAAGCCAGTTTTTAATATGTTATATACGAGATATATATATATTCTGAATTTAGGAAACAACGAATCTGAAAAACTTTATGATGTAACGGGTTGACATTTGTAATGTGAGATCCGCTTTGCCCATAGGTAACTAAGAAACGCTTTTGAAAAGCTTCTTAAGGGCTCCGCCCCGCAGGACTTCAAAATTAATTGGGGTTGAAATTTGAAATGACACTCTCCTTTGTTCATAGGTCCTCACCAAGAAACACTTTTGCAAAATTCCTTCAGGGCTCCGCCCCACAGGCCTTCAAAATTTATGTCAAAATTACTATAGAGTGTACGCAGATGGAATTTGGCATGGGCCAAAGAGTTCTCTTTGGTAATAGTCACTCTTTGCTAATAAGACGCACGAAAATAGTCCGATGGAAATTTTAACAGCTGTTTCCCCCTCACCCCCTCTCGCCCTGCAATGTTGTCATTTTGTGTTTATGTTTACCATGTTGTAATATAATATAGTATAAAAATGTATTTTAGAATAAATCTGGCAAAAATGCATCGACTCTCATTGGACTTTTTTCGTGAATCCTACTATAATAGGTGTTCACTAAGAAAAGATTTTTCAAATATATTTTTTAAAGTTCCTTATGATTACACCCCAAAAGGCTTGAAAAATATGATGCCTTGTGGCCAATTTTTAAATGCGAATCAAAGAAACAATGGATCTCAAAGATTGTAGGGCCTGCATCCCTGCAGGGTTACAATTAGTAAAGAACTTTCATTTTTCTCATTGGTGCTCATTATGAAACGGTTTTGCAAATTTCGTTAACGGCTCCGCGCCACGGAACCTCAAGATTGCCATAGATCCTAGCGGGTTGAAATTTAAAGTGGACATTGCTCTTTAATAATAGGTGCTCACTAAGAAAAGGTTTTGCAAAATCCCTTCAGGGCTTCGCTAACACAACGTTGTGATGTAATTCCGGAGGAGGGAAAATAAATAGCGTTCCGAATGAAGCTTCCCAACTTCAGAATCACGCCACCGAAATTAATGCCTCAGATAATGCTCAGACGGAGCTAAAAAAAAAAATAATTCCAGGGGTCGATTAAATTAATTGCCGATTAGAAATAAGTTTTGAACTTTGCCAATTAGGATTTAGAAAATAAAGTAAAACGCACAGGGCTCAGAACCCAACAGTAGATGGAAAACGATCAATTCAATGTGTTGGGGGGGTTCATCCTTGCCCTTCGTAAAATTTGTTTGGGGTGAAATTTAGCCTATAATTTAGATTTGACTCCACAGCGACCGCGCGCAGACTGTGGAGTGTTGACGCCAATTATCTTGAAAAATGCCCGGGGGGAAAGACGTAAGATTCGCTAAGTCGCTCGGCGTGACGGAATAAATCGGCCAATTCTAAGGTTCGCGGGACGGTGAATAACTTTCGGTATTTAATTAAATATTTAACGAAGTTCGTAGGCTCGCCTCACCCAAAATACAAAGTATGTCTGGGTTACTCAAGGGGGTCACGCCGATCGGACGACATGTAACGACTCGGAGTCGTGAGTAAGAAAAAGGGTCAATTAACTAAATGACGTACTTTACCGAGTTAATTTTACGGGTTGTGAAAAGGAATTTAGACGGATAATTAAGTAACGAATTAACTTGCTAACAGAATAAAGTCAAGTGACTCGACGTACCGTGGTTTTGACGAATGTAACTCGGCGGTAGACAGTCCGAAGTCGATAGGCGAGAGAACGGCTACTAATCGTCGTCGAAGGCAGGAACAGACTGATCTTTCTCCTCGTCCCCACGAGTTCGGAGCTTTCCTTCCCCCACCACGGTCGGAGGAATCAGCTGGTTAAAATTACGTCGAATTGAACTTCCGGCGTTTGACGAAAAACAGCGGGTTCACCAGCTGACGGGAAGAAGAAGAAACGTCCCAACGTCACTAACGTCCGCCGGTCTCAACAAACGCTCTTTGAGGTTATGTTTATGTTTTGGTCCTTGAAGTTAGTTCGGTTGTTGGCAGTTATTTACGTATATTATGGGTGAAATAAAAGTATCCAAGTGTATTTAATGAAGGCTATTCGTGGTCAACAGTAATGGTGGTTAATTATAGTGAAATCTGTGAAGTTCAATAAAATGTTATTATGCCGGTCCTAGGGCTGGGCTGAGGCGCGACGTAGGCCTAATCTGTCCTGTGTTCTAGTTTGTACTATGTGATTCATTTCGGTAAGTAAGAGCGTTTGTTTTACATAGACACGTTATTTACCCCTCTCAAAATATGACACCTTACAACGTCAATGTTTCAATAGGATTCTTGAGAAGAAGACTTTGTTACCCTTTAAAGATATTTTGTTATCTATAAAATAAAATTTGCGAAGGCGTGAAAATAAAGGGCGAAGCCGTAACGGGCCACAGATAGTATAAGATAACCCCCTCCCATTACAGGTATCAGAATCTCTTATATTGTCATCTTTAAGATTACAAATAGTGTAATTTTTGTACATACCAACTTTGATCAAGTATTGGTATTTATTTTATTTTCCCCTTAATAGCGACCAGGTAGGTAGGTAAATTTAACAACATATGGGTGTTGTAAGCAAATATAGGTTTACCCCCAGATAACCTACAGATATCTATGGGTTATCTGTGGTTAAACCCTTCCTAGTAAATGTACTTCCGGTACAAAATTTAAGAGGTTATGTTACCAATAAGAAAGTGAGTTACAGTTCTGAGTTGAGTTTCCTTAAGATTAACATGGTAAATGTATTTAGGGGTTTCTCTGTAATCAACTATGCCAAGTTTTAAAAATTAAAAATAATTTTTTTTTTTCAAGCTCCTTTAAATAATTTAATGGTCAC
This sequence comes from Neoaliturus tenellus, assembly GCA_030545055.2. Taxonomy (NCBI): domain Eukaryota; kingdom Metazoa; phylum Arthropoda; class Insecta; order Hemiptera; family Cicadellidae; genus Neoaliturus; species Neoaliturus tenellus. The sequence continues at coordinate 56,086,022 of CM061536.1, read as the reverse complement.
TTGTTAAAATTGATGGTTTAGTGATGCCTTTAGTATACTATCGCCAAATTGTTTGGGCAAATGCTGGAGCAAAAGTTGGGTTTAACTCGCTCAGCGAACTCATGAAATACACTATCGCTGTTACTGTTTGAGCTGATCTCGGAACTCTTAGACGAACAGTGAAGCAGTGTAGTTAGGCATTACCAAATCCTTTTTCAGTTTAATTTCAGTAACAGGATGATTAAGTTTACCCCTTATACAACCCCTCACATCTGCCAGATTGCGTATATCTTTGATGTGCTTGTGTGCCGGGCCCACAACACAAACTCCGTATGATAATACTCAAGAAACTCTAGATTTCATTTCACCACTTATAACAAGCAGTTATAAAATAACACCAAAGAAATCAATACAAACCAACATACGCCAACTTTTGACCAGAACAGAAGAACCTCATGGTAATATGTACTGGGTCACTGGGTGGATTCGTGCTAAATGCTTGGGCCTGCTCGCGTCCTTTGATTTGTGCAAAAACCGACTGCAGATGGAGCACAGGCAAGCACGAACCCTGGAGAAGTGAACCATGGTGAACTAAGTCAACCAGAGTCAAGCTCACTTAGAACACTATCTGCTTGACCTTGCCCGCCTTGATTAAGGGATGGTGTACTGCAGGAATTTAATTAAAATTAAAGGACGATTAAGTGTTTTACTTTTATGACATCACGTACCTACCACTTTGAATTTATCTTCAATGTGTCGACTCAACTATGTATGGTAATACTCAAGGAACTCTACAAGATTTCATTTGACCACTTCATTAATAACAAGCAGTTAAAAATTACAGTAACACCAAAGAAATCGATGTACACAGAATAAACACCGAGACTAACCCCACTGCAGGTTACAAACACTGTTACTGCAGACTAATTACTATATGTGAGGGAGAAAGTAAAAAGGGACCTCTTCGCGGCAAAGTCAAAATTACAGTATGGGCAGTTTTATCGATTGAGGTAAAAAATATCGATTTTTGGTTGTTTGCATTTAAATATGCTCCATTTCGTCCTTTACCGGTTGAAATATATTAGAAAACACTTGTAATGGCATAAAACATTCAAAATAACGGTTGTTGTCTAGCTTGTGAAAAGGTACCTCATCGCGCTTATGGAGAAATAACATTGCCGCGAACAGGTCCCTTTTCAAAACCAATCTAAAAGCTATGCTACACTGTTAAAACTGCATTCTGACAAATTCTATCAGCGACGAGGTGAACTACTACGAGATAATTGTAAATATAGAACATCTTTCAATAAATAAAAACCAGAAAATGCTGCCCAGAGGTCGCATTTGGCAGTTTTGCAATTCGTTATGGAGAAATAACATAGGACCGCGAAGAGGTCCCTTTTCTGAAATATCAAATTTTCACTACATGCTTCGATAAAAACACTTTTTCTTGAAAACTACTGTGAGTTAAGACAAAAATAGGTGTTCCCATTAAAGAGGACATTTACAGCTTTCTTTTGGTACCAAAATCGTTTCTTAAATATGAAAAATAAATGTTTTATGCTAATTTTGAGTTTTCAAACAGATTATATCTTTAACAAACAACAAGTTAAGGTCCAGTGACTATGTGGTTGGTCCAATAGAACAATCTGTGAGGTGTTTTGGGAAGATCTTCAAAAGAGCTACAGTTCGTATAAGGAAATTTGCTAAAAGTAAAATACCCTCATCGCAGCAGATCTGCTAAACTCAGTGAATTTGGAAAGGAATTTGATATTTTGTATTTTTCCCATAAACACCATACAAATGAGTAATGTATATGTTTACTGTCATGGGATGTCGTTGAAAATAAAAAAATTCGGCCATATGAAGCCATTTACTAAGTTTCGTCAATATCTGTTCATAAATAAAGGAGTTTGCCTATTCTGCATTAAACATTATCATTAACATGGAAAAAGAGTATGCAGGGTTTGCTGCCATAATAATTACAAATACTTCCGTCGCAGCAGACCTGCATACTCAGGGAATGTGCTACCGAATTTTGATATTTTATTTTTTCCACAAATTCCATTGGGGTGAGTATGTTGGTTTGCTGCCATATGGGTTTTGGAAGCATGTATTTAAGTTGTACCTTTCCTAGCGAATTTACATACCAAATTTTATCAAGCTATGCCAATAAATAAGAAAGATAGAGGGTTTTGTTTATTTCCCTAAGAATGGAAAACTTATTTTTGGATTTTCTCCATAACCATTTGAGCTATTAACCAGATCAAAAATTCAAAATACTAAATTGTTTGATTTTTAGATTTTTTAAATGGTTCTAGTTAAATTTTTGGAATTTGATAAATTAAGGCAAAAAAAGGCAAAAACCTATTTTAGACCCTTTTGAAAACCCTTAAAACCCTGTTAACACTGTCCCATCATTCTGGTTTGCGAACTCGATAAAGTAAATGCTGCCTTACACTCCTTTATCAAATTTGATCAAAATCTGAGATTTTGTTCAAAAGTTATCACATTCACGGACACTTATCTATATTCATAAAAGAGAGAATATGTATGTATGTATGTTGCCTATGGACTCCGAAACCGCTTGACATATTGTAATGAAACTTTCAGGCATTATTCAAGGATGTTTGTGTGTAGTTAAGGTGCAAATCAGTCCAAAGGGCTCTGACCAAGAGGGCAATACAATAGTTTGAAAAAATCTGAAAATCTATATTTTATCTATTTTTATTGGTTGTTAAGAAACAAATTCAATGAAAAATTCTAATTTCAGGTATTCCAGCGATTTCTTATATATTAGAGTAACCGCGAGTGAGATTAGCGGATGAGCTAAACCTGACGGCGAGTGAACGTAGCGAACAAGCTTAATTACCAATAAAATCAATTCAATCACGAGCAAAGCTGTAACGGGAAACAGCTAGTAGCCTATAAATATATATATATCTCCATTCCACTAACTAAAATGGTCAGTTACGCATAATTTTTTTACAAATATAGTAGACAAATAATAAAATTTGTAAAAATTTTATGTTATTATAAAAAATATGATCTTAAAACATTATTTTAAGACATTTTTATTCATGAGTATATTTTATTTTACTGAATGGTTTAGGAGAAATAATCAATTAAAGTTAGCCCCATGTTATATTCTTGTGGGACTAAAAATTAACTTCAATTGCCTGTAGCGTCCTAACTGTTAAGTTTAGAGAAAAATGTCAACGAATGAAAAAATCTTCAAATTGCGTGGTAAATCCAAAAATGACATTGTAATTGGGGGTTCATATTTAAAATTTTTTAGTTGTCTGCCATATTAAGAAATGGCAGCCATTTACAAAAAAATTATTTACTTAATTTTAAACTTCTTTAAAAACAAGGGAGTGTTCCCCATTTAAAGTTTACTGTAAGATGTATATTTTACAAAATACCTCAAAACAAAAAAAGTAACATGGTCCAGGGGGGTGACTACTACCGTAATAGCGTTTTCCCTACAGGGAAATTCGCTAAAAACTAGATTTTTTACCATAAATAGATGGATCTCAACCAAATGAAGGTAGGCCCTACCAAACTAAACACTACGACTTTTTAATATCTCGGTAACCAATGGATATGGAGCAAAGTTTCAATGTCCTATATTGAGTGTTTTCAAGCTAATTCCTGTGTGGTAAAAATCAAAATTTAAAATTTTGCAAAATTACATATGAAAAACCCTATATTTGAGGTACAAAACCACCCAAAATTACTCTTTCCGGTAGGTGCGATGAACTCATCTTAATAATAGTAGGATTGCACATCTCTACATTCTAATTTGGTCCAGATCGGACTGTTTTTACGAGAGTTATCGTGTCTGGGGACAAATATACATATATATATGTACAAATTTTAATGACCATTATTTTTGGTCTCGGGGCACCACAAAAAAAAGTAACAAGGTTCCGTGATTAGTTTTTACCATGAGACCTACGGTAATAGCTTCTCTACTATGGGAAATTTGCTAAACAAATATTTATGTCAAAGTCAAAGAACCTTTATTCATAATAATGTAACAAGTACATTGCATAGCATTGTAGCAAAAATGTTGATAGCCTACTGTATTTTACAACTGCACTTAAACTTACTAATACTGTAATAGCATTTTTTAAATAAAGAAGGAATAAAATTAATAAGATTCTTATGTTTATTCGGCGTTCAAATACTTATCAAACGAGTACGGATAGAGCTGCAAGAGTTGCATGGATGTTACATGGTTAGTGAGTTTGTAAAAACCGATCCAACTACAGAAAAGCAGCCTTAATATTGATGGAATAATGTCCATTAATTATATTAAATTATATGGAATATAAACAATAAGAATTGGAATTTTATGATGAATTGTTTAATAGTTATAGCCTAAATAGTAGGTAAATCATATTTGTGTTTGATTGTCCCAACCACCCCCTGTCCTGGTTAGTATGGATTTAGATTTGCTCTCTACTGCATATAAATTGAGTTTAAAATGTCAAATTTGCAAAGTTTAGAGCAATAAATTAATGCCAAAAACCCATTTTATACCCTTTTGGAAACACATGAAAAAACATTTTTGCATGGTCCAATCATGCTGGTTTTAGAATTTCACCTGATAAATGCTATCTTACACTGGTGTACCAAATTAAAAAAAAAAATTTAGGTTAAGTTCAAGAGTTATTGTGTTAAGGGAAACACAAAGGCCTAGAGCCTACATAAGCTTACAAATCAACAAGTCTTTTTTTCTTCTATTATTCTCAAGACGAAAAGTACTCAACGTAGGCCTAAGCATAATTCTTTGTAAAAGGAAAATTCGCTAAAATTTGAACAAACACTGTTTTTTTTTTTGCTTTTAGGGACTTCAAAATTAAAAGTAGGCTATCTTGGTTCCTGTCTTAGGTTTTACCCTGACTACTATAATGATAGTATTTTCCCTAGGTCAATATGTTATTGAAATTTGCTACAAATTATTTAAGTTAGGCCTAAAAATTACTTGAGGAGTAGAATGGATAGGCCTACTGACAAGGAATACCGGTATAAGTTCGTTATCGTACTCCATTGTTTTTATCACTGGATGAAATTTTGATTTTGAGATTAAAATTGTGCGATGAAAATAATCAAATCAACAAGTTTCATAAAGCGCCTACACTAATATTAAATAAAAATATCTATAGATCAGATGGATATATCTATCATATCAACAAATTTACCAAATCAATCAATAGGTAGCCTAAATAATAATCTTATACGATCATAATTAGTAATTACCGTACCCCTATTTTGTTTACATTTCTGAGGGGAGCGAGCGAAGCTCCTATACTACACTCTGGCTTTTTATTTACACGTACTCCTCCTGAACAGCTGGAGTGATCTTCACGAAATTTTGCTCGGTCATAGTAACCATCTATGGGAAGGTATAAATCTGAAATGGTCCAAATCGGACATAAGGGTTCTGCCCTACGGCCCTTTAAATTTACCATGTTATTTTAATAGGAGAAATATTTTATTTGGTTTCTTTACTGTGTGTTGATTAAATACAGCTGTTAAATATAAGGATCAAATTTAACTGCAGACTGTTACTATCAGCTGTTTGTGAATACAGTAGACTCCCTCTTAACCGGCCATCTAGGGACCAGGCCTCGGCCGGTTAATGATTAGGCCGGTTAAACCGATGTACATTTAAAAATTCCAACCTACAATTTCATATGGCCTAAATGCAATTATGGCTTGAAAAAAACCAACTATAAATATATTACTCTGTATAATTTATAGCTAACATCCGACATCGATAAAATCAGTGACCAAAAAAAAACTAATAATAATTCGTTTCCTATATTATCTATTGGATAGCAGGTCCAAACACATTCACTTCCAGTGGCATACACTTTAGTCCAGGACAGTACATGTTAGGTGGTTTGAGAACATCATGATATAATGTGGAATTGAATGATACATTAGATAAGAAAAAAAGATTCCCGCGAAACATGACCTGTTAAAGCAATTTTGAGATAAAAAATGGCCAGTTAAAAAGATGATGTGTTTGTGCCAGAGTAGGCCCGTTAAAGCGGAGACCGGTTAAAAGGTGGCCGGTTAAGAGGGAGTCTACTGTACAGTAGGTTTATGTGAAATTGTTGTTTTGTTTATTATAATGTGTTTTTACGTGAATGAAATGCCACGTTTACAGAGAGGAGGTGCAAATCTTGGACGACGCACCATTTAAACATATAATAGCCCGTCGCAGCAAACCTGCGTAGTCAAAAATTATTAGAGTATTGCAGACTTGTGGCGAGTAAGCGAAGCGAACAAGCTAAACCCCGATGACGAGTAAGCGTAGCGAATGAGCTCACTTGAATTACCTATAAAACATTTGCTATTATTGATTTAAAAAATAGTCGCTCCCCTCAATATTGCAAGCAGACAACTGCATTGTATACCTAGTTATTACCACATCAATAAAAAATAAACCATTTAACCTAACATAATCAACATTAACAAAACCAAAACACAACTAATCATAATAACAAAATAACAAACGTAGAATATAAGAACAATTAGACCTACCTATGTATCTTACTTAAATGTGGACTTTCCTGGGCTTAGGATGGTTCCTCATGTTAATGGATTTTTGTTAGTTTGTTAGAATAAATTTAGTCATGCTAAGTGAAATTTTGTATTTTTCAGAGTAATTTTCAATCCTATTCAATTGATGTATCGATGTATATTTTCATTCAATAGTAGTGTAGGCTCTGTATGAAACTGTACCCACAACAACAATATTAAGGTAAGAAATAGGCCTACGAACAATCAAACCTAAAAACTAACCGTAAGCCTCCTTCACTTTTATGGACAGCAATATTTTTAACAAAAAAACTGGCTGGGTAGCTGAGTGGTTATAGTGCTCCCCATTGAATCTAAAGGTTGCCGGTTTGATCCTGGGAAAAGTTAGTAGCTTTTTTAAGGTTCGATTCCGGACCCAGTTGCCATTTGTCATTGAGCCATTAATTAATGATGCTTTCTAACAACTGGTCAAGGTTAGATAGTAACTTAACAAGACTGGGGTTTGGACCGTTCCCAGTCAAAACGCTAAGAAATGCCTCTGGCGTAGTTAAACCAAAAATAAAAAATAAATAAAACAAATCAATTGTTTTTGGAAACATTTAAAAGGCATATTCTCTCAATACAATTTGGTAAAAAATACTTTGCTGATTGGTATTTAGCAGCATATTTGTGTGACGACGCTATATTATGAAGTCTGCATCTCTTGACAATTAAGACCTACAAATAAAAACTTAGGTAACATAGTTTGTTTTCTGTTTTCCTTTAATGTAATTAGGCTACATTATACTTAAAATTTATAGGCTACTTGATTTGGTTATTTTCGGTTACTTGTGCACAGTTATTAGTTTTATTTTCACAGGACATTTTTAGAAAACTGAATCAGTGTACCTAATGAAATCGTAACTGTATCAGTGATTGCACTATCCATAAAATAGCAATATATCACAAATTTTGAAATTTTAACCATTGATAAAAACTATGGAGTAGGATAACGAACTATTACCGATCTATCTAGGCCTGTCTCTATTTATCCACTCAAAACATACTATCTTCTTAGGCCTCAAGTCCTTCACATAACACCCAAAACAAGTTGTCTTCCGTATTAAGTTACCGTACTTGACCCTTGAACCGGGACTTTTGGTTAATTTGAAAAGCAAAATATGTTCCATTAAATTTATTGTTGCAGATAATTGGTTTGGTTAACTATTAGCAGATTCACAATTGTCAAATAGCGCTTCTGAGTTACTTAAAAAAGTGAATTAATTAGCCTGACAGTATGAAAATTACAGGAATGATACAAACATAGCCTTTACGGTATTCTTCTGTAATTCATGATTTATCTGCTTTTTAAGGTGTACTCACTAAAATCCAAAATGTAATGATCCAAAACATTGATACACAACATGCACTTAATGAAACTGAAAATGACCCTAAAACGCTTAGCCTACCGGTACCTATAGTTGTTAACGTCAAGAAATAAAACAATCTAGTACTCACTGTTAAAATTTTACTTCATAATACACTTTTTTAAGAAAGGACATTAATTAGCTGTGTATACAATGTATTTGATTTTCGTTACTCAAATTAAATTTAATTAGAGGCGTCAATTTGATATTTAACATAACCTCTCTACGTCCAACTTTGTTTATGTTTATGCGACTACTTCACTCCGCTGTTCCGCTCCCGCGGCTCCCGGACCCGGACTGGACCAATCAGAACGTCTCAGTCTTGATTGTTAAGACTCGCAAAGACGTTGCTAAAAAAGTAAACACAGCACCGACCACTAATAATGTCTCCAATGCATTTCTTATGGGGAAAATGAAAAAGTCACATTTTAAGATTATTTTATTAATATCCAACCAAATACTTTCAACAACGAAAGGGTTCTTAACAGTTGCATAAAGAATCTTCAACTGAAATTTGAGGCCAATCTGTTTCTTCTATCGAGCGTAATCGTGGGACAAAGAATAGCTATATGAGACTCTTTAGTCACTCTAGGTCTATTCTTCGAATAGACAATTAGATTTTAGGGTTTATAGCTTTAAATTTACATTGTTATAATTTTTTTCATCATACACTCTTTAATTTTTTTTGTTATATAGCAAAAAATAGTTAAATGTATTCATTTAAATAAACAATAAAAGTATAATGTCTAATAGTTTATTATTTCTTAGTTCAATTTTCTTATTTATATTCTTCAAGGAAGAAACTGTCTCAGTAAAATCAATGAATATAAAAAAAATTGGCAAAATATTTCTTAGGTTAATAAATGGCATTGGCTTGTTGAACAACTTCATTTCTGAGTGTTTACTCATTCTAATTTAAATTTGTGATTTTTGCTCTTTTTTATCTGAGCAGGCCTTATTTATTGTAATATAGTATTGTTTTCTTTACAATTTTTCCAATTGTTTAAATCTTTTTTTTTTTTTTGTACTGGTACTATACATAATGTTTATTTTCATTCTTCGTACCAAACGTTTAATATTTCATTAAACAAAACTTGTATTAAATAAGACATGGGCAACATTTTTTTTTATGTGTGTTTAGTGATTCGACTTAAACTTATTTGGTTACAATAAAATTTATACTTTCCCATGATCTTATTGCATCCTTAAAATATCAAAACTATATATTTGAATTTTTTCAACAAAAGGACATTCATTGTAACTTATACAAAAACAAGTGGAACAAGCTGGAAGGAGAACTAGTTGATATTTAACATTAATTTGTCTGTATACGACACTCAGATAAAAATCAAAACGAATATTTCCCGATAGCGTCGAGAAGAGCAATCCGTCCCGATCCCGTCCCGAAATTGGATGGGAAATAAAAATTCCCGTCCCGTCCCGTCCCGAACTAAAAATCCATTCCCGTCCATCCCTACTGTATACGTTTTGTGCAATAAAGATATGATTATTATGATTATATTACACCTCATTTTTGTTTCACGTCTGTTTAAAAGAGACGACATTAAAAAGATTTTTACCCACAGTATAAAATTCGAAGCTTATTACAAAAATTGTTGGCACACAGAGAAATTTTAACAAAAATATTCACATGGAACTAAGCCAAGCATTTGGCAACGAGAGGTCGAGTTATTCAGAGTGTCGAGTTGCAAGGAGACGAGTCCTTTGGGTTTTACTGTAAAAACCCTAGAAGTTTAATACAAACTTTGAATGGAAACCTTACCAGAGAGTTCCTCAATGTTTATGTCCGCTCCGATGTCTGGCGTGTTCTCTTCTTCGCTTTCCGAGCCAGAATCCATCGGTCCATACTTTTCTTTTAAATTCTCCAGCTCGGCCTCCATCTTCCCTACAATTATGCAGTCCACAATAGTTATATGACTTGGAAACTCAGATTGATTAAGAGTCAAGAGGCAAATCTAACCTCGCTTGTGTTTTACACCACAATAAATCAAGAGGTATGATAAAAAATCTTTGCCATCACTTTTCCTACAAAATATAATGACAAAGACAAAGCAATTGACAAAATGTCAAGGATTTTTTTCTTAGTGTCGTTAAACAGACTAAACTTCTTTTTCCTTGCTCAATAATATAGTTTAATTTTAACATTTTCTCACAAGAAGATGAAAGGTAAGCTATGTTACTGCTTGCTGTGCAAGGAACTACTAACTAAACCATTCATATAAAATTTCCAACCCCTGTTGTGTTACCCAAAATCGTACACCTTTATCTAGCGGTGCATCACAAGCTCATTTTTTATTTAGAACTTAACTTTACGAATCTGCGTTCTGCCAGGAAGATTTATCAGTACCAACCATCTCTTGTAGCTGCTCACCCCCTTACTTTGTCTGATACGATCCACACACAGAATGTGGATGAGGCTAAGTAAGGCTGCCAACCTCTTTGAGGGTGTTTTTGGTCAAAAAAACGAATTATGTAAAATATTATTTTCATTGACTTGAATAAAAATATCAACTAGAATACATAGTTTATAAATGATTCTGGCAAAATAATCTGGGAATTGCAGGCCTTGCAAGTGAACATTTATTGTTATTGCAACCATTTAGGACAACCTGACAGTCATGATATTTCGCAGTTTGTGCTTAAAAACTATGCTTAAGAATTACATTATATTTTCACTCCATAACCACATAAATAAAAACTTCTTATCACAACATTTACAGAAAAACAAATCAAAATCTACTTTTTCGTTGAAGTAATTTTTATCCAAATCAATGTCTTTTTTAGTTTGATCTAAATTGTTCGACCTTTGCTTTTGGACAATGCTTTTTTTCACTAGCGGTGTTCTGGGAACTAGTGACCGCCCCCGGCTAGGCTCATAGCCAAACATCCTTAAAAATAGTTACTTTTGTAACTTTAACATGGCGGCTACTTACTGGCATCAGTGAGTCTGCTCTTGTCCTTCAACACCTGTACAGCCGACTCCAGTGCCCTGATCTCCAGCTTGACGCTGCCCGCCGCCTGCGCCAGCGATCTCGCCCGTTGATAACACTCCGTTATCTCGTCCACATCCGCCTCCTTCAGTTCCAGCACCTCCGCGATGCTCAGTGTCGTCTTGCACGCCTGCACCAAACATTAATCTATCTTAAGACTTTAAATATCTACAAAACGTGTAAATTAGTAGGGGTGGGCGAGTACTCGAGTTTCGAGTAGTGGCTCGGGTAATTAGTCCTACTCAAACTCGAGTCGAGTACTTAGCCTAATAAATGAGGTTGCCCTTCAATGATTCAATACAGTATGATCCAAATCTCACAGAAGCGCTGGAGTCCTTTGTTATAGTTCAAATCACAAATCGTAGTTTCACTGGATCCGGATTACCGAAAGTCTTTACACCTTTGTCTCTCAATGAGCACTTTGGTTGAAATATTCGTCACCAGAAATTCGAAAAGACAATATTTATAATTATATTTACATTTACAAGTGATCTATGGAGTTCAGAGTCCTATGCTTTAAATCAGTTTTATTACTTAGATTAAATTTACAACCGTTCGTAAAAAAATCAGTAATTAACTATAACAATCGAATAAATTGATTTAATTACACTGATAGGGTTCCCAATAAACATAATGTTCATTAAAATATTTAGGACCTCTAACCCAGTATGAGACACATTTACTTTAGTTAGATAATAACGGGAACAAAGACCTAATGTTAATAATAAAATGATCTGTACAAGAATTAACCTAAGCTATCTATTTAAAAGTAATATTTACAAATGAATATCCCGCGAGCTGTTTCTCACTATGTTCAAACCCTAAAACTCCTTTATTTAATTAGTTTAATTACACCCTAATTATATCCTCTTGTTTGTTTTAATCTTTAGCAAGGGTTAAATAGAATCGAAATTAAGTTTTTGTGTTTAATTTACTGTTGCCTTTGGTTAACTTTGTCCTGGGCCTTTTCTCATAATTTGGAGGGCACATACCCTATTCATCCGGCGGGTGGTGTCCTGGGCGCGGCGACGTTGTCCACCAAGGGGTGATCCTCCGGGAGGGTGGTCTCGAAGATGGAGCCCCCTGGTGTGGTCGTACGGCTGCAACCCTGGTCCGTGGATGCGGTGTTGGTAGGCCGCCTCCGCTCCTGGGTGGTCCTCCGGGCCGTCTGGTGATGTCCTCTTTGGTCCCCGAAGTCCGTGTTGTGCAGTGGGATGCCGTCGAATTTTGGGAAAGAGCAGGAAGATTTGTCTCCAAAGATATGATGAGAGTTGATCTCCGGGTTTGAGTTTCTTCGTTGAAGTGCTTGATGTTTTCAGTAAGTCTTCGTTGTTCGGGGTGATGGATGTTGGAGTCTTGGAGATAGGTGGTTCGGACGCTGGGGGTGGCTTACTACCTTGTCCCGCAGGTTGATCCTCTCCAAATCCTAACTTCTTCCAGACTAAAGTTCTCTTCTCTTCCTTTTCGGCCGCTCGGCTCTCGCTTCCCCTTCCCTAACATTTTGTCATCCCCCACGAGACATCACATTAGCCAATCAGTTGATTTTATGACCACGCCCCTTATTTTGATTTGCCGATGATGTCGTCACCGTTAGTTGCCCCCACGGGTGACCATCATGGCGGCGTGGTGCAGCGTTGACTAGTTTCTGATTTCGTTCTTGTGGGAATGAAGGTATTGAACTTATATCGTGGCGCATTTTATCACGTGCCACTCCTGTTACAGTTCGCGGTAATCCGCCATCTTGGTTCCCAGCAACACTATACCTAATTTTTATGAAATGTGATTTGCTTTGTCGTTGTCTGGGTCTATGCACTAACTAACTAGAATTATAAATTACATTTTGAACAAATACTTTACATGGCCCTACTCGGGGAAATTGTTCGTTCCACCCGAACAATAAGTTCCGTCAAATACGATTTCAGGTTGGGTTGAACATAGTGAGTGCTCCTCAACAACGGGAGTGGAGTCTTTCTCCACTAAGCTGGGCCCCGCTAAGCTGACGTGGTGCATTGTACGCCAGTGTCGTATGCTGCTGACGGCTGTTTGTTTACATTGCTACTCTCGTGTGCGTGTATGTGTCGAGGTCGTGGCCGTCTGGTGTCTCTTGTGGATCGTTCTTGTTGCTAATTCTTGTAATCTTTGTCTGGAAGTTTCATATTGATCTTGATCGATTGAATATGTACACAATAAATTATTACTAATATTGTAATTGTTAATATTAGTGTCCAACCAAACATTATGTAAAATAACAATTTTGTATTTCCAAAAATTTTGAATTCATCATTCTTTAAGGTTATGTGTTCAATTCTCTTGAGTGCTGTTACTTCAAAAGTTGGATTGTTGATTGTCCAATTCGCATTTATGATTTCGGATAAATTTTTAAATTTGTACGTAACTCCTGAGGTAACTGGGAATAATTGGATTGTTTGTAGTTTTGACCAAGTTACTGGTATCAAATTAATAATGTTGATCATGGGAATGTCTTTAGAATCACAAGGGCGAATTTTTGTTATCAATATTGTGTCAGGTTGATGCAGTTCACAGTCACAGGGTATTGTAACTTCCAAAGTTCCCGCTGTAATGGGTTCTATCTGGTGTACTTCATTGTTATCGCATTCTAGTGTTAAAGTGTTCTTTATGTTTGTTATCAGATATTTATTTGACAAGAGTTTCATTATAATAGGATATTTTGGTGGCTTTTCACAAATGTAATGACAGTTTTCTTGTAGTTTTGTGATGCTTTCAGAGTTTAAAATTAGATGCAAACATTCCTGTTGTTCCGTAGATACAAGCGTTTGCCTAGGTAATAGGCATAGAGGATACGTTTTTCCATTACAATCATCATCGTTCTCATAAACGACTTTAGAATAGGTCTCTGATTTGAAAATATATTTACTATTTATTTGTAAACGGCAAATCGTATCTTTCCAAATAACTGGTGAAGTAATTGATTTGTAGGCTTCATATTTTTGATTCGCAGGCTTTAGAGGAATATTGATTTTTAATAGCAGAGTTCCGTTGAAAATTGTGCATTTTGTAATTGGTAATTTATAATACAGAAATATTTTGTCACTAGGAATGGCTAAAACCAGATTTTTGGTTTGCGCCTTTTGTTTCAAAGCTTCTAAATGATTAGATAGATTTCTTGTATTTAAAAGTTTGTCTGATAACAGATTTAAATGACATCGCTCCAAAATTTCAGTTATCGTATCTTGATGATAATTGTATGATATGTACACTAGTGATTGTTGATTTAAGGCATAAATTTGATCAAGTATATCGGAGTATGACGTGGCTTGTAAGTCATTCAATGCTGCGAAACTTTGATGGATATTTTCTGAGAGCCGTTTCACATCGTGGGTGAAGTTGTTGAGATTTTGAGTAGTTTTCACCAAGTCCTTATATTGTGTACCAACGGAATCTATAATTTCATTTGCATGGTCTTGTAACTGTTTTTGGTTTTCGTAGACCCCTGATACTTCTTGTTGTGAAGCTAAATTGCAACACCAGCTGAAGAATTCTTCTAGAAATATAAGTCCCCTTTTTCCTCTAACTTTTGTTGAATTGGTCAATGACGTATCAGAAATTTGATTGTTGATTTGTTCATTAATCAGATTTTGAAGAGTTTTCACATTTTTTTCTAAGTCACAATATATTTGAGTATGATTGGTTGTATTATTCCAATTTAAGAATGTTTTGTAAGATACCAATGGTGTGGGAGTGTTCATTAGTGAAGTGGTGAATAAAAGTGGAATTGTTCCTTCATATGGAATTAATCCGGTTTTGCGCTCCAAATGAAATCCGTTGAAGAATTGATAGTTATTATCTTCACAGTTGCCTCCTGATAGTAGGTTCAGCATGATTAATGTTGACAGTAGTAAAAGTTTTTCCATCTTCTTATTTTTTCTATGGGTCGATAACTCCTTGGCATCAATCTGGACCACATAATAATGTGTTAGAGATGAATTTATTTAAAATTTATATTGTTTTGTAACCTATATAAATTTATTTTAAATGGTTTCTCTTTTAAGTCGTCTTTAAAATGATTTTACTAATTATTTGTTTTGTAGAATAGTTTTGAAAATTTTTAAGAAAATGCCATGATTTTTTAAATTTTCGGGAAGAATTTTCTTAACCAAAATTATCCTGAAATTCGTTGGTTTTCATTAAAGTCACGAGGGAATATATCTGGCCATCATATACTCCAATGCTCACAAGTTTAATGAGCCATGAACATTATTAATTAATATTAACTCTTAACTCTGGAGTTCACTTGTAATTTAATTCCATTTGTAATGCAGAAAACCTTTTTCATGTAGTGCATTAAACTGACTGTCTGAGGTCTATTTTCCTTCGCACGAGTGTTACATGTACGTGCAGTTCTAGTGCCTCAGCTTGGAGATTCCGACAACGATGACCTACTTATTCCTGGATTTCTTATCTTTGCCACATGTGTCCCACGTCCCACGGGTGTTGCTTGGATTATGCTGACCCTTTATGTATGTTTCTCTTGAACTGCTTCTAACCACTGTAGTCAGTTAGAGATTTCTCGTCGTCGGTTTATGTCGTGTCTGTCCTCGTAGTGATGTGGTTCCGTATGTATTCGAGAGTGATGTGGCGCCACGAGTGAAGTGTTTGGTTATATGAGTGAAGTTTTTATTAAAGTTTAAGTGAAGTTTGAAGTGAAGTTCGCAGTGAAGTTTGCAGTGAAGTTCAATTGTTTAGTGTCATGTGATCTTTGGGATTATGTTGGATAATCGTTTTTCCCAGGTACCTAAATTGTTTTCTTTGTAGTCTATAATTCATCACTATTTCTGCGTCATTTTGTTTCCCCTAACAATCCATGTTTTTCATACTAGCCTATAGGACAAATAACTCTTATTTTGGAGTATGAAGTACAGCACTGTAGATATTTTCTGAAGTGTGATGTTGAAATATTCTTATCTTCTATAAAATGGTTTTAACCTTGAAACATGAACTGGTTCCTCTTGAAACTTCCCTTTCTTAAACAAATTTACTTTGTACGTTAAATCATTTAATTTTTCAGTGACATGATACGGGCCTCTAAAAACATCTTGAAATTTATTATATTTGTTGGTACCATCTTTTGGAAAGCTTACAAAAACTTCATCCCCTACGTTTAAATTCAAATCTCTTCTGGTTTTGTCGTAATAATATTTCTGTCTTTGCTGTGCCGGTTCTAAAATTTTTGGGATATCTTTCCTCACCATTTTAATTGCTTTTATTTCTTGCAACATATCGTAATCTTGTGGCTCTTGAACGCATAAATAATCGAAGGGTAGATTTGGTTGTCTTCCAAACATTAAATAAAACGGGCTGTATCCGGTACTAGCATTTACCGAATTATTATAAGCGAATGTCACATACTTAAGTACTCTTGACCATGAACTTGGTTGATTTTCCGTATAATGAGATATCATTTTCTTAAGAACTAAGTTCGTACGTTCTGTTAAACCCTGTATTTGTTGAGTGTAAGGTGGGCTGTTTTTTTGTTGTATTCCTAGATTTTGAAGCAATTCCTGTAAAACTTTACCCATAAAGTGAGTTCCTGAATCATGGGTAATTATGCGAGGGCATCCATAAATACAAAACCATTCTAGTAATATTTTTGCAACGGTTCTTGCGTCCGCTGATCTTGCTGGTGCCGTTAACGCTAATCGGGTCGTCGCATCTGTAGCGACGAGAATGTATTTATATCCATTGCTTTGACCTAATGGACCTAGAAAATCTATTATAATTCTTTCAAAAGGCTGAGCGGGTGGAATTTGTGGTTGTAATTTCCCATAAGTTTTGTAAGTATTGGTTCGTTTCAATTGACACTCCTCACAAGTTTGTGTGTATTCTTCAATGTCTTTGTTCATCGTAGGCCAATAATATTTTGCTTTAATTTTCCTTCCCGTTTTAAAGCTTGAGAAATGTCCTCCTGCATAAATGTTGTCATGAAACATTTTTAAAATTTCCGGAACTTTTATTTGTGGAACTGCCAATAAATAGTCTGTATCCCTACCATTGAAATGTTTGTAATAAAGTAAACCGTCCTTTTCCTCATATTGTCTTGATGCACTTCTAATTTTCTTGTTTACAGCTTCCGGTGCAATTTTGGCTAACTTTATTTCTTTCAAATATGGATCTTGAGCCTGCAATACTTCAAGGTTTTCTCCTCCATCCTGTTGAATATTCAATGCTACTTCGAATAAATCTTCATCTATGTTTTCATCTACTGGATTTCTTGATAAACTGTCAGCTAACAAATTGCTTGTTCCTTTTTTGTATTTTACAACAATGTCATAGTCGACTAGTGATAGCGCTAATCGATTTAGGCGGGACGATGTGTTTTTGAAATTTTTATAATAAACTAGGGCTTGGCAGTCAGTGTAAACTGTCGTTTGTCGTCCTAAAGTGAATTCTCTGAAGTAATTTACTGTATACACTAAAGCTAACATTTCCCTCTCGGAGTTGGAATATCTCTGCTGTATATCATTATACTTTTTACTGAGGTAAGCAATTGGGTGTAATTTGTTTGTGTCTGGGTCTCTTTGTAATAAACAACCTCCTAGGGCAAACTGAGAGCTATCAACAAAAATAATACTTTCAAAATCATCTCGCCAATGCGCTAAAATTGGTGGATTGGTTAAAATCTCTTTTATTTTCTTAAAGGCCTGTTCACAATTTTCATCCCACTTAAATGGTAAATTTTGATTCGATTGTTTTATCAGTTCTGTTAGTGGCAGTGTTATTTCTGCATAGTTCTTAATATGTTTTCTAAAGAAAGATGAAGCTCCCAAAAATTGTCGTACTTGCCGCACGCATTTGGGTCGTTTGAAATAAAGTATTGCCTTTACAGTTGATTCTTGAGGAAGTATCCCGGTCTTCAATACTTGGTAACCTAAAATATCAACCATTTCATAGAGAAATTTGCATTTCTTCGTGTTAAGTTTTAGATTGGCTTCTTGCAAAATTTTTAAAATGATTTCCAAATTTTTAAGATCTGTTTCAAATGACGATCCGTAGACAATCACATCATCTATGTAACATATTACTTTGTTATATAAATGTTTATTTAGTAGGGCTAATAATGCTTTGCTAAAAAGAGTTGAAGATACTTTCAGTCCCATAGTGAGTCTTTTGTAACGCAACAGTCTGTCTTGTGTTTTAATTGTAAGCAAGTGACGATCCTCGGGCCTAACCAAAAGTTGATGATAAGCACCTTTTAAATCTAATTTTGTGAAGCTGTTGGCTTTATTGAGACAATTTAAAACTAGGCCAACCGATGGCGTTGGATGTACAGTTGTTTTCAAAATATTATTAATTTTCCTCATATCCCCAACTAATCTTGGTGAATTATCTCTGTTTCTTGTAATGAATACTGGGCTTGAGTATTCGCAATAATCTGGCGCCTCTTCTAAAATGTCTGCTTTAAGTAAGTCGTCCAAAATTTTATTTAGTTCTTCCCTCTCTTGAGTACTTTGCTTATAAGGGGGAGAATTAACCGGTTTGTGATTTGGCACAGTCTCTAATTTCACAGGGGGTAATTTAGCTGGTTCTAAATCTTCCGTCTTGGTTGTAAACATGGATTTATACTTAGTTAACATTTTTACAACTTGATTGTGTTGGTTAGGTGTCAAATGTGGTGAAATATCAAATTCAATTCCATCTTTATCTTTAATAATTTGTTTGTTTGGATCACTTTGTTTAAAAACTTCATTTTGAACTTTAGGAATTGTGCTTTCTTCTCTGTATTCAGTTAAAAATCCTATGACAGTGTTTTTATTAATGTGTTTAGGAAATTTAGATGCATTATAAATATTAATATAGCTATTTCCATTTACGCCTTCGTGTACTAAAAACGCATGACATTTCTTTTTCTCCTGAAGAGCCTTTTCTGCCTCAAAATGAGTGTTCGGCTTAATGGAATATCCCAGTGTTAATTTTCTGTGTTGATGGGGAGCTATTACTATGTCCTCACTTGTTCTAAAGTCCTTAATTACAGGGTCCTTGGCATTTTGAACCGTGTTAATATTCTCAATTTTTATGAGCCATTTCCTGTTCATTTTTATTTTGTGTTCATATTCCCCAAGGTTAAATATTATTTCTTTGGTTTTAAAGTTTATTTCAACTCTGTTCTCGTTCAAAAATTTATTCCCCAAAATCACGTTGGTACTGATGTCTGGTGTGACGAAAAATTTTCCCCTCAAGATTATGTTGTCGATTTCTTATGAGAGATCAGCATGGCCTAAAATGTTTAGCGGTAGACCGTTTGCGGCAAGTACTTCTGGTACATTATTATTCGATAAATTTTTGTTTGGGACTAGTTCCGCTTGGATCAAATTTATGTTGCAGCCAGTGTCTAATATACATGTTAAGATCTTAGATGGGTTGTTCGTTAAATTAGCATTAATCGTTAAAACGGGCATTGATTGTTCCTCTTGTGTCGGATTTAAATAATGTTTTGTGGATTTCTTTCTTCCCTAAATTTTTTCCTTTGCGTGGTCTTGAAATCCTTCCATCCGATTTTTTCGAGATGTTACAGCTGTGAATCTCATTAATGTCCTCTTGTTCTTGAAGTGTATTACAAATTTTCCTCTTTTCCTCCTCTTCCAAAATTTTTCCTTCCTGACCATTTTCCTTATGACGCAAGATGGAATAATTTTGATTCTTATTTTCCTTCTTTTCCTTATCAAATTTTGTATCATTCCCCACTTTAGTGTTCATTATCCTGCTAGTTTGTGTACAATTGGATCTTGAAGTCTTCTCCTTTGTCGTGGATCTTCCTCTTTCTTCTTCCTTTTTCCTCTTCCATCCTCTATTTTTATACTTTTTCGTTGGTCTTCGTTTCGCTGAATCTTCCAAGGTTGGGAATTCTTTGTGGTAACTTTGTATTTTAAAACCTTTTTCTTGCGATCGATATTCTTGTTTCTTGAAGAGGGGAGCACTCCCACTGTATTTGTTATAAGGAGGCCCCCACCTTAGGCGTTTTTTGTCTCAGTGTTGCATTTCTCCTGTTTATAACAATTACTATCGCTGTGGTTCGACATGTTGCAGTGTTTGCAGAACATAGATTGTTTCCTTGGCTCAGGCCTTGGTCTTAAAAAGCATTCTTGAATATTATGATTTTCTCTTTTACAGTAGTTACAGAATTTTCTAGGATAGTTCTGGTTGTGTCTTGAAGTTGATGAATTCGGGAGTGGTCTGCCCATGGGTTGGTAGTTCCTCGATTGATTGTGGTAAGCTTGCCTCTGGTATCGCCTGTCCGCTTCATTGTACCATCCTCTGTTGTTGGCTCGTCCTTGGTAAGGTCCTCTTCCTTCTAGTGAGTCCTCTGTGGTCGGATGCCTTCTCCTGTCCTCTTGTGTGTGGCTATTAGAATTACTTAATCGCATGTTAAGGTTCGCTACAATGTCTGTTAAAGCTTTAACATCCGTTCTAAGACTTTTAATTTCGTCTTCTTGTTTGCTAGATGTTAGATTTGTTAAGCATTTTTCTTCCCTGTTTGATGCTCTTGCAAATTTTTCCCTATTGTGTCTTTGTGTTTCTAGCAGTAATTCTACCTTTCTTAAGCTCGATTCTAAATTTTGAAGTGTGTCCGTTTTTTCGTTTAGGATGCGTTCACATATTTCTGGCTGAAGGCCTTGAATAACGTGATTAATGATTTGTTTATCCGTAATTTCCGGATCGTGTCGTCTGTATAAGGTCAATATTTCAAGAATGTAGCTCAGTGCTGATTGATTTTTCCCCTGAATTTTATTTTCCAATAATGTTTGTATGTTGTGTGCTTGTGCTGCCGGTGTGAAAGTTTGGATAAAAACCCTTTTTAATTCTTCCCAATCGTCAACAACCCTGTCTTTAGTGTAGTGTTTGTACCAAGCTAGTGCAGTGCCTGTAAGGTGTGCTGCAAATAATTTCAGTTTTGTCGCCAATGGTTTGAAATTGACGCTATGTCATATTTATCAATAAAGTCGTTAGGATTTTCTGTGGGAAGCCCATGATAGGTTCCAGCAGATATTAAGGGTAACTTTTCTCTAACTGCCATGTTTTGAGGTTGTATGTTTTGGTAAAGAGGTGGAAGGTTGAAGATCTCGGGGTATACGTGATCTACTCCCTCGTCTTCGTTCCCTATCTCCTCGTACGTGTGTTTCGGTTCCTCGTATTCGTTATCCGACACCGCTGCTGAGTTCGCTGTGTCGTACAAGTCTTCTCAATCCCTTATAAACTCTTGAATATTTTTTAAGGCAGGATATTTATTTAACTCGGTGTCAGTTAAATACTCTCTGTTGACAACTAGCTTCCTAAATATGTGCTTTTTCTCTTCAGATAAATTACTTTTTAAATACTGTTTAAGGTTAGCTACAACGGGTCTTAATTCCGCTACGGTATCTGTTTCGTTAAACTTGATTCTATATTTAGTTAGAATTCCTTGTAGTCCTTCTTTATTTACGCGGTAAATGTCTAAAGGAAATTTTTGGGTTCTGTTTAAATTTAAACTCATTTCATTTTGTTTTGTTATTTATTAGTCCCTATTAAAATTGTCCTTCCAAAAATTTTATAGAGTTAAATTATATTTTAGAGCTTAAAGCTTTTCTTTATTAATTACGGTACTCTCAACACATACTTATGGTTTAATTCCTTTTAAATTTAACCTAAGATTCACTCCTATATTCCCTCTTTTTTTATGCAAACCAACACTCAAATTGCAATCCTTATACTAACAAGTCTTATTCTAACACAACATACTTCCACTGTGATTGTTCAATCCTTGATATTTAAATCAATCAAAAGCGCCTGGCACCATGTAAAGTGTGTAGGCTACTGAAATTTAATATTTGAATTAAAATGATAAATAAATAAAGGGTAAACTAATCTAGACTCGCTTGGCTTAATGCAAGAGGTTAAGGATCGGGATTGAACAAACACAAATGTAAGTAAAACATATGTTTAATAAACACCATAAACTTAGCCTAATAAATGAGGTTGCCCTTCAATGATTCAATACAGTATGATCCAAATCTCACAGAAGCGCTGGAGTCCTTTGTTATAGTTCAAATCACAAATCGTAGTTTCACTGGATCCGGATTACCGAAAGTCTTTACACCTTTGTCTCTCAATGAGCACTTTGGTTGAAATATTCGTCACCAGAAATTCGAAAAGACAATATTTATAATTATATTTACATTTACAAGTGATCTATGAAGTTCAGAGTCCTATGCTTTAAATCAGTTTTATTACTTAGATTAAATTTACAACCGTTCGACAAAAAATCAGTAATTAACTATAACAATCGAATAAATTGATTTAATTACACTGATAGGGTTCCCAATAAACATAATGTTCATTAAAATATTTAGGACCTCTAACCCAGTATGAGACACATTTACTTTAGTTAGATAATAACGGGAACAAAGACCTAATGTTAATAATAAAATGATCTGTACAAGAATTAACCTAAGCTATCTATTTAAAAGTAATATTTACAAATGAATATCCCGCGAGCTGTTTCTCACTATGTTCAAACCCTAAAACTCCTTTATTTAATTAGTTTAATTACACCCTAATTATATCCTCTTGTTTGTTTTAATCTTTAGCAAGGGTTAAATAGAATCGAAATTAAGTTTTTGTGTTTAATTTACTGTTGCCTTTGGTTAACTTTGTCCTGGGCCTTTTCTCATAATTTGGAGGGCACATACCCTATTCATCCGGCGGGTGTTGTCCTGGGCGCGGCGACGTTGTCCACCAAGGGGTGATCCTCCGGGAGGGTGGTCTCGAAGATGGAGCCCCCTGGTGTGGTCGTACGGCTGCAACCCTGGTCCGTGGATGCGGTGTTGGTAGGCCGCCTCCGCTCCTGGGTGGTCCTCCGGGCCGTCTGGTGATGTCCTCTTTGGTCCCCGAAGTCCGTGTTGTGCAGTGGGATGCCGTCGAATTTTGGGAAAGAGCAGGAAGATTTGTCTCCAAAGATACGATGAGAGTTGATCTCCGGGTTTGAGTTTCTTCGTTGAAGTGCTTGATGTTTTCAGTAAGTCTTCGTTGTTCGGGGTGATGGATGTTGGAGTCTTGGAGATAGGTGGTTCGGACGCTGGGGGTGGCTTACTACCTTGTCCCGCAGGTTGATCCTCTCCAAATCCAAACTTCTTCCAGACTAAAGTTCTCTTCTCTTCCTTTTCGGCCGCTCGGCTCTCGCTTCCCCTTCCCTAACATTTTGTCATCCCCCACGAGACATCACATTAGCCAATCAGTTGATTTTATGACCACGCCCCTTATTTTGATTTGCCGATGATGTCGTCACCGTTAGTTGCCCCCACGGGTGACCATCATGGCGGCGTGGTGCAGCGTTGACTAGTTTCTGATTTCGTTCTCGTGGGAATGAAGGTATTGAACTTATATCGTGGTGCATTTTATCACGTGCCACTCCTGTTACAGTTCGCGGTAATCCGCCATCTTGGTTCCCAGCAACACTATACCTAATTTTTGTGAAATGTGATTTGCTTTGTCGTTGTCTGGGTCTATGCACTAACTAACTAGAATTATAAATTACATTTTGAACAAATACTTTACATTACAAATTAAACAAAACGTCAACCAAAGTTGTGTGACTTTCCTAAAGGAAAGTGTAAAAGTATTGTTTAATAAATCAATCTTTAATTGAATTACTGTTTTATAAAGTTAAAAGTATCTTATTGTAATTTAATATAATTATTAAATAAAAAACTTCAAATCCCATTAAATATATATTTTTTTATTTAACATTACAAATACATTTATTAGATTTTGAGGTTCATAACTTAAAACCTTCATTGTGTTTTATTGATTTTTTCATCATACACTCCTTTTTTAAGATAGCAAAAATAGCTAAATGAATACATAGAAATAAAAATAAAAATAATTAGGTCTAATAGGGTATATTTTCAAAGTTCAATTTTAATGGTAATCTCTAAGTAAGAACCTGTCTCAGTTAAATCAATAAGTAAAAAAATAACATTTCTTGGGGTTATAAATGGCGTTAGTTTGTTGAACCACTTCATTCCTTAGTGTTAATATTTATTATAACTTCAATTTCTTGTTTTTTTTTTTTTTTTGTTATTTTTTAACTGAGCAGGCCTTAAGCCTATTTATGTAATACAGTTTTGTTTTCTTTACAATTTGTCCATTTGTTTTAATCTATATTTTGATGTACATCATTTTCCTGTTAATTCTTTGTACAAAACGTTTAATATTTCATTCAACAAAACTTTTATAAAATTTTAATGGTTATTTTTATATGTATATTGTTTAGTGATTTGATTTTAACTTTTTTGGTTACAAGAAAATTTGTACTGTATCCTTATCTTATTGTATACAGCTAATAAAAATTAGATATTTAAAATCTTTTCAACTAAAGGAGGTTCATTGTAACTTATACAAAAACAAGTGGAACAGTTTGGAAACAAAATCAGTTGATATTTAACATTCATTTTTCTTTATACGACACTCAGATAAAAGTCAAAACAAATATTTCCTGATAGCGTCGAGGAGAGCAATCCCGTCCCGAAATTGGACGAGGAATAAAAATTCCCGTCCCGAACTAAAAATCCATTCCCGTCCATCCCTAATTTTGTTGTTGATGAAATTTTTTACTTATGCCTAATTCTCAGAAATTGATTTGTACTACACATTGTAAGAGGAAAACTGTAACTAAATATACTTACTTTTTTATCAACTTTTTTTTTATCAAGTAGTTCTTATTGTCGTACCCTAAATTGATGTTATCTTTCAGTGTTCTCATGCATAAAGATGAATTTAATAATACTTTTACTTTTATTATTTAATATTATTTTTAAAAACTCATTTTAAACTTTTTCACACTACTACTCGACTCGACTCGATACCCGAGTAGTTGATGCAATACTCGACTTGACTCGACTCGAATCGTAAAACCACTACTCGCCCACCCCTATAAATTAGTTCTGGAAAGTGACATGCAATTCGTGCAATTATTCCAGAAAAGTGCTAGGCTTTCCAATCGGGTAAGGCAAGTGCACATGAAGGAAAAAATGAAAAGAATAAATTTTTAATCCAACAGTGATAAAGAACGTATTTTTGTACCATATTTTTATAAAGAGGACAATATTTCGTATCTTGAATGTACCGAGAATAAAATAGAAACATTGTTATTAGAAAATAACAATCAAGGTGACCGATATTCACGCTATCAACAGCTGCGGAAAATATGATATTATTTCCAAGCATTTTTTGGATTAAAGACGCACAAAACAAAATATTGTTCTAACAACTTGTTGGTAATGAGGGCAACAAAGATATATCGCTGTACTGCTCTAAAAAGTTAACAACTTTCGTAGAATACGGTACTAAGTTAGCTGCCAACACCTTCATAGCAAGCAGAATGGAAACTCCTCCTAAAACTTTTATAACTTAAAGTAGGAAAAAATATTCTAAAAACAAAATTTGGACTGTTCAAATTTGTACATATTTATAAGACAATCCTTGATTTGGATTAATTTATAGCAATATTGTCATACTTTCGACACATTGACATTGTGTATTGACATATTGTGTACACTGAAATATTGTTGACCTATGTGTTGTGTTTAATAATCTACAATAATCTTTTTTGCATTTGCGTTTCTGAATTTAACTGATTTAAACCCTTTCAAACGGTAAGCCAATCATAAAGGATTTAATTTATGAAAATGAAATAACCAATGCTGATCTGATTGAATCGGAAACATTTTCCGTCTGTTGACGGCTGGCAGGCCTACCTCGCCCGGGTTATCCTTGTTGAGCTCCAGTTCCTCGTTGAGGTATTTGATGGCCAGCTCGTACTCCTTGTTATCCTTGTAGGTCTGCGACAGCGACACGAAGCACGGCCGCAACTGCTCTCCACTCTCTCCCAGGTCCCGGGCTGTCTGAAACAGCAACAAACATACCTGTTACAATATGATCAAGCTGGATAGCCATTCAGAGTTAATTTTCAAATGAAGGCTCTTGACTGCCTGGGTCATGAACTGATATGCAGGAAACTTGAAAGACTAGGAATAAGGAACACAGCCCTAGAATGGTTTAAAATCTACCCAACAGGCCGCTCCCAAATTGTGGAACTGCAAAATTTATCTAACGAAGTTAAACTGCAGATCTACAAAAAGTGAGCTGACAAGAGGAGTCCCACAAGGCTCTGTATTAGGCCCAGTTCTGTTCATCATACTCACTAGTGACTTCCCTAAGCAAATTGCGAGCGAAAATGCCATTGCAATCATGTACACAGACGACACAACAATTAATTCTACTCAACGACAACACACCACAGGATTTCTACCTTAACTCAAAATCAGTCTTAAACAAAGCAATTCTTTATTCAAAGAACAATGACCTAGCAATCAAGCCCTAAAAAACCACCATCTCTAAAAATTTCAGTAAGAAAAAAGACATAGTCCATCAAATAGAGGATGTAACAATAGAAACCCATACAAAATTCCTGGGTGTTATACTTGACAATAAATTATATCATGGATAAAGCACATTTCACCGTTTTTGCAAAAAAATCAGTGCTGGAATCTATGTTGTCCGAAGAATAAACTACATAGGTGGACTCTCTTCGGCTAAGACAGCTTACTTCGCCTGGTAGAATCACATCTTAGATATGGCCTGACAGCATGGGGAGGAACCTCAGCACACAACATGAACCGAATCCTTGTTCTTCAGAAGAAAGCCATAAGAACTTTTGCTAACCTTGATCCTCTACAGACTTGCACACTAGCTTTCACCAACCTGTGAATACTCACAGTGGTGGCTCTCTACATACTTTAAACCATAATGTATGTAGATGAAACAAACCCTCCAAGAAACCCCGATCTACACCACTATACCACTCGCCATGGCTCCAAGCTCGTTCTCCCAGTAAACCGTACTACTCTGTGGGAGAAAAAACCTCCCCATGCCAGCTGTAAACTGAAGAACCACCTTCCGGACCGCCTGAGAAACTTGACTAGCAATAAGCTGCACAAGGAACTAAAGAAGTGGCTAGTTGAAAGACCCTTCTACTCACTAAAGGAATTTTTTGAAGACACTAAAAAATAACTTGTATTTTATGTATTTTTGACACTATTGTATTTCTTAATGAATGCACAATAAAGAAAATTTTATTGTATTATATTGCAATTTTAAACAAAAATTAAAAGATAAAAACGTTGATGGCTGTATTTTTTAAATAATTGATTAAATATGTGGGAGTATAGAATAAAATTCGCCTACGGCTCGATGGGGCTCCGCCCCATGCCCCTTTAGGGGTTGCCCAAAATTCGCAAATTGCTCAATATCGGTACTGTTGAAAAGTTTTTGATACGAATATGACTGAAATAATTTTCGTATAATTAAAAAAAAGAACAGTCCGCGAAAGACCCCTACTATTAGAAAACTACAATTTGTTAAAATATGAAATCGAGAGTTGTGAAATAGTAGTTATGAATAAAGTTATTAAATAAATATTCTAGCTCTATATATATATATATATATATATATACTAGTGGCTTATAGGGGCAAAAGCCCCTAACTATAATAATGTAGATCTTAGTGGATTACCAAGAAAATGTTTTAAAAAGAAAGCTGTCAGAATATTAGTTTTTTATTTATAATATTTTAGAAATATTGTTTGCAAAGACTTTGATACTTGTTTGAAACACCGACGCACTATGTGGTGCGTATTTTAAGGTGAGTATGACTGAAGGGTGAGTGTGATGATTGTGATGGATCAGATGAGGTGTACCTTTTTGTTAGTGAAAAATAGCAGCTGTTTCATTATTCAGGATCATTAATTAATAGCCCAATGACCAAAGGCAGTCATCCTCTTCCAAAGCACTCTTAACAATCTTGAGATACCCGTAATGAATGAATGCTTAATTTTGTCTTTGGTTAAAACGTACATCGATTTTAAAAATGGGTTTTTAATAAATTAACACAATGTATAAAATGGGCAATGATTAAAAACCGTGCGGATGCTCAGCACCCATTTCACATTTCAGGATAAATACACATCATACGCATCATACACCATCCTTTTTTCAATAATTTGATTACTGTATCTTGTTTTTCCATTAGTTGAAATAGTATTTTATCTTCTGTTTTATTTTTTAGGGACACAAAATGTTGACACACTCCGTTATAGTAGGCTACCTTCACTCACTGTACAATTTTCGGCCCTCCTAATAAATACACATAACTAAAAACATTTTCGTAAAAACAAAGTAAACTTTTATCAATCCCTATAAATTTTATGGAGTATTTCCCCATTCATAGAAAAGGGGCAATGATTAAAAACCATGACGGATGCTCAGCACCCATTTCAGGATAAATAAACTTTCAATGGTGTTCATCATACACCACACTTTATTTAACCATTTGATTACCTTGTTTGTCCATGAGCTGAAACAGTATTTTCCCTCCGTTTTTTTTTAAATTTTTAGGGTCACAACATTTGAACACTCTCCATTAAAGTACTGTGTATTCACTCACTGTACAATATTCTGCTCTCCTAATAGTTACACGTAACTTATTTTCGTAAAAAAGTAAGCCTGTTTTAATTTATTTGAAAGATTTTGGGCATATTGCTGTTTTCCCTAGTCTTTGGAACAAACGTCTTTAATTGAAACTCTATCGATCCTATCATTCTACAATTTGTAAAACACAAAATATATATATATCTTCTTGTGTAATTTTTCAGAATAACAAACACTTTGTTGGCTGCCACACTATACGTTTGAATTAATATTAATTTAATTTGAATTCTGTGGGTTTAGTTTATTCTCTTTTTAAAATCAAACTAAACACATCCTTTAATGTAAACAAAAAACCTTTTCTTGAACCATAACTCATTTCTCACTGTACCCGTCTCAAGATCAAATTTTATTTTACCATTTACTTTCATATATACGCTGGATTATTAAGTTTTCATTCATTTAAATGTTGATGTAAAAATCAGCTGTAAATTTTTAATAATTTGTAAGATTAAAGAAACACTTCTAATGAATTTTGTAGTCATTCAACGCAAAAAGAAACAATTTTACTATAGTATAGCCACTTTAGGTGATTAGTATAATATAAGATCATCTTCACTCATTGTATTCCACCTGGCTTTCTTTTTAAAATAAACCAAAACATATGTTCCACTGTACACAAAGCAGACGTTTTGTGAATCCCCATGCTATTCTTATGGAGGACGTTTTACGTTATTCCTCATTTCCTGGCAACATTACGGACATGCCGATAGTTTTCCCTCGTGCATGGCACCGAGACCTTTAATTTGAGACCTCTCCCATCTTCCTGCGATTTGTATAACGCTCACAATTTTGCTCAAGAAATTTCGCTTACAGAATTATATATATAGATATATATATATATATATATATATATATATATATATATATATATATATATATATATATAAGTTATATTGATGTGGCTTTTGTGAAAATTCAGGTGATATGATATTTTAATTAAGAAGTTGTGGAAAGAACAGGAGTGGAATAAAAGTTTATTTTATGAGTTGCAAAATAATTGAAATTTTATAAAGTTATATTTATAAAGTATAAAAAGTTTTGAAACACCCTCAAATTATGGCTTAAGAAATGTTTTGTTATTACATGTCTCATTTTTAAAGAAACTAGCTTTTATGTGTTATAGAAATGCATTTTGTTAAGATAATCATTTTTAGTTTTAATTCTTTTAATTCAGTAAAATAATAATTTCTATTTTCTATAAATGAAAAATGTATATTTATTAAAAAATTAAGACTG
Organism: Neoaliturus tenellus; assembly: GCA_030545055.2. Taxonomy (NCBI): domain Eukaryota; kingdom Metazoa; phylum Arthropoda; class Insecta; order Hemiptera; family Cicadellidae; genus Neoaliturus; species Neoaliturus tenellus. The sequence goes on along the minus strand of CM061536.1, from coordinate 56,056,274 downwards.
TTGTAGTATTAGCGAATTTCCCTATAGGGAATACGCTATTACGGTGGTAGCCATGGTAAGACCTAAGCCCGGGACCACGTTACTTTTTCATTTTGAGGTCCCCAGAAGCCAAAAACACCATTCGTTCATTTTCATATACATGTATATATATATATATATATATATATATATATATATATATAGCAACGCATAAAGACAAAATCCACGATTGTCAGCGGTATATACGCAACCAGCAATAATGAAAGATTGAGCTCACCGTGCATTTTTGCTTTGAGCGTTGTGACAGTTTATACAGACCGTATAAACTGTATAAACGCAAACAGACAAAATGCACGGTCCAAATCAGTTGTGCCAACCTTTGTCGTTTTCCACAGTGATTAGAGTAAATATAAGTGTTGCACTAATTTACAAACTGCAATGACTACGGGATATGGTTAATTATAACATTAACCATTAACATTTTATAACTAGGCTATATAACAACCCTGAATATTACATCCTTTACTAGTATAGTAGAAGCTCTCTTAACCGACCTCTACGGGACCGTACTATGGTCGGATAACGAAAATGGTCGGTTAAACTGAATAATACAGTATTGGTAATTTGTATACTAGTAGTTTATGGAACAATTCTATTATGAAGATCTTTAGGCTGATTAGAAGGATTTATGGCTTAGGCTAAATACAATAGTTACCTATATTTTATCTACGAATAACTTAAAATATGTAAATTATTACTAAGGTAAAAATATTGAAAATTTATAGGTTATGGACGACCATCTATCAAAAACGTAGCCTCATGGATGTCGTTTTACCAAATCCGCGTTTCTCTTACATGAACACACTACTTTTTTGTTAATTTCACAATGTAACTAAAACCTGAATCGTTAAAACACTACGTAATATCCTCTTATGTACGAATTGTGTAATTTTTTTTAAACTTTCGTCATATGCTGAGCTCCAATATTGATCTAGAACCTGTATTTTAATTTTAAACCTGGACGTTAAAGACCCCATTAAGTGTTTACATTTGGTTTAATAATGTATTACTTTGTGATGCTGCTTGTAATATCATTGTTAGTGATTGTTGCAACGGTCATTGATAAAATCAATAAAACAAGTGAAAATGTTTATTGTCGTAATTCAATAAATTTTTCCTAACAGAAGCGAGAAAATTAAGTAAAAACGGAGTTATGGTGTCAAAAACTATAACAAAATTAGCAAACACAGTTAGAACAGTAAACACTGCCACTACGAAATATTACAAGCAACTTACGGTATTGAATTTGATTTGCTACGGCAACGTATGATCGACCTCTGGTAACATAAAGTTTTTTATCATTATCGCAACATTGGCTTATACTGCGGATGTTTTTATATTCCTGGAAAATGGTCAGTTAATCCGACGGGCTGTTGATCGAAGGTCGGCTAAGAGAAAAATCCACTGTAGCTTGCAAACACCGTTTATGAATAATTTTAGCTTACTATATGATGTGCAGTGTTTTTATTTTATTTTTTGTAACTCAGTAATCACTTCAAACTAATCCAAAACAAAATTAAATGTTTATTAGACCTACTATTTAGTAAAAATGTTACGTAACGCAAAATAAAACAAAAATATCGTATTAAAACTATATGTGTACTGTATGATAGCATTAAATTAATTATATCCATGTCTTTCTAACTAAAAGTAAAACCTATATTCTCAAGATACAAAAGCCAAGTTATTAGATTCTGTCATGTTATAAATGGTGCAAATAATCTTTTTACAGTATTCACTTACTTTAAAAAAAATACTTACTTAGATGACAAATAACGTACGTAAAACCCCATTTTTGTACCTAGAGTACGATGATGTTAATAACTTACAATACAAAAAAAAAAGAAATATGACAAAGGATCGGCGTTAGATTGTTTACTAACAGTCACGACGCACCCCAAATTCAAGTTCAACTCCAACCTTGGTTGTAGACACACAACTCTGAAAGAACTTGATACGATTAAGGTAACAATACCACTTTATCAACTACAACCTCTCTGACTCTCACTCATCGGACAATCAGGTTTAAACAACATCTCAAACAGTCAGTGACTCATGACTCGACAATAGGCTCGAATGCCTTTGATAGAAAATAAGTGTTTAAATAAGAACCATACAGTCGATGGTGTCAGGGTGTCGCGGTGCGTACCGGTGCGGTTAAGCGCCACCATGCCGCGCCGGCTACCCAGAACCCAGGTGACCTTGGGCGGCCGCGCGCCAATTCCTTTGTTAAAGGGTGGGGAGGGATCGCGAGCCGGAAGCTCGACCTTCCGTGATTCATTGTAGTTGCACAGGTGACGTCTTGACAGTAAAACCGAGAGACCACAGTAAGAAGAGAGCGGATTAGCGTACAAACAAAAGTGGCATGACATAAAATTTTTGCTGTTCACCGTAGCGTGGACTCAGCTTCGTGTAAAAGCAGAAAATTCTAACAGAAGTAAATCGGCTGTAATCCTATAATGTTCAATGTTAAAACACAAAATAAAACACACTTTGCGAATAGATTTTTCATATTTCAAATCATAAACAGAACAAATTAATTAATTCCACAATGTTGTGCCATATTATATATTATATTTCCATCTGTATATTAGGCCTAGTAGGCAATCATGATCTTTTTCCTCATTTTTCTCAACTTGCGAGAATAGTAGGAGATATTCGCAACCTAAATAACTTGAGCTCTGGTCGAAATAGTATATTTCGTCACTAGTCCGGAAAGTGGTCGTTATCGGTGCAAGATCGAGTTTCAAGTACGAGGCGAAGCCGAACGTTTATCGCAATGGTATGATGAAAAACAATTATTTTGCAGCTTAAGTCAATAAAGAATTAGCGATTTTCGAGATTATCAAGGTGAGCATTGTTCCTGCAAAAGTCGTGTACAGAAATTGAAAAAAATCGATTCAACAATAAGTCATGTCAGTCGTAATTAATTATTACCAAGCGTATAAATACGTTTTCTGTTATTGAAAATTTACTCCTTTACTTTCAGGACTTATGGTAAGTCTCTATATTAAAAGCTAAAAGCAAACAAAGATATTACATAGATATTACGACCCATGGTCGAGTGTTAAGAATTGTATAACTGTTTTTTTTATATACAACATAAAACGTTGTTAGTATTTTTTCCGTTTTCAATAATTTATGAATTATTTAAAAAGTATTAAAAACGCTTAAATTAATTGTTTGAAGAAGGTAAAGGCATAATTGTTAACGTTTGGAAGAAAAAGTAAAGCAATAAAACTGTTCAGTTACAATCAAACTAATTTTACTACAAGCGAACTACTTTACTTCCTAACTTACTTTTCCTGAAAAAAAAAAAAAATTGTGAAAAAGTCGTGAAAATAGTTGCAGATCTAAGAGGGCTGAGTAGGGGGGAATGGTATAGAAATTTTACCACACCCACCTACAACATAGGCTATGGGCATTAGAAAATAATGACATGCCATTGCTCATCAACCTTAGACACATAAAAAAATCTTTATTTAATTAATTCTATAAAATGAATTGATGTAGGCCCCGAATAATAGTAGTTTTCATTACTAGTCTCGAAAGTGACTCATTTCGGGGAGAGATTGCATACGCGCGAGGCGAAGCCGAGCGTGGAAAAGGCTATCAAGCCCCGCAATGGCACTTTTGAGACGAGTATTGAACATTATTTTTCATTACGATATTGAAAAACTTGTAAACAACATGAATATTTTTGTTTGTTCAACTTAGTATCAAGAAAAACCGAACTCACAACGCTGAGTTTCTGCGCTTATGTCGCGGTAGGGCCTACACACGCACCGAAACTAAGCGTTGTGCAACAGCTGATCGGCCTAATGCATCAGCTGATCGGACTGCACCGCAAAATCCCATAACGGTTACTTTCCGTGCACCACATACGCACGGAAAGTAAACGTTATGTAATTTTGCCGTGCAGTAGCGGGAATAACCTATTTTCTTAGCTCATTTTACGTTTAGAAAGTGTACTTTCGTGTGTAGAGTAATGAAATAGTATATTTCATAACAAGGGTGGAAAGTGTCTTTTCCGGGCCGAGATCGAGTTTACGCGGAATTTCGATCAAGGCACGGAATAACACTTTCTACTCGAGTTATGAACGATATTTTTCATCACACTGTAGGTAATTAATAATAGTAATTAATTAAATAATGCAAGTTTAAGAAACCACCTATGGATGCTCAATTGATTTCCGCAGTACAATGAAAACAGTGATTCTGTTTTACACAGCTGATTACATTATTGAGAACAGCTGATTTAGGGAATAATATACTCTTAGCACTGCTAGCGCTACTTGTGTCAGTAATCATAACTAATTACTAGTGTGGGAAAATCAACAGCTGATTTTCCCTCTCTAGAGAGGGAAAACGGTTTTTCTACACTCTCAGCTGGTGATGAATATAGCTGTTTCCCGTACAGTGTGATGAAAATACCATTGTAGTTGTCTCTAGGACTAGGTAGTCATTCAATCTCATAACCATTCAATCAGTTTAACCAGGGCACCTCTCAAATTAACCTAAACAATATTAACCGATATTATTTTATTAATATGGATTTCAAGTGAGTTAATTGGTGTTGCTTAAAGTCCTTTTTTAAAACCCCCACGAAAGGAAAGACATAGAAGTAGGACTAATCAATTTACTTGTTGACATGACATGACTTTAAAACAGCACCACATTTTCTGATAATTCACATTCTGTCTAAATGGAATCAGAATACTGTAATAAGTTTTTCAAGTTATTTCATTTCAAGGACATTCAAACGGATAGCATTGTCTCTAAAATTTTATGCATAATTTTTAACATTATCCAAGATAAACATTATAGGCTAATAAACATTGAATATGTTGCAATTCACTGAAAAATACCAATTGAATTAGTTTTAGGCTACATTAACGGGTATTTAGGTATATTTAGGAATCACAGATTGGCTAGGTTCTGTAAATGGGCTTAAACCTTTTTAACCCATTAACTATTTCACTTATAAAACTCAAACATCGTTATAGAAAACTTCATTTTATAATAATAAATTTAGTGTAGTTGACAGCTTGCTTTATCGTTTAAGAATCGTTTGAATTGATAAAACACAAATCAGGAAAAATTGTTTCATGAAAATTAAAAAAGAAGGAGGAGAAAATTATTGATTAAACTTCATATTACTGACACTTTTTGTTTAAATAATTATTGATAATAATATTTTTTATTTCTTTTTGTTAACTTATACTGTTCCAAACTGGTATGACTGACGCATCCGTTCCCGCCCTAACTGCCGCCGCACAGCGTCGGCGCGGCGGTTTTGACTCTACACCAGGAGCCCCTTTGCTCTGCGTTTTTTTGTTGAGTGGTGAAAGTTGTGACACTTTTATGACCTCAACCCTTGGGCCACCACCGCCGCCAAAATCGGCTCCTGAAGAGCGAGTGGGCGAACACCATAAAGTTAATTGTCATTATCTGTCCACCGTAAACTCTCTTGACACCATTCTCACGCTGTTCATAAAGTTGACAAGTCTTTGCCTCTAGTTTGTTTATATTAGTAAAAAATCACTTACTACGAAAAAATGTCTGATTAAAAAAAAAATCAAAATGGCTTTAGTGATTAATTTTGTTTGTTTGGCTACTTTGTATTTCCTGTATTAGTTTAATAAAGTTTATACTTTGTTTTTCCCTTATATTTATCGTTAGTTTATTTTTTTATACAGTTAGTTGTATTTTTTGTAATGTTTATAGTAGGATCTAAGGGGAAGTGCAGCGCAATGTATCCCATTTTCAGAGTACCGGGTAGATACATTTTCGGTAGTACTTAATTATTTTGCATAAAAATTAAAAAAATTCTGCCATATTTCTGATTATCAAACAGTTGGTTAGTGTTTGACCAGTCAAACTTTATACTTATTCCTCAAACTTCCTACTGTGATGATGTTGATAATTGGTATGTTTTTTAGGTACAAAGTAGGATTCAATGATGGTCCTTATGTCTATCTGTCTTATTGGTTCTGCCTAAAAACTAATAAAATAATTAGAATGCATTCAGAGGTGTTTGATATGGATCACTCATCACACTTACAAACATGTAAATCTCTTTCCACTAACTAACTCTCCATGGCCAAGCAGAATTTAAATAACTTTTGCTAAAATGTTTAATTGTATTTAGATTTTTGTTAAAATTTTTCTTTTTGGAAAACATTTTTGTAATGAACTTGTTATACTGAATGTAGAAGAACTTTTTAATGTTTTCTTGTTCAAACAGTTGATAAAATATGTGTATCATTCTGCAATAAATTTTTTATTTATTTTTGTTATAGTAAACTTTTATCAACGCCCGATTTCACCTTTTTCTGATGGTTCACACCTGTATCAAAACCCAAACGTGATTGCAATTTTCGGTTTTACTCTTTTACTTTTCCTTATTGTTTCGTTACCAAAATAGCAAACCATAATCAATCCACGTATCAACTTTCAAAAGGATAATTTTCCTGAGATCCAGGCTATTACTTAACAAATTTGTATGCCTAAATACAAATCCATCCAAATAAGTTGCAAAATTCACCGTCAGATTTTGAAAAGAACTTAATACACAGTCACATAGTTATGTTTCCCAGTATACAAAACGACCATGTTACAGGCAAAACACATTTTTCACTAAAAAAATGGTATAATCATTGATTATGATTACACTGACGTTAGTGTATATAGTTAACTCGCCTACGGCTCGATGGGGGCTCCGCCCCCATGCCCCCTTAGGGGTTGCCCTAAATTTGTAGAATAATTAAAAGTCATAAGTTAATAAGTTAGTTACACGGAAGAGCTATACGTTGAAGACAGTAACAAAACGGTTTAATACACAAAATTCACAATCAATAGTAAATAAAGCTTTGAAAAACTCCTATGAATCGGTTTTAGTACCCCTTCGTAATTAAAATTCGCTAACAAGATTTTAACTGCGGAATGATAATAATTTACGTAATATATGTAAATATTCTAGGTAAATATTTCTAGGTTATGCTGGATGGAGGGTCCACCCCCTAATTGGCTACCCCAATTCCGTAATTACTATAAACATTACTATAAAACTCTCATGCAATGAAGCTAGTTGAGGGCTCCACTCCAATACCACTCATTGTGTTCGCTGAATAACCTACGGCTCTTCGTTTAAATCCCCTTCTTAGTTCCCCTCATTTCAATATAAAAAATAAAAATATTGAGAGTTGTGAAATAATACTTAACTATGTATTATTCTAGGTATTACGATCAGAATTGTATGTGTAAAAAAAATGGAGATACTATTATGATAACTTATGACTGGAGTGTATTTCAGAAAGAATGGAAGTGGGGAAAAATATCTGTTTTGATGGAAGTAGTTTGTACCACAAAACAGGAGGGCAAAAGAACGATATTTGTAGTTTAATAAATATATTGGCATTCATTACAATTCCTTCATTTCAGTTTTTAATGGTGTAAAACTTTAAAATTTACCTAATTTCCTAAATTATTACTGTCAAGGCAAATAAAAAAACTTCAAGCTTCTAAATACAATAATACAGTAGTTACTAACAAAAGTATGTTAAATAATGGTTAAAATATTAAAATTACCATACACATCAAAGGACGTATGTTTTAGCCGTAGGACCAGGTCAGTAAATAACAATCAAAGTAAAACAATCAGTTGCTTGATATAGCAATTCGTTCCGACTCACAGTCAAAAGAAGAATACGTGATATTGAAAATCATCATGATAATTTTTAAGTTTGATAATTTAATTGATATTGGTACTGTGCAAGATATGTCTATGTGCAAAGTGAAGGTTCTGAGTAAAATATTATAGTAGTTGTAAAATTACATCTACATTGGGTAAAATTCCCCGCAAAAATAAATAAACATTTAATTATGTTTAATTGTGTGGACTGGGGGGCAAAAATTCATAGAACCAAACTTGTAGTAACTTGAAAGATGTTCGCGAAGATTGCCTCAGATGTTATAATTTGGCCGCTAGAGTAGAAAAAAATAATGTCATATTTATTTTGGGTAAAAATGTTTGGTCGCTAAATTTTAAAATCAGATAGTTTTCTGGGGCAGGAAATAAAAAAGCTTTTTTTATTTTAAATGAAAATACTGTACTGTCACCTTTTTAAATTAAACATTAACTTAGTACGCACTAAAAGATAAATCAATTGTGTAATCTGCTATTTTAGTTAAAATTTTTGTTGAATTGTAAAATTTAAATTAGCATGCTATCAGGTAAAGTCAATGATGTACTTCCTAATGAGTTCGTTAGAAATTAAGTGCCATCCCAAATAAAGACCCAATTTTTGGGAGGACTATCGTGCAAATATGATACTGTCTTACCGGGTGTCCCATACCAACCTTGCACCTCTTTTAAAATTGTACAAAAAAAATTGTGCTGTTGTAGGTAAACATATTTTGCTCTGTTGATTGACACTGATTTCAATACAGAGGGGACCAGACGTTATATTGAAGCAACTTTAAAATTTAATATTTAAAAACCCTAATCATACTGATTTAGAATAATAAATAGCATGACATTATTTTTTTTAACTGGGGGAAATTTAACATATATTATGTCTGAACATTTTACATATAACAGAACTTACCAAACATGTAAATGTCTAAGAACCTCATTTAAAATAATATGCCATCATAAAACATCAATTATCACGTGATTAGTTTTAATAAACATTTAAATACATGTTCATTAATCTCCGTCATGTTGTAAATTTAATAAAAAAACATTTTGGACCAAACTGACAATTTTGTTGGAAACGTATTTAAAAGAATCTAAGACATTTTTGTGCCGAGACATTTTTGCTTAAAATCTATATTTCAACCTCAAATATTCAATAAACTGCTAAAATTACGCGTACAAGATCAAATTGTAAAGTTTTCTTAAAAACCGTGTAAAACTAAAAAAAAATTATTTAAAGTGAGAGTTTGTATTTGACATCAGTGACTTCCGGTCTGGAGAGGTAATTTCAGATACACCCTGTACATTGAAATTACTCTCGGTGAATAGACCGCTTTTCCTATAAAGGCACAATTGGTTAATGTTATAAAATTTCTTAAAAACGGTGTTTCGGTAATCCCCGACTTCCAGTATGTTGGCAATTTTCTCAGTAATACAGTCCGGTAAGTTTAGTTCTCGCTTGGGAATCACTCTGTAGTAAGTGATATATAGGAGATCTACTTTACCGACATTTGACGAATTTCTGATACCCCGATGAGTGAGTGAGTGAGTGAGTGAGTTACACATTCGGGAGTATATAATTTAGATTGGCAAACGTAACATGCCATTTTACCATGTCTTAATCGTAATAGTTGTTATATTCATCTTCATAAATAAAATTTCAATTTGTTCTGTACAACGATACTAATCATAAATCATTACTTATCATATAATTTATAATTTTAAAATCTAAGAAATTTGAAACCAATTATATCTTAGGTCCTGTCTTTCTGTTCATGTGCCGGTGACCCTGGTTTTTACGGAATAGCAGCTTTACCGACTGTTATAATTTTTTTCGTGTGTCTTTAAACACTTAAACACAATAAGGAAAAGTTAAAAGATGTAAAACAGAACATTGCAATCACGTACGGGTTATGATACAGATGTTAACCTTCAAAAAAAGGCGTAGGCCTAATTGAGTGTTGATAAAAGTTTAGCCTACTATAGCAAAAATAAATTAGAAATTTATTGCAGAATGTTACAAATATTTTAGCAACTGTTTAAACAAGAAGTGATTCGAAATTGCGATCATCACCTAGCAGGTAGCGTATTGTCCAGTGGAGATTCCAGCTATTGTACGATATGGCTGAATTTGACCTGCTCTCGTTGGGGTGCAATAAAAACATTTTCGGGGGTACGACTGAGTGTCGTCGCCCTCCTCAAGCCGCGGCGACGACTACATGTCATACCCATAGAACTCTATATATACACCTGGAACACTCACACCGTTGTCAGAACCCGCAACCTGGAGGAAAATAAGCAGGCAATTCAGTCAGTGCTTTACAGGTACAAGTCATTCTTAAAATCGGTGGCCACCATCAAGCCTGATATCTCTTGTCTGCCTCCAACTGAGGGTGCAGTAAAACAGCACTCCCTACGAACATTCCACCAAGTTCAACTGTGGCTGGGAAATGAACTGCCTCCTCAGATGTATGGGTGGAAGATTGAGAACGACTGCCTGGTTCCAGTCGACAGTGAGCTAACCGCTGCCCCGGAGGACATTTTGAAAATGGTTTTCTGCCGATGCAAGAAAGACTGTGACAGTTCAAAGTGTGGCTGCAAAAAATCGAACCTTAAATGTTCAATAGCATGCAAAAATTGCCAGGGAAACTGCCTCAATGGAGGCCCTCATATTGACTCTGAAGATGAAGAAGAACAAGAGGATTCTCTGGCTGTTTCGCTACAAGATACCAATGCCGAATTTATTGAAGATATTGGAAAAGACGAAAACAAAGACGAGGATGAAGGTCCTTCCCACCCCAAGAAAGCAAGAAATTGACCCAGGAATGTTTTTTTGACACATTTAAATTGACATAGTGTTGTAATGTTTTTTATTAGGCTAATTAAAGTTTTCTAAAACAATAAATTTTGTTTTGAGTTAATTTTTGTAATTCATTAATCCTCCAAATATCACTTGTACATGCACAAAGAGAGTCGTAGCAACAATATGTTCCCCATTATAATGGTATACATCTTTTTTTAAATTAAGTTTGAGGAACCAGGTATATAGACCACAACTACAATATTCTAAAATGAGTGTCTATGATATTTAGACGTCCCAGTACTACCTATAAATACATAGTGGTACATATTTTGGCCAATGTGTTGACTGGGAATGATGAGAATTTGAAAGATTCATTAGGTGAAAATTGCCGCGAAGCATCAAATTTCAAGCTAAATATTAAATTTGCTATAAAATTTTAAATAAAATAGTTAAAATAGTAAAGTAGTATATAATTTTTATGTGATTTTAACTATCTACAACTCTATAAAAGGTATTTGTGTTTTGGGTGCGTCGTTGAAGAGTTATCCAGTTAAAAAGAGCAAAGTTTGTGGGGCAAAAGTGTTTTTTTCCAAAATTACCGACTTTCAAGAGCTGATATCTCGAAAACTATGCAAGATATTGAAAACATTTTGGTATGTAATTTGTAGCAAATTTAACCAGCTTTCATTTTGTATATTGTGGTTATGTCGCTAGGACGCATAGTTTCAGAGATATAAGCGAAAAACCCAAAAACGGGACCTTCTGACCCCCCCCCCTCCCCCCCGACACAAGGGCTAGAGGCGGGGACTTTTGATATGTTCACCTCCTAACTAGTCCAAACAAAGCTGCAAAGTCAAAAATTGTGTTCCATGCATTTCCCTCTATACCTTTTTGTTGACTGGACTATCCTAGTAATGAAAACTACTATTTTATGTATTTATGCTTCACAAAGTTAATTATTGTTTAAAGGTAATATTCTGTTGCATGATCCTGCACTGCATGTTATTCTCAAATAATATTGGGTAACGCATTAGGTATTTGTGTATTTTTAATTGCATATTACGCAAGTATTTTTAATTAGATAAATGCATTGTAAAATTAGTAATTGCATGGTGTAATTGATATGTACACAAATTGTGTGAAAAAGGACTAAAAAATGCTAATAATGGACTGTATATACCAATTCCACTCCCGCACGCGATGATTAAGCGCACTGGGAGAAAAATTGTAATTTATGAAATTGTAAAATCTTTTTTTGAATAAAGAAATTTTGAACTTGAAACTTGAACTTGAACGTACTGTTGAGTTTCACTCATACATAATCATAATACCCCCGTCGCAGCAGATCTGCTTACTCACAGGTCAACAAGGTTCTCGGAATGCCAGTGATTCCGCCAACATTAGACTTGAGTTTGAAATGTCAGACCGATTCCCACGCGGGCTATGAGAGAGTCGCATCAGTGGAATAGAGACTAGAGGCGGTGGCACTCACATAGCCCGGCGCTGAACAAGAGAAAAACACAAATGAGAAAAAAAAACACGCGCCGGGCACGTGCCAAGACGGGCTTATCACTCGCACATCCACATCTCAACTAAACACCGTTTGGTGAAAATCCATTCCCTGTAATTAGATTGGAGGTGATAGTATTGCCGCCTTACTCGAAAAAGGCTCCAAAGAAACAATTAGTTTCTTAAATGTCCTTGAACAAATAATGCGGGTTTTTTGCTGATGCCTTACTTAACTTTGAAAAAAGCTTTAAGTACTTTTTACAGTCATTTCAATACCTCATAAAATCATTGGATATACCTCACCAAGTAAGTAAAATCTACTTTCTTCGATCATAACAATACATTCGTTAAAATCTTATTGATCAACTCACCATCTTTACTTTATGATATCTCAAGCCATGAGCATGTTCCCTTACAACTTTTCTTGTCTCTTACAACCCTTACAACTTTTTCCTTTCAACTTTAGTCCTACACCTAAACTCTGACCATCAGAAGGCACTCCTGGAATCTCCTCGTTGAGTCACTTCCAGCAGCGCTTCCCATCACCACGGTATCGACTGCCCCCTGACCCCGCACCTGGGCCGCTCCCCGCCAGACACCGCCGCAGCGCCTGCACGTGTGGATCGCACGTGTACTTGGAGCCGCTCCAGGTTAGGCCGAGGCCTCCAGAACCTCAGTCGTACCCGACGCAAGCAGAGGCTCTTATTTAGCAAAAGATTAGACGCTTTCATGGGAATAATGGGCGTGATTCCATTAATAATTTTGGACCTAAATAAAATTAAAACCACCCTCTCCAGCATCTCTGGCAAATCATTTTTAAATAAACTAAACGCTAAAGGATGAAGTACACAACCTTGGCGCAATCCTGTTTTAGTTTTAAACTCATTTGTTGTCCCGTCTTTGCACAATACTGATGCAGAAGTATTACTATAATAATTTTTTAAAACGTCTACTAAATGTGTTGACACTCCTAGAGATGAAAGTTTAAATATAAGAGATCTCCTCTGTCTATGGTATCGAAAACACTTGAAAAATCTACAAAAAACTAATATAACTTTCCTTTGTTTTTTGAGAGTTTTAATTGAATAATGGATGACAAGTTAAAAATGTTGTCTGCAGTGGAATAGCCCCTCCGAAACCCCACCTGAAATTCCTACAGTATTTGTTTTTCGTTTACCCAACTTTGAAGCCTAGTGTTAATTATACCCATAAAAATCTTACTGATACAGTTAATAAATGACAATCCCCTGTAGTTTTGGACAGAACTCACATCTCCCTTTTAAAATAATGGAAAAACAATGTTTTTTTTAAGCTTTCCGAATCCCCCAATAATAACAGATTATCTAAGTGATTAACTTCAAAAATTGCATTAAATTATTATAATCTCTTTACCAAACATTGAAGTTGATGTATATCGGTAAAATGAACATATTTTCAAACCCCAAAACAGTACTATCTACTTTTAAGACATTAAAATTATAAATATTTAACAAAGTTATATTACTTGCAAAGCAGAAATTTTTATTTATTCCATAAACTAAACCACCTATATGCCTCCCAAAGCTAGCTGTCCATTTTGCAAAAGTAAAGTCTAAACAAAAATTACTGAGTTTTATTACACAACATAATTTTGAGTGAGAATAAATTTAACATAATGATCACCATGGTAGTCTCGCCAGGTCTGGCTGTTTCGCCGTTGTCTTGTGTTCGGACTCTTAAAATACAGTCGGCAGCTACGAAACGAAACAGATTTCCGGGAGTTTAACCGTCCCGTGTGTCCCCGACCTTTAGCCGTGTTTTGACGCACACTACCGAATTATAGGCTACACGGTTATTAAGGCGTTAATTTTTGTAACTATCAAATAACACCGTAATTTTAATCTGTACCCCTCCCAGGCCTGTGTTCCATGCGACCGCATGCCGCTCGGACTGGACCTGCTCTTACTTACCACCTGAGCTGCGTTCCTCAACCCTTGTCAATTTTTAGTTGGGACAAAATGTTACCCCATTAGCTGATTTAATCAACTGTAGAAGCGATTGGGACAAAATGTTACTGGTTTTCTAGGAAATTTGAGTTAGGACAAAATGTTACTGGGACAAATTGTTACTGAACCAGATGCTGCGTCCGTCGTCGGATTGGCGTCATTCCCTCACTCGTTGTGCTGGCTGGTGGCTGCTGTCGTCTGCGTGACCGGCGGTTTACCCGTGTCCTGGTTCGTCGTAAATGGTGCATTTGTGTCCGTCGTTCTCTTTGGTGTGGGATGTGCTGTTACCGCCTCTTGCTCTAGGTTCTCTCTTGAGACTATTCACAAATTCAGTGAAATCGTGGTTAAAAAGTCTTTTGAGCAATTCTTCGTCATCGTCTCGACCTGCCTTGAGTTTGCCTTCTTCCCATGTGAGACGGTGACCTCTGTCTGTTATATGGTCAAAATATAAGGGTATGCGTTGCTTTTATAGGTAAAAAGTTTAATAATCCACCAATTCCAATAAAGTAAACACAATCCGATTCACCATTAACATCCCTGTATGGTGATATCGGTTTCTATCACGATGATCAATTAACATAAAAGTTATTTTACTTATAAAATTGAAGGAATTTAATAACACTATGACGAATGATGCATTTTTTTAATGAAATATCGCTAATTTTATGTGTAAAATAAGAATTTTATGTGGAAATTTAACTTTCTTGGTTGTTTCAATACCATTCTAATAACCAATAAGAACCACGTCAAAATTTTGAATTTCCAAGCTTATTGTACAGGAAAATTAATTTTTTTGAGGTTAAGTTATTAAACTTATTTTTGTGCCCAAATACACATAAATACAAAGTTCAAGCAAAATATTCCAGCTACATTTTGAGGAAAAGGTAATCCACATAATAGACACTCATCGCGCCACAATCATCCTACACTCATCCCTCATTCATACTTGGCTTTAAACTACCTATTGAGTTAGGTCTCGCATCAACTGAGCGAAGATTACCTTAACTGAGCGAAAGCCCTCGAAGGGTCCCCAAAAATATTCCTTAACTGAGCGAAGCCCGGTCCAGGTATATGCGAGTTGTAGGGAACCTAACCTAACCTAACCTAAACTAACCTAACCTAACCTAACCTAACCTTCGCTCAGATAAGGAACGTCTCTGGTGGTCCCCTGAAGTGCTTCGCTCAGTTCAGGACACCCCGGCTACCTGAGTCAGGTCATTTCGCTCAGTTAAGGCCCGACCTTGAGTTAGGTCGCCATTTCAATAAAGGTATTGAGGTATTAAAATATGGAATTGTGTTGATATTTCAGTACCAGTATATTTCAGTAGTTCAACTGCTTCTATCCAGCTAGCTTTTAACATGTGTTTGTTAGTTTTACTATCTACAGTTGTTTTATTTTGCAATTCAATATAAATTGTTCCCCATGTTAATCTTATGGACAAAAACGAACTTTAAGGGCTCCCCGTGGGCTTAAAAATTAAAATATCAAAAATCTAAATCCTTAATTCAAAACTACAAACTGAGACCATTCTTTTGACACCTCAAACGTTAAGATTGGTCCAGAAATAAGGGAAAAGTAGTGTTCAAAAAAAAAAAAAAAAAAACGGCATCACGTTTTATCTACAGGGTGTTTCCGAACAACCTGGAAATATTTTGTACTAGCTGTTGCCCGTCACGGCATCGCCCATGATTGAGTTTATTTTTTAGCTACTAAAATCTCTTTAAAGAGCAACTGAATCTTTTTCAAATTCCATTGAAACATTGATGTAGTGTGGGCGAAGCCCTGAAGGAATTATGCAAAACCTTAGCTTAATGAGCACCTTTCAGTAAAGGGGAACGTTCATGTCACACTTCAACCCCGTATAGACTCTAGAGTAATTTTTAAGTCAAGTGAGAGCCTTAAAGAACTTCAAAAACTATATTTACATAGCTTGTTATTAGGGAGTACCTATTAGCAAAGAGGAACACCCACGATTAATTTCAATACCGTAGGATTTATGGTAATTTTTATATTCTGTGGGGCGGAACCCTAATGGAAATTTGCAAAACTGTTCAATAGTGCGCACCAATGAGATAAAGGAACGCCGACTACAAAGTCTATATAGTCCTATAGTTTCTGAGATCCGTTGTTTCCTTGATTCGCATTTGAAATTGGCCACAAGGATAAATCATCGCAGTAATTTTGAAGTCCTGTGGGGTGGAGCCCTAAAGAATTTCAAAAACTATATTTGTAAAATCATTTCTTAGTAAGTACCTATGATGAGCAAAGAGGGACGACCATGTAAAGTTTCAATACAGTAGGTCATAAAATAATTTTTAGTCCAGTGGAGCGGAGCCCTAAAGCTGCAAAAAATTATTTGAAAACACTTTTCTTATTTAAGAAACTATTAGCAAAAAAGGAGTCCTTGCCAAATTTCAAATCGTTGAGCTTTATACAGGAGTAATTTTGAGGTTCTGTGTTGTTCCTAAAAGAAACGTGCAAACAGTTTTTCCCCTAAGCACCTATGGACAAAGAGCTTCAATTTTCAACCCCGCATTCCGTATATTTTAAGAGATGCGTCATTTCCTGAGTTTGTACCTATTTAAATTGGCCATAAGAATAACATTAAATATATTGCAATTTCAAAAGCCTGTGGGGCAGAGCACTGAAGGAATTGTGTTTCTTGGTGAGCACCTACGAACAACGAAGACCGTCCATGCCAAACTTTTAACGCCAGAAGCCCGAACGTATATTGAAGTCCTTTAGGGCGGAGCCCTAAATAGCTTTCCAAAAAACATCAATTGTAGTCAGCACCTATGGGCAAAGTGGATCTTTCATGCCAACTATCAATACCTTAGGTTGTTTGGGTTTTTCAGATTCGTTGTTGACCCTGGGTTATTTCACCTGTAAACTTGAAACTTTTTTACTCTGTGTTTTTATATTCACTGCTTGTCAATGTATTGCCAGTTGATAGTTTTATTAATAAACACTTCAAATTGTCATTGTTGATTTTCGGCCGTAATTTTTAACTCAAATGAAATTCAATAGATATAAGAGCTCGACGCTCGACGTCGTAGATAGGCCTACATATTTCCTTCTGTTTTGATAAGGCAGACACTCTCATGTCATGAAATTAACGTGCATCAGCCTGTCCCAGTTATCAGTGGCATGTTTGACGATTTTGGCTCGTATACTGTGGCAATATGCGATAGACCCTTTCATAGCAAAGGATAATGCAGGCAAAAGACGGGAACAATCACGAGAGCACTGTAAGTTTCTAACAGTTCAAGGTTCGTCATCACCTTTTATTGTATTAACTTAACCAATAAACATTTTACACCATCTAAATTGTTTACAAAGAGATAAAAACCTTGTCATATGGCTATGTCGTCTCTTAAATTTATTATTTCACTAACAGCTGATAGCTTTGAATCTTCAAGAGTAATTACATCAAATCTTTGAAGTCATGTGGGGCGGAGCACTAAAGGAATTTCGCAAAACCGTTTCTTAGTGAGCACATGTAGGCAAAGAGGAACTTCCATTCCAAATTTCAACCCTGCAGGTCCTATAGTTTTGGAGATTCGATGTTTCCTAGGATCGTATTTTAAGTTCTCCATAACAATAACATTTTATCGAAATTTTGAAGTGGTGTGGGGCGGAGTCCTGCAGGAATTTCGCAAAACCGTTTCTTAGTGAGCACCTATAGGTAAAGTGGAACTTCTATCCCAAATTTCAACCCTGTAGGTCCTATAGTTTTGGAGATTCGTTGTTTCCTAGGTTCGTATTTTAAGTGCTCCATAAGAATAACATTGTAAAGAAATTTTGAAGTCGTGTGGGGCGGAGTCCTGCAGGAATTTCATAAATCCGTTTCTTAGTGAGCACCAATGGGTAAAAAAGAACGTCTATACAAAATTTCAATCCTGCATGCTCTATAGTTTTGGAGATTCGTTGTTGCCTTGATTTATATTAAAAATCCCCCATAAGAATAACATTGTAACGAAATTTTGAAGTCCTGTGGGGTGGAGCCCTGATAAAATTTTGCAAAACCGTTTCTTAGTGAGCGTTTTAGAGCAAAGATGAACGTCCATGCCAAGTTATAACCCTCTAGGCCTTATAGTTTTGGAGATTCTCTGATACGTGAGTGAGTGGTATTTGACAAATATATAGTAGATTTGTGTTCCTTAGGTCAAGACAGTAAAAAAATGTCATAAACATATGTCCTAAAATGCTTCGTTAGGCCGCTAGCCGCCATTTTGTTTTTTACACATAATAATTTTTATTTATGTGACGGTTTGTTGTATTAAATTCATATTTGGCATGAACCTTTATGACACCAATGTCCATTTTCAGAAAAAAATTATTGTTGTCCAATGAGTATTTGAAAAATGGCGGCCATTTGAAATTTTTAAACGCAAATATCTCAGAATCGGTAAATGTTATAAAACTACTATATATGAAAAAAAGATGAAAAATTTAATTATCTAAAGAATGGTACCAAGTTTAAAGGGATATGACAACATAACTGAGTTATTGAAATTTTTCTTCTAAAGTAACCTAAATTTGCATGCATTTAAATGGAAAATCAACGATTTTATGCATAAAAATGGCAATAACTCAGTTATCCGTTGTTCAATCCCTGTAATCTTGGTATCATTAGTTAGGTAATTTGATTTTTTAAATTTTATGTCTCTTGTAAGATTTTTATAAAATTTACCGGTTTTGAGATATTTGAGTTTAAAAATTTAAAATGGCCGCCATTTTAAAAATACACATCGGACAAAAATAATTGTTTTCCTGAAAATGGATATTGGCGTCATAACGTTTCATGCCAAATATAAACTCAATACAACAAACCATCAATGAAATAAAAATTATTAGCTGTAAAAAAACAAAATGGCGGCTAGCGGCTTAACAAAGCATTTTAGGACATGTGTTTACATGATTATTTTTACTGTCTCGACCTAAGGAACATATATACAAAATATTTCCAAGTTGTTCGGAAACACCCTGTATATATTAATATACGCAAGCATGTTTCGTTTCCTCCTTTTTTTCTCAGCTCGTGTGCATCGTAGAAGAAATCCGCGCATACCTTTAGAAAGATATCGTGCTGTAGATGAGCAGAATCACATTCTAATTCACATCGGACTCCAGGGCTACGCCCGACAGGCTTTCAAAGTTGTAATGTTAATCTTACGGACGAAGGAGACTTGAATAAATCATTAGACAGCTTTTGCAAAAACAACTGCTATAAAAACAGGAAGAACAGATGTTTTAGTTATTAAATATTTTTAAGCTTCTTGGATCAAAATAAACTGAAATTTTGATCGAATTTCGGTCAGAAGGCGATCTCTAGTCTATATATTAATAGGCAAGCATGTTTCGTTTCCTCCTTTTTTCTCAGCTTGTGTGCTTCGTAGGAGAAATCCGCGCATACCGTTAGAAAGGTATTGTGTTGTAGATGAGCAGAATCGCGTTTTCATTCGCATCGGCCCACGGGGCTCCGCCCTACAGGCTTTCAACGTTTCAATGTTAATCTTATGAGAGAAGGATAATTGAATGAATCATAGCTGTTGACATAACACATGCTAGCAAATCAGGAAGAACAGGTGCTTTATAACATATTGTTTTAACAAATTGGATCCAGACGGTCGACATCAACTAAAAAAATTTTGGTTGAATTTCGACCATTAGGTGATCTCTAGCCATATATTAATAGGCAAGCATGTTTCGTTTCTTCCTTTTTTCTCAGCTCGTGTGCATGGTAGAAGAAATCCGCTCATACCGTTAGAAAGATGTTGTCCTGTAGATAAGCAGAATCCCGTTCTAATTGTCATCGGACTCCAGGGCTACGCCCCACAGGCTTTCAAAATTTTAATGTTAATGTTATGAGAGAAGGAAAATTGAATGAATTATTAGAAAGCTGTTGACATAGCACATGCTAGCAAATCAGGAAGATCAGATGCTTCAGTTATAACAGACTGTTTTCAAATGTTATCCAGACGGTCAGCATCAACTAGAAAAATTATGGTTGAATTTCAACCAGGAGGTGATCTCTAGTATTTGTAGATAGATAAATATAGATTTACGTTGAAACAAATTGACTTTAGTACAGATATTATGACACGGTTTTCGTATTACAGTATTTTCCTTTCTTTTCATAAACTACCTTTATTACCTAAAAACTCATATAGCCTAGATAGTGTATTTAAGCGTTTTATTTAAGCAAAATAATAAGATTTAAACTAATAACTGTTACCAAATTGTAAATTAATTTGTATAAAAATATATTTATATATATAATCTGAAAATATAAACATAACGGGTGTCTCATGTAAGGTGTCCCAAATTGATTACAAATCAACAGTTTGTCCTACAGTCTATAAAAAAAAAAAAAAAAAAAAAAAAAAAAAAAAAAACAATTTTCCACTAAACTGACTCCAAGTCCAAGGAATAATTAAAAAATATTTTTAACGTTGTATATGCAGATTGTCCAAAAACTTATTGTCGCAGGTCCGAATCTTGGGAATTTTAAACACTAATATATTTTATATTAAAAATATTTTGAAACTTCTACTCAATAAAAAACTTCGGTAAACTTAATTTGGTTATCTTGGTTTGTTGAACTTAATATTGTTCTACTATCAATCAGTTTAATTGTTTCTTCATGGGAGGCTGTCGGCCTAAGTATTTTCTTATCCGTTACTTTATATATTTATAGATGCAGGACAAAAACTGTAACGAACTTAGGGTTATAGTTTCATACGTCATCTATTCTAACGCATCGCTTACAAACATTAAGGTACGTTAGTACACATATTGTATTACCTAAAAAAAACTTGCCGGTTATTTATTGATTAAAAGTATGGCATTTTTCTTAAAAGGGGCCAGTACAGACAGGGCCGTCGAGAGGGTATGTCAGCCAAGTTTGAAACTTGGGGTCCGGTCTCGTAGGGGGCCCGGGACGATCAGAGATTTTTTTTAAGTTTTATACTCTCTACTCTAGAAATGTTAGTCTATTTTTTATTTGACTGTGTTTGCACTGACTATTTGGCGGCGGCGCGGGCGCGCTGTGACGGTCGGTGCGTCTCTTATCTTCCCCCTAGAAAAGGAGAGGGGAGAGCAGCGTGCCCTCCCCCGCCTCTTCACTTTCACCTGAGCTACCCTGCATGCTAGCAGTACACTCTCGCCGAGACAGGACGAGAGCAGGCGAGGCCAATGCTAGCAGTACACTCTCGCCGAGACAGGACGAGAGCAGGCGAGGGCAAGAGTGTACACGGTGCGCTCGGCATGTCTCGCTCTGCCTCGTCTCGCCATGTCTCGGCCTCGCCTGCGCTAGGTCTGGGAGCGGTTTTTGGCACGAGTCAAAGAGCCCGAGCGACCGCGAACTCACCCGAGAGCCCCTCGGCGAGAGTGTACTTTGTAGGGTCCTTGTCGAGCAAATCCTCGCCGAACGTCCCGGCGAGGAGCCTCGGCGAGAGTGTACTGCTAGCACAAGAGTGTACACAGTGCGCTCGGCATGTCTCGCTCTGCCTCGTCTCGCCATGTCTCGGCCTCGCCCGTGCTCGGTCTGGGAGCGGCACGAGTCAAAGGGCCCGAGCGACCGCGAACTCACCCGAGAGCCCCTGGGCGAGAGTGTACTTTAACCTCGCTGTAAAATCTCGTAGGTCTTTAGAAAATCCTCGCCGAACGTCCCGGCGAGGCTCCTCGGCGAGAGTGTACTGCTAGCCCGTCACTCGCTCGCTCGCGCATTCGCACTATCTCTCTCTAGGCGTGTTATGAATGACTGATACCTGGAGTCTATTGTCTGAAACTGGTTTGTTAATGTGGGGCGAAACTACAATGTTGCTTTAGTTTTTTACAACTCTGTGTTTACTATAGTAAGTCTAAAGACCGACTGATATTTAAATCACTTAAATGTAGCAAAGAATGTTACATGTAGATTGTTCACTTTTACCCGTAAAACTAAGCCCCCCCCCTTGAAAAACTCCCCTTATATAACGGCTTCACGGGTCTTCATAGTTTTACTAAATTGACAACAATTATACAAATTGTTCAATTTTTCACGTGCCCTAAACATCAGTTGATAATCTTCTGTTTTTTTTACATGATAATTACAATAATTAAATGCATTAGGTGCTCTATAAAAATGATTTTAATGACAATTTTCCAGGATTGGATCGAAAAAACAAAACAAAAGGGCTATTTAATTTCTTTTATGTTTCAAAATGACGCTTTTGATTCAGGCCGGTGAACTAATTCATATGATGTCCAAAGAATAACAAATAAGTTTTTTTGTTATCACACTAAAGACGTATTGAATTTTTACATTGTTTTACACACTAATGAGATAGCCTCCGTCTAATACATTGCAACATTTACCCACGTCTTGCAATTTTCTCTCTATTCATATGGTTTTGATTGTACCACAGGATTCTAGTTTTCTTGCATAATGCTGTACTATGGTTTACGATTCAGTTGATAATATTTAAAATCTTGTCATACCTAGGCCTATGCAGTTCTCAATTAATTAATTATTAAATTATGTTCTGTATTAATTTGACGCATTTAATGAATTGAAAAAAGAAAGAAACTATAAAAGAGCAAAAAATAGTGTTATCTTAACAAAGTATAAGCCAACTGTTTCAATCTGGCCGGTTGCGAGTACATATGGTTAACTAAAGCTCCATAAACAATTAATTCTGAAACTTGTGTTCATCAATCAAGAAAGTCACAAAGCACATTCGGCAACGGTCACGTTTACAAAGGAGGTGCTGTCCATTGTTTTATAGGGTTGGCGCCCGGCTGTCTCTGGTATTTGGGACAACCTGCCGCCAATGGGGTAGACCGGTGTTAGACATATTTATGATATATTTAGAAACAGGGGACGTTTTCAAATATTTTTAAACGCCTTCCCACGATGTTGGTGGCGTTGGACTTTCCCCTAGTTATGGTCTGGTTTACAGCCAGTCATGGACCCATCGCCCTTCTTTTTACCACAAAGAAATGCTGGAGTAGAACTGTATCGTGACTGTAGTAGGCATATAATGAAATAAAATTCATAGAAAACCTAAAGATAAGACAGTAGGTCAACATTGAGATACCTGTTGATGTCTCTAGATAGGTATCATTGTTATTAACATGTAATGGATGTAGGCCTAGAGGAAAGATTCGAGTTTCATATAAATACACGGTTACTAACAATGAACTAATTCAGAACTAGCGTTTAACAGGTGCCTCGCCGTCTAGATTTATACAATTTTTTTAAGAAACAAGGAGGTTCACTGGTTTCATTTATGCTGTGTTAAGATTCTGTGTCAGTTATCGATTGTTTTGTACCAATCGATTCTAATTTGAATCTATATAGTCGGTATTCAGTCGTTGTAACGATTGTCTACAATAGCCTATGGGTCAATCCATATCAAGTGGTCCAGAGGTGGTTGCTTCAACATTTTATTTATTTTTATATTTATATCATTGAAAGTACAATACATTAGAAGTTAAAAAATGCAATCAGTTTATTTTTAATATTTTTATTTAACCATTGGCGGCCATTTTTTTGTTGAA
Source organism: Neoaliturus tenellus (assembly GCA_030545055.2). Taxonomy (NCBI): domain Eukaryota; kingdom Metazoa; phylum Arthropoda; class Insecta; order Hemiptera; family Cicadellidae; genus Neoaliturus; species Neoaliturus tenellus. The sequence continues at coordinate 56,032,692 of CM061536.1, read as the reverse complement.
GAAACGCCGATTTTCAGCTATTTTAGAGCTCAGCGTAAAATTAAATATCTCCTTTTCTATTAATCACAGAACATTCAAATGAAAACCAATCTCTTCAGAAAGATCTGAACTTTAATAAAAGTCCATAAACATACACTAGAAAACATTTTTAAAGTCAATATCATTCTTCAAATTTTAAAGTTAAAATTTAACGAAAATGGATTTTTGAACATTTTTTTATACAAGAAGGCAAACACTTTTGAGCTCATTAATTTTTTCATTGATAGGTATTGTTATGTGCTTTAAAATAACAAAGTTACAAGCTGTGGACTTTCATGGTTCTTTAAATAAAAAGTTTTAAAAATCGAAAATTTTTAAAATTTCACAAGTTTGGAGCTCAAAATCTCTGTTGGGCATGAAAATAAAAATTTGAAATTTGGCACAGATTTAGTACTTAGTGAGAGGATTGACCTGTAAAAATTTCATTTTGTGGACTCAACTACTTTAGAAAATATGACTGATCAAAAAGTACTAAGACTAGCATGAAATCGGCAATTTTTCGTCATATGTAGTATTCTTTTCAGTTAGTGTTTTGTCCTTACATTGTAAAAAAAATGTACTACTACTGGCTATCACAGCCCTGGACATAATCTTACCTTTAATTTTATGATTGATGAGCATTTAAAAGCTTTGAAATCTCATCACGCAATGCTCGTGTACCTAGTTGCGCCCTGTTGCTGTTTGGTACAGTAGTACAAGTTGTGTGAGCTTCCTTAGTACATTACCTAAAGGGACTTATGCTTCATCTATCTTGCTTAATTTGATTGAAATTCTTGGCTCAGATGGTTAAAAAAATAAAAAAAGTCATTTTGCTCTTTGATTTATTGATTTTTATTCCGATCCATCATTGTCTGTCATAACATAGGCGGCAAAGCCAATTACCTATTACCAAAACCAATTTGCTAATTGGTTTTGGTGTACTCTTCCTCTAAATTTAATGGGACTATTCCATCCTTGAACTATTTATTCTAATATTCTATTTTATTAAACGGATTGAGTATTGAAAGTTCAACTCATTTTTATTGATAATCTGTAATGGAATAGATAAATGTAAACAAACATTTTAATTAATTATTTTACAGCTGATTCATATTTTAAAACATAGAAGATTGAAAATATCAAGATATAACAGGGACTATTTAATGTTATCACCTCTGTAAATTTTTTACATTTTGATCTTCTGTAACATTAAATTTTTTCGGTTACAGGCACATATCAATGAAAGGATCGGGTCCTGGGGATTTTAATGAATTCTTTGAACCAAACTTGCAATTTTTTCATTTTAATTTACTTTTTCAGTGTCTACATACAAGTACTGTGTGCCGTTTATACTTTTTGAAGAAAATTTAAACAAATTTTTAGCATTTAAAATTTGGTTGTTAGTTTCGATTGTTGAATCCCTGAGACCCGGTCCATTTGTCGATTTGTGCTTGTAGCCTACCTACAAACAAAATTCACTGTTACATAAAATTGAAATCTTAAAAAAATTTACATTAATGATAAACATTAAAAAAATTAGAGGAAGAGTACACCGTCGCCTGTGTTATAAACACGCAATGGTGGATTGGAAAAATTAAATAGATAAACAAAGATCAAAATTACTTTAAATTAATTTTTTAACATCTGGGCCAAGAAATTTATTCAAATTAAGCAAGAGAGATGAAGAATGGGTCCCTTCAGCTATGTACTGAGGAAGCTCACGCAACTTGAACTAACCGTACAGCAACAGGGTGCAACTAGGTACACGAGCATTGCGTGATGAGATTTCACAGCTTTTAAATGCTCAAAAATCATAAAATTAAAGGTAAGATTATGTGCAGGGCTGAAATAGCCAGTGGTAGTACATTTATTTTTACAATGTAAGGACAAAGAACTAACTGAAAAGAATAATACATATGACGCAAAATTGCCGATTTCTATGATAGTCTTAGTACTTTTTGATCAGTCATATTTTCTAAAGTAGTTGAGTCCACAAAATGAAATTTTTACAGGTCAATCCTCTCACTAAGTACTAAATCTGTGCCAAATTTCAAATTTTTATTTTCATGCCCAACAGAGATTTTGAGCTCCAAACTTGTGAAATTTTGAAAATTTTCGATTTTTAAAACTTTTTATTTAAAGAACCATGAAAGTCCACAGCTTGTAACTGTGTTATTTTAAAGCACATAACAATACCTATCAATGAAAAAATTAATGAGCTCAAAAGTGTTTGCCTTCTTGTATAAAAAATTGTTCTAAAATCCATTTTTGTTAAATTTTAACTTTGAAATTTGAAGAATGATAATGACTTTAAAAAATGTTTTTTAGTATATGTTTATGGATTTTTATTAAAGTTCAGTTCTTTCTGAAGAGATTGGTTTTTATTTGAATGTTCTATGATTAATAGAAAAGGAGATATTTAATTTTACGATGAGCTCTAAAATAGCTGAAAATCGGCGTTTCTTCAACAAAAAAATGGCCGCCAATGGTTAAATAAAAATATTAAAAATAAACTGATTGCATTTTTTAACTTCCAATGTATTGTACTTTAAATGATATAAATATAAAAAATAAATAAAATGTTGAAGCAACCAAATTATTTTTTTCTGGACCACTTGATATGGATTGACCCCTATTGAAAAGTTCTAAAATATTAAGCAATAAACAAATTACGTTACTACAACAGCTGACCTACAGAAGGGTAAAAATTAATGATTTTTTTCTACCCAGGAACAAAGAAAACATCCAAATTTTCTTATCATATCTAGGGAGAACGAGCAAAATAATAACTTTTGAACATATATGCATGTATAACAAACAGTAGCTTTTGAGCCTGAATAAAAAAAATCTATTTGCTAAATTCCTTTCAGCAATCAGAAAGCGTAGTGGTAAGACCTTAGCCACCTAAACTGAATCAAAACTTATTTAAAAACAGTTACGACAGTAATACTGTGACTTTAGGCCAAATTTTTCAATTTAAAAGTAGGCCCAAAAGCTCAAAATATGGATGTTTGAAAAACTGCTTTTGAATAAATAAATTATTCTCACCAAGTAACATGGTTATAAAAATTATAAAATATGTTTATTAATGTTATAGTGCAAATAATACCACAATAGTGTGGTAGGGTTTCTTTTGTATTAATGTAATTAAAATTTATCCATCAACAGTCCCGATTAGAGTATACTTCAATGTGATAGTGGTTTTTCATTTGATGCTGTTGGCACTACCCTTGTTTATACGCACACAGACAAAATGCACGACGGAAACGCTAGCAGTAATGCATGATTTGTCAAACAATGCATTATGTCTGGAATCAGTCAAAATCGTGGATTATTGCTTTGAGCGTATACACTTTACCAGCAATAATGCATCAGACATAATGCACGATTCGAACCGTTCATTTCTGCTGTATGCGTATACACTTCGTTCATTTTTCCTGTGAGCAAAAAGCTATATATATATATATATATATATATATATATATATATATATATATATATATATATATATATATATACAATAATAACTTCATTTCAGGAACATAAACTGCTATATTTCGTCAAATTTAATGACTTTATCAAGCAGAAAACACTTTTCTGCTTGATAAAGTCATTAAATTTTACGAAATATAGCAGTTTGTTCCTGAAATGAAGTTTTCAGGGTGTCTAGTTTATTTCTCTTTAACAATTCAAGACTAATTCCAGACTTTTTCAAGACTGTTTTAGTTTTTTCAAGACTGCCGCATTACTCGACATATTAATATCTATCTTACATTTAACAAAATTATTTACATAGTTGTCACTTATATATATTTGTTTTTAAATAGTACACACATTCCTTACATCGACCAGCTTTAATTTTGTTGTTGGATATAATCATTACACGTTTCACTGTGAATACAGCATTGTCAAGTGATACAAGAACATAATATCTATCAAAGGATTGGTTAAGGATTAAAATACACAAAATTAACTGTGTTTCTACCGTGTTTTGTCTTTTTTTATCCTTGACCAATCCTTTGATAGATAGAAGGCTATGTTCTTATTTATACCACTTGACAATGCCATATATTCACTGTAAAACATGTACCGTAGTGATTATATCCAACAACAAAATTTGAGCTACTCAAAGGAAGGCATGTGTATACTATTTTAGTCTTCAGTAGCAGTTTAGGGGCTAATATTTTAATATTTTAATATTTAATATTAAAATAATTGGAATTGTAATATTTTTTGTCAAAAACAGGGCCATTAAAATGAAACTACAAAATTATTACTTTTTTAGAAGAAGCATTATTAATTCTTCAACAACATTGAAAATTTAAATGGCTTGAATTAAAATAATGCACAAGTTTGTAATTCTATTTTTATTACTAATTTCCCTTTGTCCATCCTTCGTAGGGTTTGTGTTCTGTTTATTTTATTAAAAGTACCAGGTTAACCGAGCCATGCTCGTTTGTTTTAATTAACTTTTGTTATATAGTGTCATGGTAATCAAGCTATTAAATCTACCAGACGCTTTACAGATAACAGCTGTTAAAAAAATGCTTAAAATTAATGTTCCTTTATTTTGTTTACTTTTAGTTGTTATTTTGTTACCAAAATAGCAACCCATAAGACCAATGTTAAAAATTACGATTTTAAAACTTAAATTTAGACCAAATTCCATTTTTTTCTAAGATTGAGGATGTTACTAAACTTATTTTTGGGCCAAAACATTCTTAAATGCAAAGTTTAAGCAAAATCTAACAGCTATATTTCGAGATCGTGGAACACACATCACTTCAGACGTAGTATAGGATAAATAGGGTAATATAAATCCTTTTAAAAATTCAATATGATAGCAAATTTATAGAACACATAAAAATTTCATATATTTGGTAATAATTAAAATGTTGCTTTTCATTGTTTTGTTTAGCTTGTAGGCAAATGTTAGTAAAATTCATTTTCCAACACTGTCTACTGTAAACAAATTTTGAAATTTTACATATTATTTAATAGAATCGTGAGCGTTTGTTTACGGTCTGCAGTTGCAAGCGTTTTGATTGGGGATTAAAAGCGTCTCTGGTTAGCAATCTTTATCAGAGCGTCTTAATCGGAGATTGCAAGCGTCTCCATAGTTAAATTTTTGTAAATTTCAAGACTAGACTGAAAATTCAAGACTAATTCCAGACTTTTCAAGACCATTATTAAATTCAATACTAATTCAAGACTTTCCAGATTTTCAAGACTACTAGACACCCTGAGTTTTTAATTATTATTGTATGAAAGTCCTTTGGCATATATATATATATGGTGTGTGTGTGTGTGTGTGTGTGTGTGTGTGTCCATGGTACTGATAACTTTTGAAGGGGACCTCCGATTTTGATGAAATTTGGTATGAAGTTGTAAGACCAGGTCTATTTTCATGAGTTCGCGAATCAGCATTGTCGGGTTATGGGAACGGGGTTTTATGGGGTTTTAAAGGGGTCAAAAATGGGTTTTTGGCATTTTTGGACCTAAATTTTTAAAATTCATCAATTTTAACTAAAACCATTTAAAAGAGCTTAAAAAAACAAACAATTCAGTATTTTGAATCTTTAAAATAGCTTAACTGGTTATAGAGAATATTCAAATCAAGTTTCCCATGTTATTCTTAAGGGTAAACCTTTAAAAAGGTATATATCACTTATTTATCAACATATATTAATAAAAATTTTTATGAACCTTCCCTAGGTGGTGAGTCATTGAGATTTGATAAAAAACCCACATGGCAGCATACCTACATGCTAAATCCCATGGCATTCTCATGGAAAATAAGTGTATAATGTTAGCAAGAGAGATGGAGAAAATAAGGTTCCTAATCAGCTGATCAGCTGTCTTCTGCATATTTGTCAAATTTGAAATGTTTATGTTTTGTTATTTGTAAACAAATCATTCTTTTTGCATGGAAGCTTTGGATAAGCACTTTTACTGTTTTACTGTTACTATTACTGTTAAAAAAGTCATTCATTGTAATATAAATATTAGTATATAAATAATGAAATAAAAATAATTTACTCAAAAATATAATGCCTTTAAATATTATATTTCCTTGTAAAGATTAAATTATATAAGATAGCCACAAAGTTCTTTGATGTTGAAACATTATTTTTTTGGAAATTCGCTGAGTACGCAGGTCTGCTGCGACGGGGTATTTTTGAGTTTAATATTAATAATAATAATAATATCTCTTTATTTGTCGTTTGGACACAATTACAGTATCATTGACAATGTCAGATTTACAGTAGAAAACCATGTCACAAGCTTTTGTTAATAATCTAAAAACTAATATACACATAAATATACAAAATTGTACAATTATACAATCAAAATATAATTGCAATGTATTATTACCTCACTTTTCTAAATTATTACAACTTTTAAATTAAGGAAATCGTCCAAGCTATAGAAAGGGTTTTCCAGTAGCCAGCTGTAAAGCAATTTTTTAAATGTTTTGAAAGGATGTGCATTTATTGAATTTTTTAAAACATTGTAAATTTTGATTGATAAAATAATATGACTGTTTGCTGTTTTACTGAGACGGTGGGACTCTATAAGAGCACTACTTTTGTAACGCGTATTATGGTTGTGATTATTAAAATTTAACAAATCAGGATTTTTCAAAACATATATTATGATGTCATAAATAAACAAATTTATTACTGTTTGAATCTGCCAATTGATAAAAATAGGTTTGCAATGCTCCCTTGGATTTGACCTACTCATAGCTCTTAAAGCCCTCTTTTGAAGGATTAAAACTTCTTTAATTCTCGAGCAACCACCCCAAAATATTATACCATATCTAATTACTGACTGAAAATAAGCAAAATAGGCTGTCCTTACATAACTTCTAGGAATCAAATCAATAAATAAATAGAGTTTATTGCTGTCAAAAGTAGTTTACCATTTCAGTAATTTCTTGTCTTTTCAATAATTTTGATCAAATATAGCCTGACTGGTAACAAGAATTTTGAGCTGCCTTGTGTAACCATTATTAATAGTGATTGGTATTTGATTATCCCTTGACTTTAATTGTTATAAGTATTCTCTTGGCCCATGCATGAAACTTTAACTTTTGTTGGTAACAAAATCTGCCTTACGAGGGATACTACGGTTCAGGAGGGACAGATTCCTTGTTGCTGTCTACATGAAGAGGACCTGATAATAAGGTGGCGCCCTTGTCGGACAACAACCACCAGCCCTCGTGGGTAGTATTAGGAGTCACAGGTATCAAAAAATAATTTGGAGTCATCAAGTTAGACTTAAGCTAATTTTGAACCCCACCCTTCTCCACCGAACTAGCTGGGACAAGCGCAAGCGTGTTTGGCACGTTGCAAATGGCAAACGCATATTGAAACAACATAACAATAACATTAATTCACCTATACGTGATGAACCATACATCATACAACATTGATTAAAGTTTTATTCAATTTGTGAAAATCAGACAAAAAAAATATCTATAATTTGTTTTTGTATGACAATTAGATCAGAAACCAAATATATTGTACTAGGGAACTGATGTAAATCAGATAAGCGATCGCCTGATCGTCGCTGGCCGGGCTGATCGTCGCTGGCCGGATGCCAAACAATAGAGCTCTTATCGGCAGGTGTTCCGCAATTCATCTATCGTCTCGTATTACAATTGTATTGTTATCTTCCTAAAACCTGGCGTCCTTTCTTTTATAATTGACTTCTATATTTCTATTTTTATCTTTTGTTGGTAAAAAAAAGATTAACTGAAAACTGTGTTATCAATACTCGGTTATCGGTTTTTTCGTCAAAAACCTATAAATCCGACAACCGACATTAACAACCGACCCATCCCTAATTAAGTAAAATTTACTTTTAATAGCATTTTACACTTTAGGCACTTAAGCAACGATTTACTGCAAAATTCACAGCTTATTCAAGAGTTTTTCATGGTTTTAGAAATTCTTAGATTATTCCACAGTTTCATGGTTTTTGCGGTTGGGTGGCCACCTAGTAAAAACAGCTATAACCTTTTCCCCAATCTGCTAGGTAAAGCTACCTGCTTCAATTCTTAACAGGAGGGAGTAAAGTGTTACTTTGTCCCCCTAGGGAGATAAAGTAAGCCCATGAAAATAACATCATTATAATCTTTTATTGCACTCAACAATTATTAACAAATTGCATTGTAAAAGTCAACTTTCAAATTGCACAATAGCAATATAACAATAATTTATCATTCAGTCACCTCATTCGAACACAAAATTTCTCATTCGTTCTACCATTCATTCGCTAATTGTTTTGGTGCCTCTCTAATCCGAGTTTATTGCCACTGATGACTGGGAAACTCGTCTGTGCTATTCATTGAGTACCATGCACCAAAGAGCAGTGAAAACTGACAACACAGTTGCTATATCCTTAGCAGGAGTGAAATTTATACTCTGGCAATTGACATTCCAATATTGGAGATTAGATAACCAATACAATGGATAGCAAACGATGGTGAGTGTTTATCATCTCTTTTATTGGAAATTTTAGGCTGGGGTAGATTCCGCAGCCCAATGGATGATTGAATAAAAATATTAAATGTATTTCGGGAGTAAAGTTCATTGTTGCCCTCGGGAAACAATTTACTTTCTCAAGAGAGACTGACATGTTACAGTGCTATTTTTCATGATAATATAGTCTTTTCTATTCTATTCGAACACTATTAAAAAAAAACCCTACTACAAAGTAAGAAAATATGGTTGCACGGTAACTCACAGTCAGCATGAGGTAGTAGTACTCTAGCGCACGGGAGTAGCAGGCCATGGCGGCGCAGCCGTCGCCAAGGGACTCGTAAAGCCGTTTACGAGTCACAAGATCATCCTCTGGTGTGTCCAGCAGACGCTCCTCAAACCGGCTAACGGCAGCCACTGCCGCCACCAACACAAATCGTTAACAATAGTCAACACTCATAAACATCAACAACAATACAAGGTTAGTAAAAGAGAATAGTGCAAAAAAATGGCAAGTAGAACCCTCTTTAGTTGAAAACTGGACTAATGATATCAATCAATTTCATTGTTAATCTAAATACAGCCTAACATGACCCAAATACAATTGCTAAACGAGAAAAAATAACTATTGCTAAATAAGTAACACAATCAATAAATAAGAAAAATAATTGCTAGAAGAAATTGGAATTTATTACAAATTGGACGACCACCATTAAGTTGCAAGGCCGACCATCCACTCTACTGGTTGATTGGTAATTAATTGTTACTCTGCTGATTGTTGTGTCAATGGAAAGGTTAAGTTTTATAAATAATTTCAAGTGTTTGTTTTATCTTGCTTTGATTGAATGGCACTGAACCGTAAATCCAAGGCTACCTCAAAGCTAGAAAACTACTGTCAGTGTCAATATGGCACATCTATCAGCTTATAGGATGACTACATACTATTAATTGTAATATCCTATTCTCTACAGGCAAAGTTTGCTATGTCGGATGGACATGTATCACTCGAGTGGTTTTTGTTATGTTTGTGTTGAACTTTATTTAATTAGGACCCTATACAGGGATTATAAGCAACACTCGGGTTTAGGTTTTTATGTGCTTGGAGATGTGTTCTCTGAACTTAAAAACAGCTGCAGCACAAGTATTAAAAATCGCATCACTAAACAGTAAAAAAGGTAATTTAAGTCTTTTTTGTTATCATTACCAACATTACCGAATGATTTGGAAGCTACAAACATCAAGTCACCTGTATGCAGGAAGCTGAATTTATTCCTTAAAAACTTCACATTTTTGAACAGATACAGTCTGTTCGAAAAAACAACAAAGTATCAACGTATGGAAGAATCAACAAATAAGTATAACAGTACAATTATTTTAACTTGAAACCGCTGGGAAATAATAGCACGTTTTACCTGTTTTTAACTTCTTTTCAACATCACTCCTGTTTTCCGTGTTAAGTTTATAGGCTTTCAGGAGACACTGTTTAGCACCTCTGAAGTCTGGTAGATCAAACAGTATCTGAAAATAAACCATGACTGACTTTGATTTAAACGTAACGTTTCATCCAAGTTTCTCAAAAAAATTTAGCCAAATTATTTTTGTCTAATATACATTCTATCATAAAAGAGGCCTGACAATAAAAATTTACAAGTTTAACAAACTTCATATATTTCTTAAATCTTTAAGTATTTTAGTGATGTGTGTTTAAATGTTATTCCTCATTCTCCTTTTATTTAAAGTTCACAGTTTATTTGTTAAACAAATTATTCACACAATGAAAAATTTGTTTATAAATCACTAATACTAAAGTAGATTTTGAAGTCATCTGATGGAAACCTTTTGGCAGCTATCTTGAGCAAGTGTCTCATGAGAATTGGAGGAGCTAAATAAGTTATTAAAAAATCAAAATCATTGATACCAATTATTCAGACACTTATTTTACAGATATGGATACCGGTAATTGAGAGTCTAGTAGTGGGTAATTGTCGATTACAAGCACCTCCCATTTTATTGCAGTTTAGTCCATTACCTTAGGTCAGGATAGCATTGGTATATCAATTTGTATTCCCTTACCTTTGTTAACACGTGTTCCAAATGATTTACATTAGGGGAGTGCGAATAGTGATTTTTCTGGTCAAGCCGAGTTGAGCCTAGATGGTAATAAAATATTCGAGTTTAAAGCCGAGCCCAAAGAGCAAAGAAAAAAAACAATAATTTTTCTTGTAAAAATACCAGGTTTTATCTGCCCAAAATGCCATTTTTTGGCCATTAAAATGGAAAAAGTAAAACATGAACTAAACAAGTTTTAACTAGGAATATGAGCATTTCCCGGTAAATTATAAATTCATTATTTTTTAGCCACCAAACTATAATGGAATGAGTAAACAGCTCTTCCAGTTGACTGAACATTGAGGTGGACAGACAACTGAAAGAATCTCTCTCTATTGTTAGGAATCCGTCAGCTCGGCACTGGGATGGGATCACAACTGTTTTTGTTTCTATTGGTGATGTGTCGGTTCCAAAATTTCAAAGTCGGTACCGGCACCGGTTCTTTTAAAGGATCGGTTCTCGGTACCGGTACCAAGTACTCATTTTTTTATGAGGTTAATATATTAGGAAATATGAAAAAAAAATTTTTGTCTATTGAAGTGATATTTCAAAGGAAGTGAGAATTTAGGGATTAAATTAAACAACACATGCAAGTAAAAGAATAAGGATTGAGTGACAAATAAGGAAGGGGCAGTGTTGGGGTGTGTATGGGAAATCATCAAAAGTATATTTGACTAAAAATGATAAAAAATAAAAAAACCATTACCCTAAGGTCTCAGACCAAAAACGAGTTGGGCTGGAAAGTAATTTTATTTTTAATTGTTAATTCTCCAACTACTATCTGTTTTAGTTATAAATAATTATAAATAATTACAAATATTAATTATGAATATTTGTTATATTTCATTTCTGAAATATATTTAATGGGGTTTGAAGTCTTTAATTAAAAAATAATATCAAATTATAACAAGCTGCTTTTCACATTATAAAACGGTAATTCTATTATAGAATGATTTACTTAACAACAATGCTTTTCTAATTTAAACTTGAATGAAAAGTCACACAACTTTAGTTGACGATTTATTTAATTTGTGGGAATTAGACGAATCAAACGAGCCATCTCTTAGCTTTCTATGGCAATTGGTTCAAAAAGTAGCAATTGGTACTAGGAGCAAAAAACACCCCTCATGAATAAATTACTGCCGGACGTCGAACAATAGATAAGCTGAACAATAGATCGAACAATAGATAAGCTGAACAATAGATCGTCTCGGCGTTCTCGGAATGTGCCGGGTTTTGCCGCGTTTTTCTTGTTAGCGAGATCGCCGGCCGCGTAAACAACTATTGTTCGGGATAAATGCATTTTGTTTAGATAATTGTTTTTAGTTTTAATTCAGTAAAATAATATTGAAACAAAATAACGAACTATTTTTTCAACCAAAAATAATTGAACCTCGATTATCTATTTGTAAACATCAGACAAAAAAATGATCCATAATTTGTTTTTGTTGGACAAATAATTCAGGATGTAGGAGATAAGGTACCTGTACTCTTATCTTATCAGTCAATTGTTGTGGCGGACCATCGCGTTGGCCCAGCTACCCCCCCCACCCCCATCATCCATGCGCCGGACTTACAGAACAATAACTTATTGATAAGATAGGACATCGGAGTTTTTATCACGTTTTTATCAGTCCACCTGGTCGTCTCAAATTACAATCGCATTGTTAATTTCCAAGAAAACTGTGGACGGGCGCGTTTGGTTTCAGTTAATTTTATTGTAAACAGACCGAGGTACCGGTACCGAGATTTTGACATTGGTTCTCGGTACCGGTACTTTTGCCAAGAACCGGTGGTACCGAGAACCGACTTTAGGTACCGACACATCCCTAGTTTCTATTTTTAGAACATCCTATCGTGCTGGGCGAGGGTGCAGTGTGAGTGTGTTTGCATGTGAGAGTGTGTCCATGGGTGCATGTAAGAGTGTGTGCGTGTGTTGTCTCCACCAGTCGGGAGGGTTTATTTCTTCCCTCGTAATACCTTCCCTCTTATTTGGCACTGTTTATTTGTTCCCTCCACTAAAATTATAAGTGTATATTACTTCCCTCTACTAGGCAACTGTTTATTTCTTCCCTCTGGTACACTCCAAACTAAAAACGTAGACTTAGTCTAGAGAAAACTCAGGGACAAAATTACAGAGGGAACAAATAAACACTCTAAAATATAATTCACTAAACAGTTAGTTTATTTCTTCCCTCTGGGAGCCAAGTGTATATTTGTTCCCTCTGAGTGGCGAGTGTATATTTCTTCCCTCTGGCACAGTCAGCGCACCAAACAATAGACCTCGAGCCGGCCACGACGGTGTCTGCCGCCGCCACCGCTCCTCATATCCTGGCCGCTACGGACAGTTTAAATGAACAGCTTAAAAATCCTCTACTTTGTGGTAATTCACGCATATACAAGTCGGCTAGTTATAATCCATTTATGTACACTAAGTAACTGGTTACGATCCACTAATGCGTCTGTTAAAAATAAATAAATATATAAGCATTTAACTGTACTTTTCGACGTTTGCTGTTTATCTCGAAATTCATTAACTTCTGTCCCTATTTTTAAAAACAATTTTTTCCCATTTCCTCCTTTTAAATTTCCAGTAGAAATAATACCTGTAATAGGCCTAATAAAAAAGAACTAGAAACTACTATTTATTTGCCAGAAGTGTCAACAGTATGATTATAAAAAGGAGAACAGACTTCTCACAAATATTTGCAAACAGTTTGAACTTATATAGTCTTCCGTAAAAAAAAAATCGACAGCCCGAATATTTTGAGGGCTGTAGAACATATCCTCAATGTCGATTGTAAAGTTGTATAAAATGCGACAAATATACGAATTATTACTTAAGCCAACGCATAAATAATTGGGTCCGGTAGCGTTACAATATAATTTTAACAGGATTTGGTACACTTTCATATTTTTATAGGCCTACACACAAGTAAAATCAGAGAACCCACTTGAAATTACTTTCATTGATACACAAAGTTGTAGATCATGTGGAAAATATGCGAATTATTATTTAATCTAACGCATAAATCATTCAGTTCACACTAACATTTTGACACACTTTGGTACACTTTGATTTGGTACACTTTCATAATACATACAGTTAAAATCAGAGAACTCATTTAAAATTACAATGGACAAAGAAATTATTCAAAGCCAGGAAAATTTGGCCTAACAGTGGAATTCAGTTCAGTGCATAATTCTGCGGGATTAGTAAAAAAGTCCTCTCTTTTTAAGCGAATAAAATGTTCAGTTGCCGCGTCCGTACTGGCCGATTTGTGGCAAACTTGTTGCGCGAACACAAAAAAACAACAAACATTTCTAACGAACGACTTCAAACTTTGCAAATAACTTACTTCTGGAATAAAAATAATAAATATACAGGTCTCTATACCAGGAAAAATCTTATTCCGTTATAATATTTAATTAGAATTAAAATAATTTTAACATTGGCCTTATGGAGTTAAAAATTAAAACAAAGAAATAATGAAAACTGCTGACCAAAGTGTCAAAGTGCTAACCACGTGTTCCAGTATAAACATATGGATCCCCATTGCAACCAGTTTCTAAATTATTATAAATGGTACTATAATAAAAACAATTGATCATGTTTGAATTCGTAGCCTACTTTATACTGGTGATTATGAATGTTTTGATAAATAAAAGTTGTGTAAAAGTATAAATACAACTAATCAATTTGAAGTACGATCCGGCCAACAGTCAATATACGGTCTGAGTTGGCACTGGTACTATAGTCTTAGTGCTTAATAAATGGTCTGAACTATTTCACATATTCTTTAGGAATAATCAATAGGTTGACTAAGTTAATAAATGCGCATTTTAGGAGTCTAAATAAAGCACTTTTCTTCTTCTTTCATCTTTTTCTTCCAATCAATTTTGAAAATTGAAATTGAATTTAAAAAAAATTATTAACAATTATGCTGTTAATAAAAAAACTAGAATCCACGTGTTACAGATACAACTTGTGGTTCAACTTGTCCAGCATCCGTAGGCAGAGCCGTAGATTGCTGGCTAAAACAGTCAGAAAGGCAAGTGAGCGGAGCAAACGAGCTCTTCTTGCGAACAAGAAAAAAGCCTTTTTCACTTGACATTTTAGTTTATCGAGCAAATGCTCGTCAGCCAAGTACTATTATAAATAGTCTATAAATATGAATATAAAAATCTGTATGCTAAATCTGACTGTACGCTAACATACAAAGCTCAAAAGGCATTTTTCTTCCAAAACGAACTCGTTCTCTCCGCTCACTCGCCTATATTTAATGTAGGCCTAAGGTTGTGCACTCTTATGAACTCTGGTATGAGTTTGTTGAAACTAACACGTAGATGTAACCTCGTTGATTACCAGCTAATTTCATTATTGTTGCTAATTCTTTTGTTTTAAAATTTAATTGCAATTTTATAAATTGCTTATAGATGTTTTTTCTTTTACTTTTATTAACTAAGTAGTCAAAATCACCATTATAAATAAGGCCTATCAAAAATGAAAACTGATAAATTTATTCGATTTTTGTATCATTTAGTAATTCATTTACTGGCTCCAATGGAAAAAAAAAAACACATATTTATGCTGGAGCACGGGTTCGTGCTTTGGCAGTTAGCTGAGTCAGGTTTTTTCATCAACTCTTCAGCAACTCTTTAATAATGGTGGTTGAAGTGCATGGTTTTTCCCATAAGAATTATTGAGAACAAGAAATCTTTTTGACATTAATGTTATGACGTACGTAAAGCCGCGTCCGCACTGGCCGAACATGTTCGCCGAACAAAGTTATTAGTCTATAAACTTTTGTCTGTTCGTTGCTAACCTTTTAGAATGTAAATCATATGGACGGTAATTGTTTGATAGGAATGTTTGTTGATTTTTTTGTGTTCACCACGAATGTTCGGCCAGTGCGGACGCGGCTTAATAGTAATATTTTGACGTAAAGTAATATTTTAGTACGAGAAAGAAGGGGGAATAATCTTAGATCACTTATTACATAATCGCTTTATAAAAAAACACAATTGACAATAGATTAAGAATGCTTCGCGAAGGGATATGCTTAAACTTCAGATTGAACCTACAATCACACTGATGTCTCAGTGCCAACTGGAAAATATATGCCTAGGCCTACTAAAACTGGTGTACCATAAAATTGTAAATTTCAGCATTGTGATTATTGCGAAACGTAATCGGTAAACCTTTTATTTGGGTTTTCCGATCATACAATAAGAGAGGAAGGGAAATACCAAAGCAAGTTTCTGAGGGGGTGGGTTCTTTTGCGATGAGTCACATTCCACCCTGCTTGGGATTCGGTCGTCGAGGTCCCAGAACCAAAGAATGTCCACCCTGTACTTTCCGAGAGAACTATTGGTTAAAAAAATCCATCACTACAAATATTTCGAAATGCAAATGTAATACGTAGTAAGTGTGACAGTCATTCAGTTGGTCTAAAGACTGAGTAGTGAGGGTTGTGGACATTGAAGAATTTGGGTTGTATTTTTATGTTTACAAGTGTTAGATTAGTGATATTGCGTAAAGTTTTAATCGTTGTTGTTCTGTTATCTTAATAGTTAGATGAATTATGGTTAGTTTTATTTGAATTTTAAATAACTAATTAAAATGTGACTAATTAATTCATTTTTAGTTATACACAATAAATCCATGTAACTTTAATTTATATTTTCCGACTGTACAAAAGTAGTTTTAAATAGTGTTCCTAATTTAAAAGAAACCAAATTCGTTACGGAAATTATGCCAAACTGCATTTGGGAAACCCAAAATATTAATGCCGCCGTCCGATTTTCAAACGGTGTTTGGAAAACCAACAACACTGGCTTATAAATACTATTATTCAATTTTAAAACAAACTTCATACCTAGCAGTTAAAACGAAATATACCTAAATAAGCTTATTTTACAAACACGTTTTATTAACAACAGTAAGGTTAGTCTATACTGCACTTTATATCAAACGCCGATTTTTCAATATTTAAACAGCCATTAAAATAAAGTATGTATTACTTTCAAATTTTATGTTTAAACATTTTTTTTCAAATAAAATGGTTCCTTAAACAAAGAATCATTTAAATAAAAGTAGGATTCCTACTGACACAAGACTTACTAGTAGTATTATACTAGGCTGTTTCAAAATTGTAACATTGCTGTGAACAGAGTTAGGCCGCGGTAAATGTTTAGTCGTTTTACCTTACAATGAAATGCATAAAAATGTCTTAATCATAGCTCTTCTTTCCTCAAGAATCATAAATCATCAAATTGTCTCAATGTGAAACACCAACAATCGACAACTGACACTACAAAATCAAACTAAAATACTAAAGACGCAAATCGCAACTGAAAAATGAAGCGACTCTAAACGTCAAAAATATTAATCCTGTTCTGTTACAACAGAAAGAACCCCCCCCCCCCCCCCCCCCCCCCCCCGACTGCTCTGCCGAGCACCGCGCACCTTTCCGTTCCGGTGACGGGCGATATAGGTGGCTTGCCTGCCTGCCGCTTCCCTTCATGGGTGGCTGAGAGGAGTAAACAAATAGCCTACGGATCTAATTAATTCATTCAACATAACTACAAGTTCTGTTACAAGGATTATTTACAATGTAGGCTATACAAAAATTGCAATCTCTTTTGCAAACGCCGTTATGTTATTTTTAATTTATTTAATTTTAGTTGATAAAGAAATTAAAAAAAAAACTAATTTCGGAACTTGCCACCCCCCAAAAATTTGCCGCCCTAGGCCGCTGCCTACTCGGCCTATTTAGAAAATGGGTCCTGGACATACATCCACTTCGTCTGCTTGTTAAATAAATTGTTATTCCTAGTACAAAGTTGAAATTAAAATAAACTGCAGTAGCGTTTAGGCATTTTATGAAAAAAAGAATTAAAGTAGTGAAATTCGTGGCTATTTTACAGCTTAGGCCTACATATGTAACCTCCACAACATTTGTTGGTACTTGTGAACTTGTTTCTTATGCAGTTGAATTTGTTTACCAAGAAGCAGTCAAAAGATTAGGTCGACTATCTTTGGCGCTATACATCTTTCATTTGTAGCATAATCATGTGTGTCATATCAATCATGTTATAGTTTTGTTTATCAACAACGGTTTTTTACTTGTGCTTGCTTAAAGTCAGCCATGTCACCGATGATCGCGGCGAACGTGTAAATCCGCCTGCGACCGCGACGCTGTGTTAGATATAGATGTCTAGACGGTTTAACTTATGACTTATCGCTACCGTGTGATTCGTTTTGAGTTAGTGAAAGTATTTCTTACGTATATACAGTAACAGTAACAAAAATAACCTAATCGCCGCAGCGCACTGCAAACTTGGCTGAGTAGCCTACGTGTAGCAGGCCCGGTGTCGAGGCCGCTAGCGGAGATGCATTCGCCGCGATCATCGGTGAAATGGCCGACTTTAAGGAAGCAGAACTCAAAATCCGTAAAATTTAAAAACAGGAAATTTTTACACTATGCTCATAAAATAGCCTTCTTTCAATTATGTGTTTTTATTTAAGATACCAGTTCAAAATGGCATAAAAAGTAGCTGGGTTATGTATAACAAACAAAAACTCATTTTTTTTGTTGGATAATCGGTTAAATAATCTCCTACTTAACGTAGAAAATTCTTGGGCCCTTGGGGGGGGGGAGGGGGGAATTTCCCCCGTTTCCCCCCGTGGATCCGCGCCTGATTTATAGTTTTGTTTAGGCCTACACTTAGCAGCTGTTGACATAAAATTATATTTCATTGCTAATGATGATTTTTTAGAAGGTGAAATATATAAGATTTAACTTGTTTTTAACGAAAATAAAAAGACTAATCGGCAATCTACTAATTTAATATGTATATTCCATGTCTTATTCCCAGAAATATCTTTGAAAACATCAGAGGAAAACTCTTTACAATAAAGACAATACGCCCTTCAGTGGTATAAATTGAAATTTTTGTTTTACCTAAAGAATGTGTTTTAAGTTTTGCAAAGCATAACGTTATTAGTATCGTTCAATTTGTAATTTAATGACGATTAGAATGATATGCAACACTTAAGACTTCATTGAATTACATTTAAAAGTAGACGCAAAAACTATAGCGAAGTCAGGCTATTGCAATGCTTATAAATGGACCGCATCCGGTCCAAACATGTAGGCCTATGCATGCATGCAGGCCCGTTATTTTTCGTAGGCCCCGGCTGAGCCCTACAAGCTTTCAAAGTTTCAATGTTAATAGAAGAAGTATAATTGACCGAATCATTAGACAGCTGTTGTTAATAACAATTGCTGGCAAATCAGGAAGAACAGATGTTCCCGTAATAAAACATTTTAAACCAATTGGTTTATGATCAACTGAACTATTGATTGAATTCCAACCAGTGGGCGATCCCTAGTTTTTTTAATTACGTCATAAAAACCTCTTTTTATTGTTATTAGTCCATAAAAATATAGATGTGAATGTTTATTTACATATTTTTGAAATAACCAATTGTATTTCGTATATTATATCACGGTAGGCAAGAAATAATTTTACTATATAGTACCTACTCTATGCCTAACGCATGGACATTGGTTAAAAACAAACAACTTAAGCACCACTGAAGAAATTATGAGGGAAGTAATATACACACTCAAACAGATTACAATGCACTTCTTATGGGAAATTGTATTGCGGCTCACTAGTTTAGTAATGCGCAGAATGACTACAATAACAAACTGTGTATGAAGCGAACAAGCTCGTCGTGGGTGGGGCTGAGTGAGCGGGGCGAATTAACTCGTCTTATAAAGGAATTAACGAACTAACCAACCTTTTTTTAGCCTGACTTTTCAGTGGGTCATATCCAGTTACCTAGTGTTCATATATTGATAACTAGCCAACCTGTCTATGCGTGCATTACCACAAAGAAAACCCGTTACCGTCGGTTCGGGAAGGAGCGAGCGGTGGCGGCGGCAGACACCGTCGTGGCCGGCTCGAGGTCTATTGTTTGGTGCGCTGACTGTGCCAGAGGGAAGAAATATACACTCGCCACTCAGAGGGAACAAATATACACTTGGCTCCCAGAGGGAAGAAATAAACTAACTGTTTAGTGAATTATATTTTAGAGTGTTTATTTGTTCCCTCTGTAATTTTGTCCCTGAGTTTTCTCTAGACTAAGTCTACGTTTTTAGTTTGGAGTGTACCAGAGGGAAGAAATAAACAGTTGTCTAGTAGAGGGAAGTAATATACACTTATAATTTTAGTGGAGGGAACAAATAAACAGTGCCAAATAAGAGGGAAGGAATTACGAGGGAAGAAATATACACACCCCACCAGTCAAGGTCATTACCACGGTCCTATTGCGTCGTAAACAAACCCCGCCCCGCCCTGCAACACCCTGCCATCCTCTTGCCTCCCTAACCCTGTTTATGATCACACAGCTCAATTATAAATTGCCATGTGTCTCTGATTTTTACATTAATTAATAAATAAAATAATTGTTAGTACAGAGTTTTCTTCTTAACTCCTTTTTTTGGACGGAATTGTTGCTTCTGTAATCATTTTCAGCTCGACCACTCGAATAGTTTGGCATAACCTAGAGCCGAGCCGAATAGTGCTAGTATTCGACCACAACTATCCGACCACTGGAGTACTCGCACACCCCTAATTTACATTACACAGATCATTCTTATTTAAAAACTCATCCAAGCTGTAAAAACATCCATTTCATAAATATTCTTTAAGTGAAATTTTAAAACTACTTGTACAAATTTTCAATTTAATATAACGTGGAAGAAAATTAAAAAGCTTCATACCCACATAAGAAGGAGATTTTTCAAACATGCTCAGACGGCAAATTTTGAATGTGAAATTTGACTTACGGTATGCCTGGTGTCATACGCATGCTCATGCTGAGAAAGACTGAGAAAATAAAAATTTTTTCCATGAAAAGCAAGCACTTCAAATTCAAATTCAAAATTTTCTTTATTCTATTACATGTAAATTGTTTACAAAGAACAGAGTCAGTACTAGCCTAAGTAACACATAAAACATAAAATGATAACACAAAATAATATACAAAATAATTCAAAGAATACACAATATAAAATTGAAATAAAATTCATACAGTTTATCAAAATTAAACCGTGAAGACTATTAGTCCTAAATACTTTTATTGTTATTTTTATGTATATTTACAATATGACACATGATCCATATTTCGGAGTAATTGGTCATTTTTGAAATAAATTTTATAGGTGGGGACTTTAATTAATTATTTACAAGATAAACAAAAGGGGTGAATTAAAAACAATTGAATCCCTAAAAAGTAAAATAAATTCTAGTTCATAATGAATCTGGGTTCCCAAGCCACAGTAGAAAACATTTACATATTATTATCATTTAATGACCAGAACTCATCAAATGAATATAAGCTCAATGTTAAAAGGTAGTTTTTAAGTGATTTTTTGAATTTATCAAAATTGTTTTCATGAGAAATATTACGAGGTAAATGGAATAAAAACTTTTTCCCCATGAACCAAGTTTTCTTTTCAAAAAATTTTAATTTGTGTTGTTCTACATACCTATTATTTCTAGTATTGTGGCCATGACTATTTGGATTATGAGTTGAAATATCCATTTTTTTAATGTGTAGAACAGTTTCGAAAATATACAAATCGTATACAGTCAAGATTCCTAGTTGAGAAAAGAATGGTTTTGCTGATTCATTTTTTTTTAATATTAAAGATTATTCTTATTGCTCGTTTTTGTTGAAGGAGAATTCTGTCTAAGTTTTTCTTAGTAGTAGCACCATAAACAGCTATACCATATGACATATGTGAATTAATGAGAGAAAAATATACAGTTTTCAGGGCACTAATGTTGCAAATTTTTGACATTTGACGCAAAGCATATAGACCAGAAGACATTTTTCTAAT
Organism: Neoaliturus tenellus; assembly: GCA_030545055.2. Lineage (NCBI taxonomy): Eukaryota > Metazoa > Arthropoda > Insecta > Hemiptera > Cicadellidae > Neoaliturus > Neoaliturus tenellus. The sequence goes on along the minus strand of CM061536.1, from coordinate 56,011,157 downwards.
TACATAATTAACATGGTCATCCCAACCCAAATTTTGATCCATTATCAATCCAAGAAATTTTGTGGTTTCTACTTGTTGTAAGTTTGAGTTATCTAATGAAATGTGTGGTTCAAATTTGGATCTACTTTGTTTAGTACAGAAGGATATAAAATTAGATTTATTTAAGTTTAATGTTAGGTTTTTGCTTCTTGAAAATTCCTCAACTGACAAAAGGCTAAGGAATGATTTTAACTCGATTCCGGTTTGATTATTATCTGATATTGTGATACTGGCATCATCAGCATAAAGGCACACAGAGCCTCCAGCCTCCACCATGCTTGGTAACCCCTTTAGATAACAGAGAAACAGCAAGGGACCCAATAAAGATCCTTGTGGAACACCTCGTTTAATAGTTTGAAGATTAGAATTAAAATTTTGTATATACCTATATTTGCTGTTAGGATAAGAAAATTCATGTTGGATTTGGATATACTGTTGACGATTGTTTAATTATGACTTGAACCAGTCATACTCTTAATGCTTAATATTTAAGTTTTCAAGAACATTTAGCAATTTATTATGTGATACACTGTCAAATGCTTTGGAAAAGTCAAGAAATATTCCGATAATTTTTTTGTTTTTATCGACAGCATCAATAATTGATTCAATGAAGTTTATACCTGCAGTAATTGTGGATCTCCCTGGTCGGAAACCATGTTGTTCATCATCTAGTAAATGATTAGTTTTCAGGTAATCTAATAATTGGTCATATACAATTTTTTCAAAAATTTTTGAGAATACAGGTAGGCCTAATAAAGATATTGGCCGGTAGCTGGCGGGGTCATCCAAGTCCCCCTTTTTGAATAAAGGTATTATTTTTGCAATTTTCAATTCGGTAGGAAAAAATCCTGATATTAGAGATGAATTTACCAAGTGTAAAAGTGGTTTTGAGATGAATGGAAATACCTGTTTAATTAAGGTGACTGGTACGTCATCGATACCTGCTGAGTACTTGACTTGTTTTCAAAGCCCATCACTATTTTTTCTAAAGTGAAATCATTAATCTGTTTGAATTTAAAATTACTTGAAGACTCTTGTGATATTAAAAAAATTGACTTATTAGTATTATCTATTGGGGTATTGTTAGACAAATCTTCGACAGCATTAATAAAATAATGATTAAAAATATTACCAACAAGAACTGGATCTGTGACTAATTTGTCATTTTGCACTACTTTTACATTATTTTTTATATGGGCTTCTTTATTTATTTCTGACTTAATAACTTTCCAGACTGATTTGGACTTATTGGTAGAGTTAATTATTTTATTATCATAAAACCTTCTTTTATCTTGGTTTATTAAAATCTTTAATTCAGCCTTTAATTTTTTTATTTTTTCTTTTAAATTGTCTGTTTTCTTAGCTCTGTACTGTTTTTCCAATTCCACGATTTGTTTACGCTTGTTTTTTTATGTGATCTGATATCCATATTTCATTATTTTGATTTTTTACAGTAGTTAATAATTTTGGAAAACTATATTCAAAGGCATGATTAAATATTGAGAAGAAAGCACTATACTTTGTTTCCACTGTGGCCTGATAAACTTCAATCCAATTTTCACCCGCCAACAGTCCACAAAATAACTCTACATTTGGTTTAGTAAACTTCCTACTGTATTTTTTATTAACATATTTTATGTTAGTTTTAACCCCTGTAAGTCAGGAAGTGCGGCATGGATGCAGAGATCGGACTCTGCATTGCCACGGTGCGACCCCCAGCACGTCCGGCACATTTTGTGTATCGGTGCTGGGCAAACGGAGGTTTCGGGCCCCAGAGTCCTGGGGTAGGGGTGTCTTATCTCCTACGGGGGGTAGACCTCCGAGGGTGTACCCGCTCCCGGCCAATGAAGGGCCGCCTCTTGCCGCACGATGCGCTGGTGAAACAAAAGTATGGATTTTCAAAACCAAAACACGAAATTAAAGGAGAATGAGCAGGCCGCCTTTAAGCGCAGCTCAAAACTGCAGAGGTCTCCGACCTCGAAGACTGGGACGCCGACGGGGGGAATTAAAGCCTCCCCTCCGCCGATCCCGTTCAAGGCTGCTGGTGTCGCCGGATCGTCGGCCGTAACCGGAAAGGAGAAGGATGAGGTTAAGCTGGGTATGGGGGTGACTGAGCCGGTAACACCTCTAGCCGGGATGCAAGGAATTCCTCCCAGGAAGAGTCCTCTTCGTCCGGCATTCGAGATGCAAATGCTTCGGCAGCAGCAGGACGATGCCAACGAGGAGGAAGACTCATGTCTGAAGAAAATGAACGATCTTTTGAAGGAGATGGCCAAGGCTCTCCTTATTCAGAAGAACGTCAACAAGGCGATTAAGGACGGAATTCCAAAACTCGAGGATTTCCTTGGCGAAATCGAGGAATGCCGGAAGATCAGGCTGAAGGCAGTGAAGCAGGAGCGCGACGTTATGAACCGAGTTATGTCTGCTTCGCCTCAAGCTCATCCGGCTGAGTCCCAGACTCAAGCCAGAAAGCGAAAGAAGAGGCAGAGCGGTTCTTCGCCGGAAAGCCCTGAGCTTGTTGAGGTGGACTCAGTGCCGAGACCGGTTTTTGTCACTGCGGCATCGCAGACATCTCCTGTCCAGGCTACTCAATCCGCCCCGGGCGCTGTCGCGATTCCAGCGGCTACTCCTGCAGAGGTTCCTGCTCCGGCGGCTAATCCTGTCTTGGCAGCAAACTCTGCCTCAACACCTTTGGGGGGCTGGAAGACGCGCCTGTCTAAGAAAGAAAGGAGGAGGCAGAAGCAAGTGGAGGCAGCTTCGAAAAGTGCGTCGAGGGTGGAGCGGACGCAAGTCTCAAACCCGGTGGGGGAGGCCTCTGGCAAGTCTGTCAGAAAGCCTAAACAACCCAGGCCTAAGAAGCCCAGGACGGAGGCAATCTTGATCAAGCCCTTAGGGGGGCGATCTTTTGCTGATGTTCTGGGTCAGATTAGATCGCAGGCCAAACCGGAAGAGACCGACACCGTTATCAAGTCTATTCGGCGAACCCAGAACGGGGATGTCCTCCTCGAACTGGGGAAGTCGAGTGACAAGATCGGTTTTGCCGCTTCCCTCAAGACTGCACTTGGGGACAAAGGCTCCATCAAGGCCCTAGAACCGAAATGTTCGGTCGAGATTCGGGACCTTGATGCCCTCTCCACCGAAGATGAGGTGACCCGTGCGATCCAGGTGGCACTCCCGGAGATACCGGCTGATGGAGTGAGGGTATGGCTGACAAAGCCTAACCGAAGTCAACTCAGGATGGCTGTTGCTGAGATGGGCGAAAAGCACGCCAATAAGCTGCTTAGCCTTCAGCACCTCAGAGTCGGTTGGGTCAGTTGCAGGCTCAAACGGAGGGTGGTAGTTTCGAGATGCTTCCGCTGTCTCGGTTTCGGCCACTCCTCCCGAAACTGTAACGGGCCCGACAGGAGTGCCAACTGCTTCCAGTGTGGAGGCCAGGGCCACAAACGCAAGGAATGTTCCTCGAGCCCATCCTGCTTCCTCTGCAAGGATTCAGGCTCCAGTGCCCTCGGTCACTTACCCGGGTCTGGTCAGTGCGGTGCCTTCAGAGCCGCACTTGAACAGGCAAAAGGCAGCGGCCGGTAATTCGCATCCTCCAGGCCAATCTTCATAGATCCTGGGGAGCTGATAACCTTCTAGATCAGCTCGCCCGAGAACTTGGTGCTGACGCGCTCCTTATCAGCGAACAGTATCGGGACAGAGACCCAAACATTTGGATCTCCGACAGCCTCGGTACTGCTGCATTTTGGGCGCGTAATACACAGGATGTCTTGGTGCGGAGTCACGGGCGCGGCCGAGGATTCGTCTGGGTTCGGTGTAGGGACGTGACTATCTTCAGTTGCTACCTCACACCCAACGAGGCCGTCCAGGACTTTCGCGACAAGATAGATAGCCTAGAGGAGTGCGTTCTCGGCACCACCGGGCATGTCGTCGTTGGTGGCGATTTCAACGCCAGGGCCGTCGAGTGGGGAATGCCCTCTACCAGCTCCCGGGGGAAATACATCCTGGATTTCATCGCCAGGGCCGGTCTTGTCGTCCTCAACCAGGGCGACACACCTACTTTTCGGCGTCCCGGGCAGAGAGGCACGATCCCTGACGTCACCTTTGCGTCTGAGTCGCTCCTTCCGAGGATCTCTGGCTGGAGGGTTGTCGAGGACTACACGGGTAGCGACCACCAATACATCGTGTTTGACCTGCATGATCAGGCAAATCGTCGAGTTTCCGCATCTCGGGAAGGGCCACGCCGGTGGAACACCAACAAACTGGACGTGGTCAAGTTCACCGAAGTCATCTCTCGGGGAGCGCAGGGGAATCCTGGTGAGGCTGGAGCCGAGGCACTAGTAACATCCACGATGGAACTTATCGTCTCGGCCTGCGACCAGTCTATGCTGCGAAGGAAACCCCGACGCGACAAACAACCCGTTTACTGGTGGACTGAAGAGATTGCGGAACTCAGAAGAACATGTTTAAGAACTAGACGAGCCGCCACTAGAGCGAGAATTCCCGCAGACAGAGTTCGTAAGTCGGAGGCCTATAAAGCTGCGAGAAAATCTCTCCGCCAGGCGATCAACAGGAGCAAGGCGAATAGCTGGAGGAGACTTCGTGACGACGTTGATTCCGACCCGTGGGGCCTGGGTTACAAACTTGTAACACAGAAACTCGGCGCCCGCTCTCCACCTTCCATCATGGAGGGCGCCACCATGGGGAGGATCGTCGCTGCGTTGTTTCCTGAACATCCACAGCGACCGCCGGTTGACTTCGGACGGGTAGAGGACGTTCCACTTTTCACTTTCGAGGAGCTGGAAACCTCCGTTCTCTCCCTGAAGAGCAACAAGGCTCCTGGCCCGGATGGGATTCCCAGTGAGGCTTTAAAGAAAGTATTTTTAATCAACGCTGACTTGTTGTTGAGAATGTACAATGCCTGTTTGGTAGAAGGGGTGTTTCCGGCTCCCTGGAAAACAGCCAGGCTTGTACTGATCAGCAAGGGCAAAGGTGATCCCGAGCTGCCGTCGTCCCACAGGCCTCTCTGCATGTTGGACACGGCTGGGAAGCTGTTCGAGAAGCTGATCCGTTCCCGCCTGACTTCTGCCGTGGAAGCTGCCGGGGACTTATGCCCCCGTCAGTACGGCTTCAGAAAGGGACGGTCAACGATCGACGCTGTCACCGAAGTTCAGAGAGCTGTGGAGAGAGCCGAGAGCCACAACCATTTCTCCCGCCGAGTAGTGCTTCTTGTTACGCTTGATGTCAAGAATGCCTTCAACTCGGCGAGGTGGGTCGATATGTTGGATGCGCTTCGCAACACCTTTCGTATTCCTGCATATCTGTTGCGGCTCGTCGAGGATTATCTACGCTCTCGAAGCCTGATTTATGACACGAGGGACGGAACGCGGACGATGGAAGTCACTTCTGGTGCCGCACAAGGTTCAATACTCGGCCCGGATCTCTGGAACGTTGCCTATGACAGCCTCCTGAGGTCGAGATGCCTGAGGAAACCACTTTGGTTGGGTACGCCGATGACGTCGCAGCTCTCATTGCTGCACGCAACGTTGAGCTGGCCCAACTGAAGTTGAACCGAGTTATGCGGGTGGTCAACAACTGGATGTCCGATCACGGTCTCTCACTTGCTCTCAGTAAGACGGAGATCGTGATTCTTACGAAGAAGAGGATCGACACCGTCGTCCCGTTTCGAGTGGGAAGGGAGGTGGTCACATCAACTCGTGCCGCCAAATACCTCGGGGTTATGGTGGACACCAAGTTAAGCTGGAGGGATCAGATCTTCCGTACAGCGGACAAGGCCGCTAAGGTAGTGACTTACCTTAGTAGGCTGATGGCCAATGTCGGGGGTCCCCGATCCAGCAGAAGACGTCTGTTGATGTCCGCGGTCCAGTCCGTGCTTCTTTACGGGGCAGAGGTGTGGGCAGGCGCTCTAGATAAGGAGTGCTACAGGTTGCGACTCGCCCGGGTTCAGCGTCAAGCTGCGCTCCGGGTGTGTTCCGCCTACCGGACAGTGTCCGAGCCTGCCGTCCTGGTGGTCGCCGGAGTCATCCCTGTCAAGCTCTTGGCAGGGGAGAGGAAAGCGATTTATCAGAGACAAGGCGAGATCGGCAAGGACACGGCAAGAACAGAAGAGCGCTCCCGAACCTACCAGCAGTGGCAACACAGCTGGGAGCACGACACCCGAGGACGATGGACTGCGCGACTTATCAAGCAGGTCCAACCATGGGTGGAACGGCGGCATGGGGAGGTGGACTACTACCTGACCCAATTTTTGACAGGTCACGGCTATTTTCGGTCGTACCTGAACCGTATGGGAAAGACCGGTTCACCGGACTGCATTTATTGCCCGGGTGTTCCCGACGATGCGGAACACACATTCTTCCGCTGTCCCCGTTGGGAAGGGCCCCGCCTGGAGGCCACACAAATCTTTGGTGCATTTTCGGTGGACTCGGTCTGCCAAAAGATTTTGGAGGATGAGGGCAACTGGGATTGTTTGTCACAGTTCGTCCGGGGCATCCTCCTGGAAAAGAAAACCGATCTGGACCGTGAAGTGGCCCAGATCCCTTGATCGAGCGGCTGGATAAGGAGCGAGCCCCACGGGCGTAAGCCAAATTTAGGCCTAGCCTGACGTAATGTGACAAACAATTCCAGGTTAGATTCCTAAAAAAAAAAAAAAAAAAAAAAAAAAAAAACCCCTGTAATTTTTAACAGCTGGCCATCATGGTCTGATATACATGTGATGATCCCTGAAGCAAATACTTTATGAGATTTAATGTTACATACAAAATTATCAATTGCTGTTTGTGATTCAAGAGTAACTCTTGTAGGAAAATTTACCTTGTATTCTAAACCATATAAATTCAAAATGTTAACAAAATTCTTATAAGTTGTATCATGTTTTAATACATTAATATTGAAATCCCCAGCAATAACAATATTCTTAAATCTATTACTAATTATGTCACAAAGTGAATCAAATCTATCAAGAAAAGGTTCTATTAAGCATTGTATTGGAGATCTGTACAAACATATCAAAACAAATGAAAATCCACCAATAGTAATTTTTGTAATACTAAATTCAAATTCTTTTTCGACCAAAAGATTCAGAGCGGAAGGAATGAGCACCTTTTTAGTTTTAATATTGTTTCTAGCTAGTATTAACGTTCCTCCTCCTATCGAACTCTTTCTGGCAAAAAAGGAGCACATCTTGTAATTATCAATCTTGAGGTACATAATTTCAGCCTCAGACATTTTATGCTCTGATATACAAACTATGTCTGGCAGTATTTCATTTAAATTTATTTTTAATATACTAAGGCGTGAAGATAAGTGTTGAACATTTTGATGCATTATTTTAAGTGACTGAAAATTAGAATTAGAAAATTCAAAAACATTTTTTTTTATTATGATTTAAGGTTGTCTTACTTTGTTTAAAAATATGGTGATGACTAATTTTGTTCACACTACCTCTAGGTTCTGAATAAGATGTATCAATATTTTCCTGTGTACTAAAAATATCATTATTTACATTATATATACAAGCAGAATGGGTTTCATTGTCGGGAAAACTTAGTTTAAACCTGAAAGGGAAGAACACACATCACCAACACTAAATTGCCCATGAATTTGATCACTGACACATGACACTGCTTCTAGCTGCTGATCGGGAGGGTTGTTGGTTGTCTGAGATGTGTTGACGTCAGGTACATCATCGCCAGGTGTTAATACTGTGGAGCTTTCAAGGTGTGTGTGGAGAGTAGCAGGTGGTGAATCAGCTGGTAGATATTGAGACATGATGTGATATTTCAAACTGGTGTTAAATTCTTCAAAAGTGAGTCCATTCCACAAAGCTCTAGAAGACCATTGGTTGTAGGATATTACTTCAACGGGGGTAGCTGTCAGATGATAAAACTTTACTATGTTGGTTGCAAAGTGTACCGGAGATATCTGATCACGGACACACCCCATAGCAGAACAGATTAACTTGGTGAAACTCCTTTTTTTTTAAATCTATTATTAGGTCTTGAAAGGCAGTGTCGTAATCGGGCAAAGAAGGTTTATTGTTATATTTGTCCTTAGTAATAAGTGAATAAAATCCTGCTCCATTCAAGTCCTGTTGGAATGCAAGATGTTTAGTTAAGCAATCAGATGCGAGAGGTTTCCCAATAAGCTTTTTAAAGGTCACTGCCACCCCGGCTGTCATTTGCCTCTCCGCTCCAAAATCACCTGATATGCAGTGAGCAAAGGCAGTTTCATTGTCCTTTTTCTTTTCCAAAATTTTGTTCATGTTAATCTCAATTGTTCTTTCATGTTAATCTCAATTATTTTCACCGGAATTTGATTTTTTTTCAAATTTATTATTTATTTCTATAGTTTTCCACCAATTTAGCGCTTTCAAGAAGATTCGAGGCAGTTTTGTTTTGCCATGAATGTTCAAGTGTAGACCATGTGCAGTATAATGTTGTCTTTTCAAGTGGTTAAGATTAATAAGAATCACACGCTCTAACCTTGCTGCTACTTCCTTAATGTAATTATTAGCCAATCGGATATGATTATTTTCTTCACCACTTAGAGGCTTATCATATCTTGTAGGGATAGTACATAAGAATACTGGCCTAGCACATGAGAGGTTTATCAGATCACTTTCAAGACGTTCATACACATATTTGAAATTTTCATGCAGACTGTCGTTCGTTCCTCCCAATATTAATAGTGGGCTGTGTTCCTTATCAATTTTGGCTGAATCAGTGACTTGTTCAAGGGTTGTGTTTGCCCTGACATAACCAAAAGCATCTACTCTTCCTCCACTAAGTTTGGTTATTTTCTCACCAACATGTCTACCTTGGCTGTCAGAACAGACCGTTACTTTACAATTTAAATAATTCCTTTCACCTGCATTTTTGACTTTTTTTGGTCGTTTATAGTTTTGAGCCTTAAAATTATGTTCATCCGGAGTGAAATCCTCTGAAGCTTCCAATGCGCTAAACATATTATTTAATGGTAATCCTAGTTCACCAGCTTTAATATTTAATCTAGGATTTCTAGCTGTTATTACAGGGGCTTTTGAGCGCCTAACTTCAATCCATTTATCAGCTTCCTTATTTGTGCCATTCATGGTAGCAAAGTCCGAGTCTCCTTGGTGGTTATTAGTTTCTAAGAAAGATGAAGATGAGCTTGTTTTTGAACTGTTTTGAACTGTAGAGTTCTGTGAGGCCATTAAGGTGTGCTGAAATAATACTTTCTTCAGCGTTTCAGAGTTTAGGAAAATATAATTATTATTGTACAATAGGTAGGCAATAGTGGACCGCTTCACAACAATATCTGATTCCTCAATCTTTTGCTTTTGAAAGATAATTTCCACATTGTGAGTGACTTCATTCGATATCGCCTGAATGAGAATGTCGGAAAATATGAACATGTAGACCCCACAATCTACTTCATTCATTCCCTGCTGTGGGCACTTTACTATATTTACAGGAGGTATTTTAGAAGTATTTTCTAAATAAATATGTTTTGAAATTCTACATACAATTTCATTAGCCGAACTTAAGTTGTAACTGCAAAGGGAGTCGAAATAGTAAAAAGAGTTATCGGGTCTTGAGTAAAACAGTATACTCCAATGAGAGCCACTTACTTTATCTGCAGCTACAGCATCATTCACAGGTATTATTATGAATGATTTTTCATGTAGTTTCAAAGGTTCTAAGATATAATCAAAATCGTTCAAACATTTTTAAAACGGCGTGACTAATTGCTGGTTTTAGCGAATTTCCCTATAGGGAATACGCTATTACGGTAGTAGCCATGGTAAGACCTAAGCCCAGGACCACTTTACTTTTTCATTTTGAGGTCCCCAGAAGCCAAAAACACCGTTCGTTCATTTTCATATATATATATCTATCTATATATCTATCTATATATCTTTGTGTCCGTGGTACTGATAACTTTTGAAGGGGACCTCCGATTTTGATGAAATTTGGTATGGAGGTGTAAGACCAGGTCTATTTTCATGAGTTCGCGAACCAGCATTGTCGGGTTATGGGAACGGGGTTTTATGGGGTTTCAAAGGGGTCAAAAATGGGTTTTTTGCATTTTTGGACCTTAATTTTTAAAATTCACCAATTTTAACTGAAACCATTTAAAAGAGCTTAAAAAAACAGACAATTTGGTATTTTGAATTTTTATCATAGCATAACTGGTTACAGGGCAAATCCAAAAGTGTGTTTTCCATGTTATTCTTATGGGAAATCAAGAAAACCCTATATCTTGCTTATTTATTGACATAACTTAATCAAATTTGGTATGTACATTATCTATATAAGGTTTAACTTATACTTGCTTACAAAACCCACATGGCGGCAAACATACATACTCACCCCCATGGGGTTTATGGGGAAAATAAAAAATTGCCAGAGTTTGATACAATTTTGTGTTTACATTCACCAATTATTAATTAACTTAGATTTTCTAACAACACCCAATGGCAGAAAACCTACATACTCGATCCTATGGTGTTTTTATGGGGAAAGTAAATAATATGAAATTCCATTGGAAATTCGCTGAGTACGCAGGTCTGCTGCGACGGGGGTATTATCAAACATGTGTTGTCTTTAACAATATCATTGCTCAATATATCAAAATATTTTTCAATACTGTCGTCTGTTATCCATTCTTTTGTCATTAGATCCAGAGAAAGAGATGAGTTATTGCTGGTTTGAGTGTCTGATGTCTTTTTATTAGTGTGGTTTACACTGTCACATGAGATGGAGTGATAAAGGACAGAGGTGTTGTTAGCTGTTAGATCAGATAGTTGTGAAGAGCTTAAACTTTCAAGAAATAAACTTTCACTATCCGACTCAGATGTGCTCTGATTTTGTTTCTCTTCACTTTTACCCTCGGTTAGTGAAAGTGATGGACTTGGTGTCAAGCAATTTTTTAATCTTATAAATATAAATATAAAGAGATGGCAATGTCATCAGCCTCAGCTGTTTGAAAAGAGGTCTGTATGAGACTCTAACCCTGGAAAAAGTTAAGATTCTGACGATTTTTTTTTCTGAATTTTGAAAATGACTCCTACATCTGCAGAACCCCACATTTCTATTCCATATTGCATGACTGAATAAAAATGTGCATAATATACCGTTAGTTTTGTCTCTAGATTAACATTATTCCTCAAAACCAACATTTTAAAACAAGCTGAATTGATCCTTTTCACAACAATGTGGAGATATGGTTTCCCATTCAAGTGTTCATCCACCTCAATTCCCAAAAAATTAGTTGATGTAGTTGAAGAAATACATTGGTTTTCCATATAAACATCAAATTTTGCAGGATCTCTACATCTGCTTGTTAGAAATTTTACTAAATTAGTTTTGTCAAAATTTAATTTTAAACCATTTGCCTGGAACCATGCTTTGAGACTATCTAAGTTACTTTTTGATAAAAATTCAAGATCTTCTAAATTTTGAGCTTTTGAAACTGCAGTTGTATCATCAGCATATATAAAATAAAATCAACAGGCAAATTTTTATCCAAATCATTCACTTATATAAAAAAAAGAATTGGCCCTAAGATTGACCCCTGGGGAACCCCAACTGAAATACTTTGCCATGTGGATTTACACTGTACCGGTAATTAGTTTACGAGTATATATATTTTGGTGTCGTTTTACATTTAAGATGGGTGAGTGAATATATCAAATGTATATTGACTATTCTATACTAACCTAACCTACCTTAAAAAATAATAATAATAAAGAATAACAGCGAAGCACTCTTAACCTTCTTACTGACCTTTCTGCAGTTTTTAAAACTGTGTCAACATAAATACCTTATATATATATACGCGAGTATGCTAATAGACGCCAGGACTTTATGACAATGTTGTCATATAATTGTTTTTCGCCATATAACTTTGAAAAATGTTTAGGAGTACCGGAAATGTAATAAAAACTCACGTCTGCCTTGAGCATCAGAGAGTCGCAAGTCTGTTGGTCCTTGTCAGGCAGTCGAGCGGCGACGGCGAGCGCTCGATCTAAGCTGTCAAGCGCCCGAGCATGGTCCCCCTGGCTGTGGTGGAGGCCAGCAAGCGCACTGTACGAGCGACAAAGGATGTCCCATATGTCCATGCTCTTGCACAGGTTGATGGCCTGCAGGAAACAAAACATCAGTGTTTCTAGAGCAGCCAAAATGGACTTCATACCGTCATTCCAAACAATCGCATTTCAGGCTATTGAGGCCATGATTAGATTACGAAATGGGTCAAAACAGGTTGACAGTAGCTTGCAAGAGAATACTAAAAATGTTTAACACACAAAATCAAATTTAAAAAGTCATTAGCAGAACTGTTTTAGTTAATAGTTCTGTTTTCTAAAATATTTATTAAAGTAGAGAAACTTTGTATATAGTCGCTAAATTTTAATTATATATGAAAAACTTAAACAACAATTTACATCAATCTGAAATACATTATCAATTATTTTGCACACAATATTTGCTAGTATGCTATTAATCAATGGTAATGCTTTTCTTTATTTTTACCTTAAAGAAAATTATAATATATCATAATATCATACAATGATATATAGTACATCATACAGGACACTTAATTATCATTGTATGTCTAGAAACACTGCAAAACATAAAGCGACGAGGCAGACAGAAAAGTTTCCATATTTTGTCTTGTTCCATAATTTTTTGTTAAACCTGAATTCATTGCTTCTGAACTACAGAAATGATCGTACAGATAACAAGGGCAGGCTGCTATTGGCTTACAACACAATCTTGATTTTGCTTTCATCCTTTTACCTTAAATACTAAACTCAAATCTTGAAAATTTCACACCCTAGATAACTCGATCTCCCACATTTGTTTGTATTACATAATATTAGCACCCTACTGCAGCTGCTTTTCTGAGATGTGCCCATTGTTGGTAGAAGATACTACATTCTTCAATCATTATTTTTGGACACTGTAAAACATGACATCGCTGGTGACCACATATACATGGTCCGATCAGCATTGAGGGCCCATGTTACACAGTCTGATCGAGTTAACGGCCTGAGTACAAAAACTTGACTTTCATTAAACTTTACGGTGCTTGGGTACACACTGATTCAAGTTTGAGGGCTTTTACTGTATTTAAAGCAATAACATCTCAAATAATACAAAACCATTCACACAGGCAATCAATTTCGTATGCAGCTACAGTGACAGCCACTATATCGCCTAATGACTCACCCTGTTGAAGTGACTGACGGCCGTGGTCGCGTCGCCTCGCTGTTCCTCCACCAGACCCAGGTTGAGGTAGAGCCTCGCTTGCATCTCCGTCAACTCTTTCTTGTTGATTTTGTTGGTAAGCCTGACACACAACAATACACCAATGAGCGTTTAAGATGGCGTTATTTCATAGTGGTGTTTTTCAGAACGATTAGACTGGCTACGCAATGTTGTAGAATCAGAATGCCGAATAACAAGAATGTCCGCTGGGAGCGCTACTTATTCATTGTTTACTGACAACTGATTGTTTTAAAATATCAGTTGTGTAAATTTATCTTAGCGGAAAGGAGGAAACGGTGTTAAAATGCCAACTTCTTCATGAAATTTATGTTTCATTTATTAAGACAGTATATAATGTAAAACTACATTAAGAGAACTCTTATAAAGCCTTTACTAACAGTATGAAAAGAGTCTTCTGTTACCCAGTCACGGGCTGTGTTTTCTAAAGGATATGATATTCAATTGATAGACTATCTAATTATACGAAACACTGATCCTTTACTATCTCCTGAGCAGTTTACTACCTCTCGCAGGTTCGCAAACTTTGGCGGCTGTAACTTTCAGACTTCTCGAGGCACTTTTGTCTCTCCAGTGCTGCCGGGTTGGCGAACGTGTCCGCCTTCAGGAAATACATATAACCCAAGTTTGCTAATGCCCTCTGCTCTTCAACTGCCTCCCCCTGGGCTCGCGACAGCTCTGGAACAGCACACACGACTCGGGTAAACTACACAAGTCAGAAACATTACTTTTTCACCTAGGTTAATTATCTGGACATAACAATCCTTGTCAAGGTTAAAAACTTTTTATTGATGATTCAGAGCCCTAATTTTTAGATGCCTCCATATCTAAAACATGTTATTTTCATTCTTGGTTAACGAGGCACAACCTGGGTGCTTCACTTAGTTACTGTGTAATGTAATGCACAACCTTGCAGTCCAATAAGTAAATTAATCTTTACAGCTTTTAAATGGAGGGGGATCAACTGACAGTTCTTGTCACATGAGAGGACTGCACTTTTTCAAAGCAGGTAAACCACCAGCTTAGCAAAACTTCCGAATTACAGGAGCAGCCGAATGATTTATTTGTTACTGATCTGAAAGTTGAACCCAGCCAAGCTGGGTGATAACCCAGAGCTCTACTACTAAACTACGGCCACTCGCTAGGCCAATAAGAACTGTATGTGTCTATTACATTCTCATGAGGAAAAAATTTCCTATAAGAGATAATAATAGTAGGCCTAGTTTATGCAACGATTGTATTATGAAGGCCCTTAGGTCATGATTATGATATCTCACGAGCAGCTTGGTGGTTTAACTCAATCTTTGAACACCCTACTTTGTCCATGACTACTACAACCAACTTAAATTTGGTAAAGCATTGTAAAAATAAAGTTATTAATATCCCAATTATTTATAGGTTAGGTTCCCCAACCAAAACGTAGCCACACCCGACTATCGCTTGATCTAATCGTTATCATTTTTTAGGTAAGGTAAGGCTGAAGTATGCATAGTGTGATTCATATTATGCTACTAGCGAGAAACGCTGAGCTCTCATTGGTGATTGGTTTCAATTGGTATAGAAATGTACTTTTAGCGAATTTCTCTAAAGGGAATATGCTATTAGGGTAGTACTCATGGTAAGACCTAAGGCCTCTTTATATGTTTATATGATTATTTTGTTTACATTGGCCTGCTTAATAACCAGGAAAAGTTTGTAAGGTGGAAGCTGGACACCCAACAAGATACTGTCAACAAGATAATCTCACTGTTCCAGATGCTGTTTTATGATTAAGCACATGTATTAAGCCTAAATTTAACACTTTGAACCCTGGGCGCTGATTTGCCGTTTTAAGTGCGTTACTGGCCAATTTTGGGGTTAAAATTAAAATTCGTAGCTTGATATACATATTTTTTACCCATATAAATTATATATCAAAATAAAGAGAAAAATATAACCTTTCTAATGATATAACTTTTAATAAAATTACAATACAAAAAAATTTTAGGATTACACATAAAATTTACCAGAAAAATTGAAGAAAAAAAAATTGCGACGGTGCGTACACTTATATTTAGAACGTAGTTTAATATTTACTTTGCTAAATAAAATCTAAAAGCTAATTCACAGTCTAAACACTTATAATAACAGTAAACCTACACTTTATTTGACACGTAAATGAACGTAAACAAAGTCAGCCATTACTCAAACAACAACACTGCGTCGTCAGCCGGCGACGCAAAACATCGGCTGCAGGCATTTGGATTTATTTTTCTGCTACAAAACAGATGGCTTTTTGTGAGACTTGAGGATACTATAATCAATGCCAGATGATCAAGGAAGCGTTCCGTAGCAACGAATAGCGCATATAAGCCGAATACAGGTTGCTATGGAATTTTATTTCGAGGCCCGACCTATACTCGGGCTTCGTTCGCGGTGACATACGCTATGCCCCGAGCTATACTCGGGCTCAGGGTTCAAAGTGTTAAAACATTTTTCACAACTACCCTACAAACAAAGTTTGACTTTGTTTCCCTGAGTTTTAAAAAACATTTTGTCTCTCCTACATCGTGTCTACAAAATATTTTACCTTACCTAACCCATGTAACCCTTGTACAACTGTAGCTAAAAATCTTTTAGCACTTAAAATTATCAGATACAAATGAATGTGAAATATTTACCCAGATACTTATGTTGATACTTTATAGCCAAGTCGTGGTTGAGCATTTTGATGTACACCTCTCCGATCATCCTGTGGCAAACCGCAACATTGATGGTGTTGTTGGAAGCCTCTGCTGCTCTTTTGGCTTCCTAAAAATAAAATAATCACAGTGGAATATTAAACAGTTTAAGGTTTTTTATCATGTTCCTGAATCACATCACACAATACTCTGGTTAAATTTAGAGTTTGGTTTAACTATTTTCAAATTTTTACTTAGTAAATACCATAGCCTAACCAATAAATAATGAACCAGAGTAGCTTTATTTGACAGAGGCTAGAGTCATTTTTATTCATAAACATCTAATTTAGAAAGCTCATCAGTCATTGTTTAAAAATAAAAGCAACAACAAGTTTTCGTACACAATTTTATAATACCCTACTGCCGCTGCCGGCAGTCTAGACCAACCTTCCAACTGGTATATGTGTCTCCCCATTTCACAGCGCTTTTTCGTGTTATTAAATGTTTCCAAATGTCCTTTTCATGTGTGTTATGCATGTCATGTCTCAAGATTTTAACAAATACAACAACTTCAAATGTAGAGCTAATTTTACTATTCTTGTATAGCTTGATGATGACTCTATGAAGAGTCAAAACTAGGTGCTATATAACACAACCTAAGGTAGATCTTAATGCAGGTATTTTGAACCACTTTAAGTATTTAGCAGTAGGCCTAATTACCTGATTACCCTGATTACCTATCTCTTCATCATTGCCTGGATTAAACCAGATAGACTGTGTCATGATTGAATTAAAACTAACAATGTACAACTATATACAAGATGGCTGCTGGGACTTAGGCAGCCAGGATAGTGTTCTTTTCTGGAGGCTAATCCACCCGTTATGTTGGAATAGTCTTGAGTTCACGTTTTATTACTATTTTTTAGCTGTTTAATTTAATTAATAATAGCCTATTCATTTTTCTGGGGGATTCGAAAAACTGTGTACAGTACCTAAGCATATTTTATTGGAATACATCATTCATCCATAATTTGGGTAGCCTAAAAATAAAAGTACCGATAGTAAAGAAGTTACTTCTTTAACAAGTTTATGATTATAAGCCATTCCTACCTTGAACTCTTTGAGAGCATCTTCCAGCTCCTCTTTGCTGGTGTGTAGAGAGGCGAGTTCTATGCATGCTGCGTAAAGCTCTTCCAAATTGCCTTCATCGATGGCTTTTTCTTTCTTCTTTTGCCACTCTAAAACATGATATATAATTACATGATAATATAATGTATTGATTTATTTCGAGAGTAGTTGATTGATTGTTAAAGTGTGCTTGGTTTAATGTACTTTAATAACTCAACGACATACATAAAATATTGACTTTTGCTTCAATTTATCAATGTATGTTTTACAGAAGACTCTTACATTGACTTTGGCATTGTCGGATTATAGGCCTAGAACATTTTGGTTAAAAGAATATTGCACTGTCATGAATCTACTATGAATTTATATTCTAAAAACAGATAACAAAGATTCGCCAGACACAAACAATAATTTTAAGGGTAATATATATTTTTTAAATTTTAAATTAATATCCTGAGCTGAAATTCAAGCATAAAGATCAACACATACAGTTTATGGAAATAAAATGGTCTCTACAGACTTCAAGGCATATTTTTAATATAGGCTTAGGCCTAATGGGACACTAAGAATCAGAATCATTTATTTGCTATAGGACATTGCATGAATGCATTGACAATAGTCAAGTAGGTAACCTAAATAATGTTATATAGCTTAGGCTTAAGTCAAGGGGTACAAACATTACATCATTTTACTTTACTCTAGCTTCCATGTTGATTAAAATCATTTCACTCTTCATAAAGCCAACACGAGAAAATAGATGAATAACTTAGCGGGTAAACCACTTCATGTAGGCTGTCAAGACAATATGTTATGTTTTAAATACAAATATAAAATATAATCTATGATCCAGTGGAAACAGATTTTTAAACAGATAGTTTTAGTAAAACTAAACAACTTAAAAAGCTTAGTGAATAAGCAAATTTTATCTTTGGTTTTAAACCAAATGAGTTTATATAACAGTATTCAGGTATAACAGGCTTCAAGCTGGGGTAAAGCTCCCTTTTAACCCTCCGAGCGTTCAATATAGCACCCCTGGAGCGTTACGCATTTTTCTAAGGTTTTGCATACTTTCAAATAAAAATTAGTAAAAAATATATTTTATGACCTAGCACTATAAATGTATATATTATATGAAAGTAGATAAAATGGACTATCTAAAAGTGCAAAAATTATCACCATTACTTATTGTTACCAAAATTAGGCTATAGGTTAAAAATTAAAAAAATTACAAAAAAAATATGTTATGTAACTTTGCGCTCCCCAAAAATAATTTTAGAAACACAGAATCAAAATTCCAAAATATACATTTTGTTTTGAATTTTATGCAGTTCAAGAAAATATATAATTAATATAGGCTAGAAGCATTTGAAAAAAATGTATGTTGAATAAAACTAAATATGTCCTGTGGCACTTACCCTAATCCCATAAGAACACATGTAAAATCACGCTAGGAATATTATACTGATTCCTACTCATATTTATGGTTATAAACTAGATAAAACATATTAATTTACTCCAATAATGAAAATTAACAGTATTAGTAACACTTTTAATCATTTATAACCTTAAAAAAATTGTAAAAAATTTATTTTATTGTTTACAAAGTTAACAGATGGTAACATTTTTTTCCCAGATGTTTCATTGCATATTACAAACAACCAATCATTTGAAATGGGTGTTTTTGGATAGCTTAGAACCTCCCGGTAACGGCGGTAGCGTTCACGAGTTAGTTTTTGTCATTCACCATAAAGTTATGTTGCGTTTTCGAAGAGTCGAAAAATCGACTCAAACGCTCGGAGGTCGAAAAGCTGGGCCGAAAAATCGACGAATAACGCTCGGAGGGTTAAATAGGTTTTGGACTAAACGCAGATAAGTTAGGGTGACTAAACGTCGCGGAAAACCGGGATTGTCCCGGTTTTTTATCATGTCATGTGATGTCCCGAAAAATTGTATCGGGATGCCCAAAAGTCCCGGAATTCTGTTTTTAAATTGATTAAAAAACATATTGAGACATAAATAGGCCGATTCAAATTTTGTACATAACCGATTCAATTTTTATCCCTGCTGCAAGTATACAGTAACTTAACACAGTAATAGTCCACAAAATAGTACTCTGAGTTAGCAAAAATTGCAGAATACTGCATTTTTTTCCAATCAGCCCACAACGCCAACACAGAGGGAGAATATTTTCGTTCATGAACATCCAATGGACAGATGAACGGAACAGAATGGAAGTGGACTCGCTGGAAGCAATCCTCCAGATTCTTTATAATTGTGACTGTGAGCAATTTTATAACTACGTTTTAACACATAACAAAGGCATGATCAAGAAAGCCGGAAGCAGTGACAAAAATATTCTTTACTCCAAGGCTGATCATTATCATTCACAATCAGTGCTGATATAAAATTTAATCATTTGAAATCTTTTATTTAGGTATTTTTACTATAAATACCAAAAATTTATCTAGTCAATAGTAAGTATGTAGTACCAACAATGTTATCAATTACCGTACTGTAATTTTTATTACTAACATTAGATGACACGAATTTTGAAGGATGGTAGGCCTATATTTAACATAGATTTCTAAGGATTTAAGTTAAGGAAATTTTGCTATATTGAACGCTCGGAGGGTTAAACTTTGTTTTTGTGCGAATTTGATACTGAACTGTAGTTAAAAACACTAACTTATGAATCAATCAAAATTTACTAAGCCTAATTTTTATCCAGGGAATAATATGGACCGGTTGATTGGTTTAAGCTTGGTGGGATGTGGGGGGGATAGGTGTTCGGAGCTGTCCCGGTTTCCTCTGTGAATGATTTGGTCACCCTAAGTTAAGTAGATAATAAATGAAAACTTAAATTAATGTAAGAAAAACTTACTCTGATATGACATCTCAAAAGTTGGCTAAGATCTTTTGGGTTTAAAACTTGGAGAGTTGAGTAGGCTCTGTCATTGAACTGATTATTAAAAAATACAAAAGCCTTGGACAATAACAAGCATAATTTTTACAAGTTATGGTCGTAATTTTAAATAATCCTTTGGCCCAAACTGGTTAACCTAAACTTATGCTTCCTTATTCCTTTTCCAAAGCATAGGCCTAACACGACAAAATGCAAAACAAACAAAAATGGCTGTTACCGAATGAGACTTTGAACCTAATTAAGTTTACATTTAAATTAAATTAAGTCTACACTTAAAAAAAAAAACTTAGGAACAGAACAATCTTTTAATCTTTAGTAATTAAGTTCATAAGATGAGCAAGTTGTGTGAAGAAGTTGACAATTTGATAGACATTATCAATTATCATTATTATGAGTATTTTCCCGCCTTCACTCAGAGATCCAGTCAGTTGGCGTTGGCAAGGATGATTTTTATTATCGAGCAGCTGATCCTGGCTGCAGACTAACGCACACTCAGCTCAAGCATTGACTATGGATACTACGACTCTATAGTTTTAGTATCCATAGTCAATGGACTCAAAAGCCAATGGTTAAATAGAAGTTGTTAAAGCATTTCTGTACCAAAATGTGGCGAAGAGAATTAAAAATGGAGGATCTTCATCAAAATTTCAAAGATAGCCTAAACACCAATCACAAAAGAAAATTATCTGGAACACAAAAAATACTGGTACATGATTATTATACACCTATATCACTTTACCTCCACCATGGGGGGTGATGTTGTTCGCGTCCGCAGCATTCCATTAAAGTTGCACGTACTCCCCGGGTGGTGCTAAACGAACAACAACTTTGGCAGCTGAACTGTCACACACAGTGATCTCTCAGCTATGCCAGCTGCCAGTCAAAATCCAAACGGCCCTTTCCAGGGCCAATTTAGAAATTTAGGCTGTGTTTTAAATGTTTGTCATTTTAACGTAGAGGGTCTGAGCAAATCTAAAAGTGACTGCCTCAGCAAGGTGCTGCTGGAAAATGAGGTCGATGTCCTCGCACTGCAAGAAACACATGCAGGAGACTTAGAAAACAGTGCGAGGGGCAACATCCCAGGATATAAGCTTGTGGAAGAAATAGGTCACAGGGTCTACGGAGTGGCGACGTACGTTAGACAGGACATAGACGACGTATCAGTCTCCCACAAAAGTTGTGATAACAACACATTTGTTGTTGCTGTTAAGGTGTCTGCGACTACAATTGTAAATGTATACAAACCACCAAACACCCAGTGGTCAGACACAGTTCTCCCAACTTTTGAACATCCTGTGGTATATGTAGGTGACTTCAACAGTCATCATACCCAGTGGGGTTACTCGTCCGATGATGACAACGGCACTCGTCTTTCAAGCTGGGCTGAAAATAACAACCTTTTCCTGGTATATAATGCCAAGGACCCACACACCTTCCATTCAGCCCGATGGCGTCGTGGGTACTCTCCAGACTTGTGCTTTTGCTCCCGTGAACCATCAGCAACACCCGTGCCTACTTCCAGGATGGTCCTTGGTGCATTCCCCCACTCTCAGCACAGGCCTGTAATAATATCAGTAGGAATGCAAATTCCTCTCGTAAGATCTTTTCCTCGGCCTAGGTGGAACTTTAATAAAGCTGAGTGGGAGGCCTTCTCATCAAGGCTTGATAGCGGCATCAGGTTCATCCCCTCTAAAATAAAAAACTATGATCGGTTCACTCGCCTTGTCCTGTCTTCCGCTAAGGCGACAATCCCAAGAGGTTTTAGAAAAGAATACATACCAGGATGGAGCAGAGAGTGCGAAGATCTTTACAGTGAGTTTACAGACACTGCTGACAGAGATGTAGCTGACCAACTCCTTAACTCTCTCGACAACTCCAGGAGAGAGAAGTGGGTGAAAACTGTTGAGAACCTGAACTTCACCAAAAGTAGTCGGAAAGCTTGGTCTCTGCTCAGGAAACTCTCCACTGGTAAATCAAGTGAAAAACACGATGCCTCACAGCCTAGCCCTCGTGAAATTGCAAAACGCCTCTCCGCACTTTCAAAACCTGTGCGTTCGTCTGCAGACAGAAAAATAAATTTCAGGCTTAATGAAATAAAGGAGAGTCGGCAAGCACCCTTGGAAGTCTCTAGACCCTTCACTTACGACGAGCTGGAAGTGGCGATTGATGCGATGCCAATTGGCAAAGCAGCAGGTTTGGATGACATTTTCCCGGAGTTTATAAAACACTCGGGTAACAAGGCTAGACAGTGGCTTCTGGAAGTTTTTAACACCACTCTGAAAACCGGCGACATGCCTGGGATATTTAGAAAATCCAAGACCATAGCTATCCTGAAGTCCGGAAAGGATCCAAAACTGCCTGAAAGTTATCGGCCTATAGCTCTTTTAAGTGTTTGTTATAAGCTGCTAGAGAGGTTGATTTATAACAGAATACTCCCTATTCTCAATGCCAGCATCCCTGTCGAACAAGCTGGATTTAGGCCTGGTCGCAACTGTTGTGACCAGGTTTTAGCTCTGACTTCTTTCATTGAGGATGGGTTTGAGCGAAGACTGAAAACCTCTGTGGCTTTTTTAGATCTGACAGCAGCATATGACACTGTCTGGAGAAAAGGCCTCCTAGTTAAATTTTACGACCTTATTCCTTGCCCTTTCTTGTTGCGTCTCTTCAACTCAATGCTCTCCAATAGGATGATAAAAGTATATCTGGGACGCAGAGAAAGTACGTTTAGGCAACTAAAGGATGGCCTGCCACAAGGGTCAGTGCTCGCTCCACTGCTCTTTAATGTGTATACTGCCGACATTCCTGTAACTCGGTCCTTAAAGTTTATATATGCAGATGATATTGCATTGGCATATCAACACCAGCGTTTTCGACAAGCTGAGGAAACACTAACAAATGACCTCACGACCCTCGGTGAATATTTTGAAGCCTGGAAGCTAAATCCAAACCCAACAAAAACTGAGGTTGCTTGCTTCCACTTGAATAATAGACTGGCCAACCAAAAGCTTAAAATCGTATTCAACGGTGTTGAGTTGAAACATAATGACCACCCACAGTATCTGGGAGTCACTTTAGATCGGTCTCTCACGTTTAAAAGCCACTTACAAAAAACGGCAGCTAAGGTGAGAACCAGGACCAACATTGTCCATCACCTTGCTGGTTCCACATGGGGAGCTAACGCACAAGTTCTGCGAACAACTGCTCTATCATTGGTATATTCAACTGCTGAGTACTGTGCTCCCGTGTGGTTAAATAGTGTGCATGTTAGAGAGATCGACGTCCAGCTAAACAGGACCATGAGAGCCATTAGTGGTACACTCATGGCAACTCCTGTACCCTGGCTCCCGGTGCTGTGTAATATCGCTCCTCCTGAAACAAGACGAAGGGATGCACTCATTAGGGAATACACAAAGATCTTATCTGCTCCACAGCTGCCCATCCATGATTACCTACCCCAGAATGCGGGCCGATTGAGGTCCCGAAAACCACCTCTACACGAACAGCCTCCCAGTTGATGGACTCGAACTTCACCATCCATACAAACTGGACTTCCTCCTGGGACGCTTTTCAAGGTCGGAACCACTTCTTGATAGATGACCCGACCGTAGCGGTTGGTGGTATGAATCTTCCTCGGAAGCAGTGGACTATACTCAATCGTTTCCGCACTGGAGTGGGAAGATGTAATTATTGGAAGCACAAATGGGGAATGACACAAGACCAGTCATGCGACTGCGGAGCAGAGTATCAAACTATGGAACACATAGTCGAAGAGTGCCCACTGAGTGCCTTCCCCGAAGGATTGGCCGGTCTGCATAGCTCAAGTGAAGCTGGGCTGCAATGGCTGAGCGCCCTGGCTTTAGCTCTATAAAGAGAGATCTAATTTTTTTATTTTATTTTAGTGTTTAGATTTTTACTTATACTGACTCAGGTGCTCTGCACCGCAGAATTTATTTTATTATTCTTAAACCATGGTGGCTGGCTGAATGAGCCATACGATATATATATATATATATATATATATATACCTCCACCATTTCAATGCCTCCACTATCCATCTACCTCTTCAGTCTTTTTTAAACTGACTCTAGGACATAATCTGACAAAAGATAATACAAAAAGATGTAAAATAAAATAAAATTACCAGTTCCTGCAGATTTAAGAGCAATTCTAAATGTTGAGAGACATGTTTTTTGGCCTTATATAGTTGATTTTTTTTGTTCCGAATTCAAAGAAAATTTTATATTTAAATGTTCTAAATTTATAGTGAAAATGCAAGAGTAGACAAAAATGGCTATTTCAAAGCCCTTTAGTTGAAACTCCAGCCGTAATAAAAAGAGGGGGAAAAAATCTGACTGACTAAAAAAAGAAAAATGAATATAGATATAAACAATTACATTGTTTATGAGAAAGAAGTGAACATCGTGGCCTAATGGTACAAACCAGGCCGCCAGATTGGCAATAGAAAAAAAATAAAGAAAACAGAAAACAAAAAATATGTTTATTTTTATGTGGATTGTGGATGGATGGTAGCGGCGAAATTCAGTGCTGCCTTTGATTATTTTTTGTGTTAATTGTATTGCCTGTAAAATGTGACATTTATTGAAACAAATTCATTGCAAAAACTAATCTGGACTAGTTATCTCTAGACTTGTCTTTTATTTTGCTTGCTTGTGTAACCTTCGGTAACAATTATGGATCCCAATTTGGTAACATTAGGTTAGTTTTCCTATTGACGTATAGACCTAGCTTCTAAGTTCATATGTGTTTTTTTCTCTATATGAATAAATCATGCATGTAAAATTAAAAAAAAAAGTCTGAGGGCAATGCTCCTAAATGTCCTTGTTTGTAATGTAAATGAAGGCAATGGCTTGGCTGGAAAATCTAAGAACGAAGATAGTTCAAGAGACAGACACTTAAGTGACACTGAGGACACTTGTAATCCATTGCAATCAATGTTTCTATAATGTGGTTATAAGTTGCTTCCAGTGGAATCTACAAAAGTAAATTGTTGGGCCAACCCGTAATTATTAGGCTAGCTTAATCTATTTTTGGTCCTTTAACCCTCCGAGCGTTCAATATAGCACCCCTGGAGCGTTACGCATTTTTCTAAGGTTTTGCATACTTTCAAATAAAAATTAGTAAAAAATATATTATATGACCTAGCACTATAAATGTATATATTATATGAAAGTAGATAAAATGGACTATCTAAAAATAAAAAAAATATCACCATTAGGTATAATAATTAGGTGATAAAAATTATCACCATACTTATTGTTACTAAAATTAGGCTATAGGTTAAAAATTAAAAAAATTACAAAAAAAATATGTTATGTAACTTTGCGCTCCCCAAAAATAATTTTAGAAACACAGAATCAAAATTCCAAAATATACATTTTGTTTTGAATTTTATGCAGTTCAAGAAAATATATAATTAATATAGGCTAGAAGCATTTGAAAAAAATGTATGTTGAACAAAACTAAATATGTCCTGTGGCACTTACCCTAATCCCATAAGAACACATGTAAAATCACGCTAGGAATATTATACTGATTCCTACTCATATTTATGGTTATAAACTAGATAAAACATATTAATTTACTCCAATAATGAAAATTAACAGAGTAACACTTTTAATCATTTATAACCTTAAAAAAATTGTAAAAAATTTATTTTATTGTTTACAAAGTTAACAGATGGTAACATTTTTTTCCCAGATGTTTCATTGCATATTACAAACAACCAATCATTTGAAATGGGTGTTTTTGGATAGCTTAGAACCTCCCGGTAACGGCGGTAGCATTCACGAGTTAGTTTTTGTCATTCACCATAAAGTTATGTTGCGTTTTCGAAGAGTCGAAAAATCGACTCAAACGCTCGGAGGTCGAAAAGCTGGGCCGAAAAATCGACGAATAACGCTCGGAGGGTTAAGGGCGGAATTTAAATTGCATCATATGTCCGCTACAGTATCTGCAGTGTTGTAACCTAGTAGTAAGCTGCGATTGCAATCTTTTTTATGTATATTTTATGGTCTTAACAGGGACTTCTACTGTTAAGATTTGCTAAGGTAAACTGCCTAAATGCCGTGACCTTAAAGGAAGCCCATCAGTGGCGAAGCGTGCGGTCATCTCTGGATTCGGCGATGACCAGGACAAATTAATAAATTTAATGTATCAGTAAATAACAATGATAAACATACAATTTATTCCTTGTTTGCATGAACGGTTAATGAAAATTTCGTCAACGTCATTGTGGTAACGTTCAAATCCGCTTCAAACTCGCAGTTTACAATCAAGCTAAGCAAGCGCCAAAGTCTAGCGTTCGCACGGAAACGCTAACATCCTGTGTATCTTGTCCACCACCCCCACCCCCCCGCGCCCATCAAAGAGAGTTCCCTCCCCTCCCTCCCCCCAAACCTGCAACCAATCACAGCGCGTTTAGGCTCCCGCTCAACCACGATAGATTGAGCGAGTCCGGCAATTCGGCAGCTCTCATGACTTCTCGGCAGCATCCGTGAAGTTTCAGCATTCCGGAGTACGACAGTCGTTCAGCAGACGATGCGCAGTCTTATCGTTAACCTTACAATAGTATCACGTGAATAATAACATTAGAAGATGATTTTAGTCGCATTACATGATTTGATATACTCGTTGTGAATAAATTATAGTCTATTTATAAATAATTTTCTGGGGTTTAACTTTATTGTACATTTCCTCTCAGCCCCTATTAAACAAAAATTGGGTTTCTAAAAATAAGCATGCGATGACCGAGGAAAAATCTCACGCCTCGCCACTGAAGCCCATAGGCTATCTTTTTTTGTACACGAAAAAATAAATTTTAATGCTTAAAAAACTTATACCATACTCAAGGTTCCCAAACGTCCCAGATTTTGAGGGACAGTCCCTTATTTAGTAAGTTAATCTCGCATCCCGGAGAAAGGTAATCCGGGACAGTATATGTCCCGTATTTGGCAGGAATCAGAAATTTACTCTGTATACAATCTTAGTTACGATGCGAGTTGCAATGTAACCTCAAAATTACGATTAGGCCCTACAGCTTGTCGTGAACACAAACAGAACCGACAGCCATGGCAAAGTGTCAACGCTCATTTATCATAATAATTTTTCGGGACTCTGTTTTTGGGGAACGTTACCGGAAAACTCTTATGTCTGCATAGCGTGAAACTCATATCAGGCCTCACCAAGTTGTTGCCGCGCCGACATGTCGCGTTAGGAGGCGAATACATCACAATATGTCTCATTTACTGCAGGCCTACCTAAAGTGTAACAACTATAAATTAAAATAAGTGCGGTTTTGTTATTATAAATCACGTTAAATTGATCCTGTTTGCTTTTTAAATACAACCAACTCAAAAATATGAACAGTTACAAACGTAAAAAGTAATAGGCTACTCTAATAATGTGGCAAATAAGAGGTGGTATTTTTTAGACCTGATTTAATTGAGGAAGAAAATTGGCTGAAGGCCCAAAAGTATTAAGATTTAATATATAATAAAACAAAGGAAAATGAACTGTTTTAAATCAAGTTGCAGTTAATTGAGTTTAGGAGCTCGTTGTGAACCACCCAATTAATATCTAATTGATGAAATTAACCTAACTAATTATTTATTTTTCTTGGAGTTTTTTGAGATTAAAAAATACAGTTAATTAAATTTTTTTAGTTTTATTTAAAATTGAGTAAATCGACTCATTACACACCGTAGTAGGCCAGTAAGACAATTTGAAATCACTCCTATTATTTTGAGTTTTGACTGTTATTTCTATCTAGTATGGATTAATTAATATTGGATAGTAACACAAAGTTGCATATGTAGTAAAATAAATGTTGTTTTCTTTTATGTAGTAACAAATACCTTTATTGGTATTTTTTGTATCTTAGATTTGAAATTTATTTTTACTTTTACAATTAGAAGTTAAAACCTTCTAAGGGCTCCATGGACCACCGATATAATTGTTATGTAGCATTTACAAATAACACCTAATTTGCAATGACCGAATAATTCAAATGCATGTTACCGATGAAATTTAAATTTTTATCAAGTATATTCTGGACCTATGAGTAAAAACTTATTAGTGTAGGCTTTCTTATCAAACCACGTCCCTTTTTTCGGGTGCCTTATTTGGGAACCCTGACCATACTACTGATTCTTTTGTTATTCAATTCTGAACAAAGCTATGGTTTTTGTTTGTAACATATGAAATTAATTTTACTATCACCTTAAATAATGGCGTTTCATTGTTTTGCCATTCTGACATAACTCCGTGATTCACGCGACCAATGTCCGTGATTGTGCTGCTGAAATCCGTAACTCCTAATTTCAGAGGCAATAAATAAATGTTAATGACATCCATAAAATTAATGAAAAACATCGTAATATTACTTGATATGTAATGAGAAGCCATTTCTTAACCTTAAAATACGATTCAAGATAGAACGGACGACAGCTGTCTGCTGATTTCACAACTCATCATGTTGCCAACATCTTATCTATATAGAGGAAGACCCTGATGGCGATATAAATATTTATGCTTTACCAACCAGGTGAAATTGATTTACCTAAAAACGAACCAAACTTCAGCAGATGATTTTGGAATGATCAAAATATAGGTTTCAAACTTAAAAATATGTCTCTGATAAAAATAAACATTGTCCGGCCCAAATACAAAGTCAATACGCTACCAAAATCCGTGGTTTCATGGAGTAAGGAAGCTGTATTCTTCCTCTTTTGCTAAAGTCCGTGATACAAGCATAACAATTTTACGTATGCTTTAACATCCAGAAACATTAATTTGTCTAGAAACAGACTTTAGTAAATAATTTTGGAGTGTTAGGTAAAAATCTATTTTTTCCAATCTTTAATAAATTTTTTTTAAGGAAACATTGTTCAGTCCAAATTAAAAGTCAATACGTGTTTCTAAAGTCCGTGATTTAATCATGGAATTTGGAAAACTGTATTGTTTTACTGCTTAAGTCCGTGATGCCTTTTGAATAACTTAAATGTTTTCGGCATCAATAAAAACATCAATAAACTTTAAATTCATCATATGATTATTCACTATAAATATACAATTCGTGTATAAATAGAAAATTTTGGAAATAAAATTTGTTTCTTTTACCTCTATGGTAGTTTGAATATGTAACGATCTTAAGCCAAACGCCTGTCTGAAAACATGCCAACTTTTAAACTACATTTTGTTCAGACTGGCTGATTCGAGTGAAGACAAAGACGTTCAAAAATAATCTCAAGGACATTGAATTAGGTTGTAAATGTTAAAATGGACGTCTTTGACTACCGGTTTTCTTATTATTGGTGAAAAACTATGTGAATCATGGGATTTGGTAGGATCTAGGCATGTGGGTGTTTTACCTTAAATAATTTATAGTACCAGGGGGACCGAGCTTAAGCTCGGTAAAATTATTACTTTCGTTTCTCACACAAAGCTCGTTCGCTCCGCTCACTCGCCAGGCGGAAGGTTTGCTGCACATTGGTATGATTTTCCTAAAACCACAGGTTAAAGATGTAACACATTGGTTTATTTTATCTACAGTTATCAGCTGATTTTTGTTCAGTTAAAAAATTTCCATAAGGATAACATGGGATCTTTGAAGGGCTCTAGCGCGAAAACCGGATTTTTCCCAGCTATGGGACCAGCTCCAATCGATTTCTGGTGGCCAAAACCCCCATATTCCAAAATTTGAAGGAAATCGTCGGAGCCGTTTTTGAGATAATTGTGCAAGCAAGCAAACAAGCAAACAAGCAAACATTGCTCGTATAAGAGTATAGGATATGTTTTTAATTTAAGGTACAATGGACAGCTCAAAGTGCATTAACCCAGAGAGCCACCCATTCAGGGTTCCACAACGTGCTGTCACTTCAGCGGAAATGATGGAGATATGGCAAAAATCTGAAGCATACTTTGTAAGTATTTATTTTTTTTACTAATTTATCCACCTCTCACAAATCGCTCTATGATCGTAATTTTGATATCACAGGACCATAGGTATTAAAATTTCCTTTTAAATGACATAAAGGTGAATTTTGTTTACCAAAATTAAAGGCATAGAGGATGTTTGAAATTTAACATTAGGGGGGACTGCAGACTCTTAAAGGATGTTTTGAACCATAACACATTTGGCTTCCAGGAATACTTAGGCTTTATTACAGCAATGAACGCAGAGGTGCGGGGGAAGCGTTTAAGTGCACCTTGCACCGAGTCGGAGATCACGACGGGAATGCTCGCTCTGCTGGAGAAACTTGATGTTTGGATCACTGAGATCCCTCCAATTCAGCAGCCGCAGCGGTTCGGCAACAAGGCGTTCAAAACTTGGTACACCCAAGTGAAAGAGGTAAGCCACAAACTAGTTAAGATGTTGATACTGGTAATATACTAATGTTGATAGTCAAAGACAATCATATTGCAGAAATGCAGCCATAATAGTGATGGGATTGCAACTAATTACCCTAGAGCATGGTTAATAAATTCCACAAATAGCGATTATCAAGTCATATGTTGAGCATTGCTGGCGGGTTTGAGTTGTAAAGTTATCCAGAGTGTTGAGTTTGTTGGTATTTATGATAATCATACCCAACCAAACTTTTTTTTACCCTTTAACAATAAGTTTGCCACCTATTACTCTCTTACCACTGATGAAACTAGTTGTTCATGGTCATAAAGGGTTTAACATTTTACTGTTGGAAAAATATACCAAGCTCCCAATATTCAAAGATGTTTAAAATAATAAAATTATTTAATATTTAAAGTGAATACTATTGGGGACTTAGTAGAACATCAATAATTCGTTCATAAAAAATCCAGACTGTCAATAATTTTTATTGGTATTTGGCAAGGAATAAAACATTGTACACCGTCTGCCAATATAATATATGGATTTTACAGTAGGCCCTCTCTCACCCGGCCATCATGGGACCGGGACTAGGCCGGATAACCTTAAAGGCCTGTTAAAACAGGAAATTATGTAAAAATGAAAAATACAAGTAATAAAATGCATTATTGTTACCCTATGAATAAATAAACTCAGCTCCTTACTTTAAAACCTACTTTTGCAACTATTCTTATGAAATGTACTTAATGACCAAAGAAAATGTGCATTCTGTACATACCTGCACCAATTGTTGAACTGCAAAAAGGCTATCTTAATTCATTAATACACCACAAGATTTACGCTTGAAAATAGGAAATTCAATTGAAAAAAGACACACACTCACAATTAGTTGAACTTAAACTACTTTTTATTATGTTTTATTACAACCAAATACGCTCCCGTACTGTATGTCTACACTAGACACAAGGTATAAAACTGACGTTGGTGAACGTTTGACAATATTTAATTGGCTAATTCTTTTGTTTCACATACAGTCCATAAATAAACCCTGAAGGGATGCGGTTTTATGGCAATAAAGCGATGAGGATTGGAACAGAAGCCTCTCGATTCCAAGAAAAGGCCGGTTAAAGCGGTCCATTTGATATTTTAGGGCGGTTAAACCAAGCTCTCTTTTGCCCCCAGGCAGGGGCAGTTAATCCAGTCGCCGGTTGATCCAGGGCCGGTTAAGAGAGGGTCCACTGTACTGGAGTGTGAGTGATGGATGGGGAATAATGCATGGTAACCAGTAGGAGTTGCGGAAATGGGAGGGGCCGTGTTCAAGGTCATATGAACAATTCTACACTCTGCTTGTATACAAGGCAACTGTCCAGCCACTCACCAGTGGACTTAGGCCTGTCACACACCTAAGTGGTGCCATTGCTACACAGTAACATTAGCGTCTAGCGTCGCATCACTTGGCAGGGGCACGACTGAGGCCATGGTTTACAGTGGCTGCGGTCGTGCCGCTGCCAAGTGATGCGACCGTGATAGACGCTAATGTCACCGCGTAGCAATGGCACCACTTAGGTGTGTGACAGGCCTAAGTCCACGACCCTGAGCGTGAGGTACTCTGTGTATGCATTATAACGATCAGAGTTACATTTCTGTCATATTTTAAGTTACAGTTAAGGACTTACCTAAAAAAACAACAAACCACTACCTCAGTTAAAAAGCCCATGATACATTTTTTTTAATGCAACACTAATGTTTTCATTACTGTGCTCATTTTTTATAAATAAAATACCATATACTACTTGAACATAAAACAATGTTTTTAATTAATCTCACTCCAAGAACCTTTACTCTAAAAGAGAAAATATACAATTTTAACGTTTTTTACTTAAATATTGTATACTAGCCATTTCAAAGGCGATTTCAATCATCCGGATAGCCTACTTTGATAATCCAAAGGGTATCCAGTCCCAATTAATCCAGATTATCAACGTTCTACTGTATTTACAAGTGATTAACCCTCCAGAGGTCATTTAAATAACTATTATGGATAAAACAAAACATGTTTCACTTTTTTCTTTTTTAATAAAAAGAGGTTGGCGGACCTCTTTTTGCCTTACTTTGCCCCGTCCACATAGACTATTGATCTGTGCGTGGATCGTATTAGACAAAGTAAGGGGGTGAGCCACTACAGTACAAGGTGAAAGGTACTGATAATAGTCACTGGCAGAACGCGGATTCGAACCCACGACATCGCTGCCGTGGTCCCGAAGTCCGGCGCGCTAACCACTACGCCACCGACTCACCCAAGTTTTTTTTTATTTAAAACTTAGTATTTTTTAAATGACAGTTTTGTAAAATAGAATAAAAGTAGTAAAAATATTGTTTTTGAGTACAAATAAAAAAGCTTTTGTATAAAAATCAACTATCAGAATATACAGGGTGTCCCGGAACTCTCTGGAACCCTTTTGTATATTTGTTCCTTGCATCAAGACAAGAAAAAAACATCATACAAATAGGGGTCTAAAATCCATCGTTTAGCCGCTAGCCGCCATTTTGTTTTTTTCACGTAATAATTTTTATTTCCGTAACGGATGGTTATATTCAGTTCATATTTGGTATGAATCTTTATCATACTAATGTACATTATCAGGAAAAAAATTATATTTTTCTACTGTGTATTTTCAAAATGGCGGCCATTTTAAATTTTCAAACTAAAATATCTCAAATTCAGTAAATTTCAAAAAAATTTTACTTTAGACAAAAAAGTTGCTAAATTAAATTCTCTAACGAAGGGTACCAAGTTTGTAAGGATTTGATAACAATTAACGGAGTTATTGCGATTTTTCTGTGAAAATGGCCATAATTTGCATTAATTATAATGCAAAATCAATGTTTTTTTTGAGAAAAATCGCAATAACTCCATTATTTGTTATCAGATCCTTACAAATTTGGTACCGTTGGTTAGATAATTTAATTTAGCAACTTTTTTGTCTAAAGTAAAATTATTTTGAAATTTACCAAATTTGAAGTATTTGAGTTTGAAAATTTAAAATGGCCGCCATTTTGAAAATACGCAATGGAAAAAATTAATTTTTTTCCTGAAAATGTACATTAGTATGATAAATATTCATACCAAATATGAACTGAATATAACCATCCGTTACGGAAATAAAAATTATTACGTGAAAAAAACAAAATGGCGGCTAGCGGCTAAACGATGGATTTTAGACCCCTATTTGTATGATGTTTTTTTCTTGTCTCGATGCAAGGAACAAATATACAAAAGGGTTCCAGAGAGTTCCGGGACACCCTGTATAAAAAATTACTATTAGGTTTCCCTGCATAAACCATAAATTCAATATTATAACAATGATACTACAATCAATTCAAATAGTTATACATAAAAAAATAAAAAGTTACTTCAAATAAAAACAAATCTAAAATGGCAACTGTAGCCTAAACAATTACAGATAACCAAATAAAAAACTATCGCACACGGACTCTTCCTCCGGGTTCACCAAACACACAAGAACGCTCACAGAGGAATCGTCCAGCACGTCAGGACAGCGCTCGCCAAACTGACCCTGGTCGCTGGAAGCGGGATAAGGGTAGGTCAAATGCGGGGTGAGGGGAGGGGTGCGACAGCTACACAAAAGTACAGTGCTGTCAACCCCAAGATAAATATTTCCCACAACAAAAAATATTGACCCAGAGGATTCCTCCGCTAAGCATCCTCTCGAGGGTTAACTAAAAGTCCAATAATATATTCTATATTGTTTGTAGGCTGCTTTAGAACTGCTGCAAGAAGCTTTGCCAGTTAAGTACCACCGTGCTGTGCCGGAAATCAAAGAGTATTTCACAGAGAGTTTCGGCAACTCGACCAGAATCGACTACGGCACTGGTCACGAGATGAGCTTCTGTATGTTCCTCTGCTGCCTGTTCAAGATCGGAGCGTTCACCGCTGCCGACAACCTCGCCGTAGTCTGTAAAGTGTTCAACAGGCAGGTCTAAAGAATGTTTTATTGAATACTGGTGGTGTAAAGAGAATGTTTAAATTTTTATTTTCTTACATTTTGGGTTTGTTTGTTTTTACTGTCTAAACCAGTGGTTCCCAAACTTTTTTAACCCATGGCTCCCTTTCAGTACAAACATGGCTTGGCGGCGCACTTAAAATAATTGACTCATTTTGCATTGTATTACATTACAATTACACTTTAAATTTATATTTTAAACAGTTAATGGTTAATATATTCTTACATAGCACTTTAAATAAGAAAACAATACAGAATTCAGGATCTTAAACATTTCTCACAGATTGGTCAGTTAGTTAAAGCAGGAAAACCACTCTAGCCCGGCGGCCTCCGTCACCGTCCGGCACCGGCGAGTCCCGGCAACATTGCTTTGCATTGATTTAAATAAGCAGTAACCCACTATACTCGTCCGGCATGGCTCCGTACCGTCACCGTCTGTCATTGGCGGCGACCATTGCTCTTGGGGGCATTTTTGCCGGCTGGCGGACCCGTCAAATTTTGCAGTCAACTTCCGACCTTTATTGTGGTTACATTGACAGTGCCGTAAAAGCTGCACATTGAGTACGGATGAAATGTTGATGGAATTTACTGTGTTTCTCGGGGATCTCCAGTAGCTCAATCAACTAATAAAACTTGTTCTGTGACATAAGAAAGTACGAAAAGAATTTCACCTCGTCTTTCTTCAAATTTTCAAACAAATGGTGAAATTCGCCATATTCTCTTCTTCTCTTGAAAATTTCATGAATCTAGAACTTATGCTTCCTTCTCTTTAATCTTTCCTCTTCATGACCACATGCCACGGCTATCACAAACAACTCATTGTCCGACGAACTCTCCATTGCAACTGCTATTTAGCGACGTTTCTGACGGAGCTTACCAGGTAGGCGACGGACAAGTGGGTTTGCACGGGAAAAATCTACGGCCATCGCCGGGCTCGCCTGTGCTCGCCTGTGCCGGACGGTGACGGAGGCTGGCGGGCTAGTGGGTTTCCTGCTTTTACTGGCATAGTTGATCAGGTTTATCTTGTTCTTACGGAGGTCAAGAAATAATATAACATACAAGAGTGGTAATAACACATGATTTATTCTTATTGCCAAAAAATCAACTTGAAATAAACATGAGAAAAACATCACTCCATTTCTACAAAATTCTAAAACATGAATGAACATAAATGAAGTGAAAATTTGAACTCGTTATACATAAATTAACAGAGTCCATATATTTTTGTTTCAATTGGAGGGATGAACTTGTTTGTCTTTCAAGTGGATGAAGTTCATTGTACCTGGAAGTAAATTTTGATAGAGCAACCTGTGAGCAACGTGTCTGAGTGCTAGACACGGACGCGTACACTTTGCGGCCGCCGGGCAGCATTCATGGCGCTTTCCCAACACGATAAAGCTTATAATGACAAAACTGCACAGAGACTCAAAGTTTTGTAGTAGGCCTTTTTGGTAGATGACGGCGGCGCACCTGGCACTAGATCGCGGCGCACAGTTTGGGAACCGCTGGTCTAAACAAATAAAGTTATGTACCGTTAAGGAATCAAAGTCTTTCATAAAATTAAGATACACATAATTAATTTAGATTTACAGTAGACGTTGTAAAGCACTGCACTTAAAAAATGTATTTTTCTTAGGTTCTTCTTAAAAAAACATAAAAAACATCTTCTTCATAGAATTCGGTTTATTCATTCCAGATCAAATTTAAACCTTTTATATACAACAATCCTCTTCTAAAATTACTCTTTTCTCTTAGTTTATTTAACTTTATTTTGAAGCCGGTTAAGACTCTAGCATTTACATGAACCCTAAAAAAGAACAGTTTGATTACTTAATTGAATTTAAACATTTATTTAATCTGAAATTATTAATTTATGACAATTTATTGAAATGATGACACTGATACTCTAATCTCGAACTATTTAATAGAAATAATGAACTTTACTTACCCACGTGGGGGATCAAGATAAACACTTTAACTTAATACTGTTTCACAGTGGAAGCTAATTACAGAAGGGCGGCAGAAGGCCACGGCACTCCTACTTATAACTTTTGGACCGTGACGACACACATCGATCACAACCAATTTGGGTTCGAGATTATAGTTTGCAGTCATTGACAGGAACGTTTCCTAATCTGGATATTTCCAGTTACAAATAGATCTCAACGTCTTTATTAACCGGCTTCATTTATTTGATTTTTAAATTGCTTATTTTGGAATGACAATTTTTTTTATTAAATTAATTAGTTAATATAAATTGGTATAAATTTCCTCCCTTCGAGAAAAAAAATTGGCATTCTTATTTTAAATCAGAAGAACAAAACATAATAAATATTATTAAATTAACATTCAATTCTTCAAATAACAATGAAATAAAAAAATTATAGTCCATCCTTCACAGAATCAAGCATAACAAAATATTCCTTATCAGCTGCGACAGCTCATCTTCCAGTGGAACGATTGTAGAAGCCCATAAAAGTGAAAGCGGAAGTCCATTCAAAGGTCAAGAATGCGTGCATCCTTTGCTCCCCAAACTGCCTGTCGCACCGCGCCGGGTTGCAATATCTTGGCTGTCCGTCTGTCTGTCCTCCATACAACTCGAGCAATATGTAACACCATTAAAATTTATTAGCTAAATTATAATTAAGTATGAAATTCTTCTCCCTATGTAGTGTGGAATACCCGAGTGAGTGAAACAGTGAGAAGTGTGAAAAGTAATGTGAGAATGTGTAAGTCGTGCGCGCAAGTAAGTATTTGTGAGAATCTGTGTGAGTCATTGTGTTTGTAGTGAGAGTGAGTCAAGTGAGTTTGGATATCCACATACAAAGGTAACACTTTCTTAATATTACATTTTACGAAAAATCTTTATCATGACATCCAGACGTACGATAAAAATAAAACATTTTACAAAATAAATACTTTTATATTGCAATTTTATACCATAGAAATACAAATTAAAGCAGTTCTTTCCATGAGAATACATACTGAAATACTAAATAAAACCTTCTTTTTTACAGTCAGGTTAATTTCTTATATAACCTTGAACTTCAAACAGAAATAATACAAACATAGCGGTTATACTCATACTTATTTTGTATTAATTGTGTCCACACGTGGTCAATTTTGTATTTGGTTCAGTCTGACCACAATATCTGAACATAGTAACGTCAAACCTGTGTACTAAAGGAACATATTATGATTTTTTTTTACCTTCATATATTGATCATTATTATTTAAAAAAAAATAATGCAAAAGTGGTTTTGCTTTTCTCATACCACACATTTCTTTATTACCTGGAACATAGCATGGTTAAATGCATACTAATTGTATACTAATACTAATTAATTATTTTGTTTCGCATAAAAATTAACATCAGTTTTAATTTCACCTGAAAATCACAAAGAAATGATATTACATACAGTCAAATACAAAAAATATTACACTAAATATATTTACAACTTAAGATTAACAGTTTTCAAAGTCATTTTGATCTATGTGTGAGGAAATAGGGAATATAATTCCATTGATTACTCTCCTTTCTTAATTCTTCACACCTAAAACAATCAAATACAAGAGCACCTAAAACTAAATATTTACATAAATTCAATTACTTTTACTTATACCTAGAATGTCCTCTTATTCATTTTGTTTACTCTCACCTTTTTTATTTCTTCAATTTTAACTGTGAAATATGACACCTTCTTACCACATTCAAGTCGCTTAACTTCTGGACCAAACAGCTAACATCGGTTATGAAATAAATTACCTTGTATGGTCCATCATACCTCAAAGCCATTTTCTGCATAAACTTCTTACTTTTGTCACTCAAGCTGTAGGTTTTTACAAACACTATACTTCCTTTTTTGAATGGATGGGTCGAGTTTTTCTCATTATACAGTTCTCTTGAGCGATTTTTATGGATTGACTTTTTTAAATTGTTTACAACCCTGGAAAGTTTATCAGAAATGTCCCTGGAAACAACTTTATTATTCATAAGCTCATTTAAATTCCACAAATTAGTTAAAACCAGATTTGGTTTTCTCTGGAACATAACTTCAAAAGGTGAACAGTTTATTGATTCATTTACAGCTGAATTCATAGCAATTTGTATGTCACACAACTTAGTGTCCCAACATGCATGATTTTCATGAAAATAAATTTGAAATATTGATTTCAAATTTCTTAAATAACGTTCAGATTTATTACTCCTTGGGACATATGGTGTTATTGTTTTGTGTACAACACCATTATTAAATAAAAAGTTCTTAAATTGTGCACTAGTGAAATACTTAGCATTGTCAGTCACTACTTCTTTACACAATGAAAAATTCTTAAAAACAACATTTTCAAGTGATTTAATTATATTGAAAGAAGTGGCTTCACGAATTGGAACAATCCAGACATATTTACTGAAATCATCAACTATGATTAGTATGTTCTTATTCATAAACTTTCCTCTAGTGAGAGGGCCAAACACATCAATATAAAGTTTGTCCATTACATTTTCTGAGTAACTAGAAATTAAAGGTCCGTTATAAACTCTAAGAGCAGGCTTACCTTTATAACAGAGGTCACATTCTTTTACCTTTTGTTTGATTTCATTGATTAAATTCGGTCTGTAGAAATACTGAGTCACACGTTGAACAGTTTTATAAATTCCCATATGACTTGCAGTTAAAGAATTGTGAAAATACTTAAAAACCATGTCCACTAGATCCTTTGGTAAATATATTTTTGGAGTGCTATTATTACTCTTCTTGTACATCAAAACACCTTTGTTAAGATAAAAACACAACTGATTTTCATCCTTTTTAACACTGTCTATAATAGCAGCTATTTCCTCATCATTTTGCTGGTGAAATTTAAAATCACTGAAAGCTACTGGGAAGTTATTAATTGAGTTTATACTCTCAATTAAAGCAAGTTCTTTGTTTTGACACACACGGGATTTGTTGTATTTACAGTCAATAGCCTTTTTTGTATTTACAATGTTACTCAACTGAATTTGTTCTGACTCATTTACTGTGGCAAAAATTCTTGATAAATAATCGGCAACCTTATTATCACTTCCCTTAACATGTTCAATAGTGAAAGGAAGGCTTAAAATAACTTCACACCAACGCCCAATTTTACCAAGTTTTCTAAAATTAGACAATATCCACGCAAGTGCACTGTTATCAGTTTTAAGTATGAATGGCTGTACCTCTAAGTAAGATCTGAATTTATTTATGGAACAAACAATTGATAAAGCTTCTTTTTCATACACAGATAAACATTTTTCTGCTTCATTGAATTTCCTCGAGTAAAATGCAACTGGCTTTAAATTATTATCTACATTTTGCATTAAACAGCTGCCACAAGCTCTATCACTAGCATCACAATTTAAAACAAATGGTTTACTGTAATCAGGAACAGCTAATACAGGAGGGTTCATAATACAGTCTTTTAGTTTAACAAAACTAGCTTGACATTCTTCATCCCACACAAACTTTTTGTTTTTCTTACGTAACTCATTTAAAGGACTTGCAATGTCTGAAAAGTTACGAATGAAATGTGAAAAGTATGATACCATCCCGATAAATCTAGCAACTTCCTTGGCATCCTTTGGAACCGGACAGTTCTTAATAGCTTGTGTTCGGTCTGGGTCAATGCAAATATTGTCTTCTGATATTAAATAACCCAAATACTTAATTTCCTTAAACACAAACTTTGCCTTTTGAGGATTAACCGTCAAATTGTGTTTACTAAGCCTTGATATAACTTCTCTTAAGTCTTTAATATGTTGTTCATAGCTTTTAGAAAACACAATTATATCATCTACAAAGTTAATTACACATTTAAATTTTATGTCATCAAAAACTTTGTTTAAGTATGAACTCAATACACCGGAACCAAGATGTAAACCATAAGGAATACGGTTCCACTCATAACTTGAAAAAGGTGTGGTAAATGCTGTTATGTGTTTACTTTTCTCGCTTAGCTTAATTTGGTGAAAGCTATTGCAGAGATCTAAGACGGTAAAATATTTACAGCCTTGCAAATACTGACACACTTGATTACAGTCTCCTATTGGGTAATTAACTTGTTCAATTTTTTTGTTTAATTGACTGTAGTTAATTACAAGCCTAAACTTATCTGAATTCGGTTTCTTGACAAGGAATGTAGGGCTGGCATATGCGGATAAAGACGGTCTAATTATATTTTGTGCTAATAAATCATCAATAATGTCCTTCATAGCTGACATTCTCGGGGGAGACATTGGATAAGTTTTGAGACACACTGGAGTCGGATCCTTTAATTGTAAATCTATTTCATAGTCAATAGCGGCTCCTATCTTATCAGTAAACACCTTAGGGAATTCTTCTATCAGCCTAATTACATCATTTGTCGCTTTGTGCAGACCTACTTGAACGTTTTGATTCACATTGCATACAAAGCTACTTACATTACATTCAAATTCAATTTTATTCTCTGGGTCAAACTTGAAGCTACAACAATCATTATTTAAATCTATTAACATTCCTGATTTTTTTATAAAATCACTTCCTAGTATGACATTCCAAGATAAACATTTTGCAACGTGAAACTTAACGTACCAAGTATATCTGTAAATCTTTATCTTTAATTTACAATACCCAAGAATTTTCACACTAGTATTATTTGCTGATTTACAAGCTACATTTGACTCATATATTTCCTTCACTATTTTCTTTGACTTTAAATTGTGTAACATTTCTTCACTTATTAAATTCACAGAGCTACCAGTATCCACTAACCCTTTCTCTAAACAATTCTTAGAAAAATCAATTTTCAATGTGGGTAACCCATTAGCACAATTTGTTTCAACCTTGAGATTTAACCAATTTTCATTGTTTACAACCAGTGTTTTTTCCGACTTTTTTATCTCCTTTTTAAACTTGCGCCTTTCTTTAAGCCTCAGAAAACGATTAATTTTAGTGTTGTTGTTACTATTTTTACTCCGGGGTGAGACCCTGCCTAACCGGTTTGGCGAATCACCCCTCATCACGCGTTTTTTGACTCATTAAATTTTGAAGAACGGTTTTGAAAACTTTGATTTGGGACGCGTGATTGAGTGCTAATGCGTTGCCTACACTGACTAGCAATATGTAGTATTTTATTACAATTAAAACATTTCCTCGCTGAATATGTATAGTGGTTTGAAGCTACCTTATTTGGTCTTATGATACCCCTACGAGAATCCTCATATGCAACATTTTGTTCATGAACACACAACAATTCCAACTCTTCAAAATTAACTGGCTCTTTTGTTAAAGCAAGACGACATCTGGTTACTTGATTTAAACCCATTACAATGAATTTTAAGAGCTCATTCTCTGAATACAAACAATTCAACAATTTTGCATTTTCCTTAACAGAAATTATATAGCAATTTAAAGGTTCGTTATGCTTTTGGGGCCTATTTACCAGGTCTCGCTTCAAATTTTCCCTCAACCCTAGTGATACAAAATAACTCAGTAGCAAAATATGTACTTCTTTAAGAGATTTCCCTGATTGTTTACATTCAACAAGTTTATTATACAAAGGACCACTTGTGAACCCTAAAACTAAATCTAAAATTTGAGAGTCTGGGAGGTGAGTTTCTTTATCCAATTTTAAAATTACTTTGATGAAATCCAAAAGTTCATTTACATTTAGACCATTAGTTGACTTTAGATTTCTCAAATGTTTTTCAATGGGGTTTGACAGTTTGGCAAACATGTTTAGCTCACTACTTTGACCACTTTGTGATGCTTTTGAAATTACTGAAGTATTTAATTTAGACCTCAAATTTACGTCAATTTCATCTTCCTCATCATAGGATTCATTTAGTTTACGTTCAATGCCGCTTTCCAAGTCTTTATCTACCTCAACCTTATCTAGGTCAGATTCACACTCTGTAATGCGAAGTTTAATCTCTTCCAATTTAGTTTTGACATCTTCGCTCAATTTAAAATTAGACAAAATATTAATTCTTAGCAAATAATGGTTGACCTTTGTTTTGCATTTAAGAAAATCAACAACTCTTTTTTCTTTAAAGCAATCTTGTGTTTTTAACTTTAAAGCTTCGACAGCTACCTTAATCGAATTAATTTCATCAGCAACAACCAAAATTTTACTTAGATTGTGGGCACTAGGCTCAATATTTAATTTTAACACTGAACGTAATTGTTTTCTTAAGTCGTTAACAGTTGTAGTTGAATCAACTTTAACACCTCAAACTGTGAGTTCGTAAACCAGTTCATTTTTAACAGTAAGTCTACATGAGAACCCATTTTGCTTTGGCCTAATTTATAAAATCACTTGCTAATAATTAATTACACTTCTAATGAGTTCAGACATGAAGCAACAAATCTACCAGCAGAGTTGCGCATTTTATGTGTACCGTTAAGGAATCAAAGTCTTTCATAAAATTAAGATACACATAATTAATTTAGATTTACAGTAGACGTTGTAAAGCACTGCACTTAAAAAATGTATTTTTCTTAGGTTCTTCTTAAAAAACATAAAAAACATCTTCTTCATAGAATTCGGTTTATTCATTCCAGATCAAATTTAAACCTTTTATATACAACAATCCTCTTCTAAAATTACTCTTTTCTCTTAGTTTATTTAACTTTATTTTGAAGCCGGTTAAGACTCTAGCATTTACATGAACCCTAAAAAAGAACAGTTTGATTACTTAATTGAATTTAAACATTTATTTAATCTGAAATTATTAATTTATGACAATTTATTGAAATGATGACACTGATACTCTAATCTCGAACTATTTAATAGAAATAATGAACTTTACTTACCCACGTGGGGGATCAAGATAAACACTTTAACTTAATACTGTTTCACAGTGGAAGCTAATTACAGAAGGGCGGCAGAAGGCCACGGCACTCCTACTTATAACTTTTGGACCGTGACGACATACGTCGATCACAACCAATTTGGGTTCGAGATTATAGTTTGCAGTCATTGACAGGAACGTTTCCTAATCTGGATATTTCCAGTTACAAATAGATCTCAACGTCTTTATTAACCGGCTTCATTTATTTGATTTTTAAATTGCTTATTTTGGAATGACAATTTTTTTTATTAAATTAATTAGTTAACACATCTTGCGCGAGTGACGGGCGCGCCCGTCATGCGCAGTCGGCACACCTGGCGTTTGGCGGGCGCGCCCGTCATGTTGGCATAGCAACAACCTTCGTTCAGTGTGAGCTTAGCCGCGGGCGCGGACGGTTGTGTTTGTTTCCCGCACTTTTAGGGAAGTCTTCCACAGTTCCGCAATTCGCTTCTCAATTCCGCAATTCCGCTTTTAGGGAAGTCTTCCACAGTTCCGCAATTCCGCTTCTCAGATCCGCAATTATGATCATTATCAGCACTAAATGTGTTAATATAAATTGGTACAGTTAAAAGTAATGATATAGTTGCACTATCTGTCACACAATTCTAAGACTCAAAGTTGAAGTGACTCAAGTTGTAGACTGAAGACTCAAGTTGTATTAATGATTTACTGCGTAATTTTAGTGTTGACTCTGTAATATATGCAGACTATACTACCCTAATAGCAGTTCATAATGACATTCAAACTCTCAACTCAATTAACAACGAAGCCATAAATCTTGCATCTGTTTGGTTTTTAGCCAACAAGCTTAAATGTAATCAAGACAAAACAAAAAATAATCTAATTAGCCTCTCAAATGGAATTGAGAAACATTCTGTCAAATTGCTTGGTTTTTATATATATTATAAATTAAACTGGCTATAGAACAAATTGATAATACTTGTAAAAAAAATTTTGTGTCAATTACTTGATATGGAAGCTAAAAGATTTTGTTACTTTTGATTATTTAAGATTAGCTTACTTTGCGTTTT
Organism: Neoaliturus tenellus; assembly: GCA_030545055.2. Classification (NCBI taxonomy): domain Eukaryota; kingdom Metazoa; phylum Arthropoda; class Insecta; order Hemiptera; family Cicadellidae; genus Neoaliturus; species Neoaliturus tenellus. The sequence continues at coordinate 55,966,839 of CM061536.1, read as the reverse complement.
TCCAGTTGCATATATCTTATGGAATAATGCTATAGGGGCATTCAACACATATAAACAAAATTCTTATTTTGCTAGAAAAAGTGGTTCACACTAATTGTGGGGCGGGTCCTGTGGAGCACTGCAAACCTCTCTTCATCAGACTTAGAATGATGACAGTAATTAATTTATAAATTTATCTAATTCTGCAATATATTAAAATTAACTTACATGAATTCAATTTTAGACAAGATTTTTTCATTCTTATAATACAAGATGTCAACTTCAGTTAGTTATATGGGCTCACAGACTAAAAATAGTAGTATCAGTCATAAAATGAATTGCATACCGTATGTTTTTTTAATAATCTGCCTGATCCAGCCAGAACTGTTTCCTTTTAAATCTAAAATATGTGAATTTTTTATTGACAATGCTTTTTATAACATTACTCAATTTTTGGAAACTAATATAAGTTTTGAATTTAATATAAAAGTAACAGTTAAGCCTTTTTTCTTTTTTATCTTTAATCTATATCTGTTAGTACCTGATATAGAATTTCAGCTGGACTTTGTAAGGTTTTCAGCTTTGCATTTTGGTGTTTTTATATTGACTATGTCTATTCCTTTGTACAAAAAAGGTCAATAACAATAAAACTCTTTATTTCTTGTAGTATGCCACCTTGTCGACGTTGGGTGCTACAGAGCACTGATGCTCTTACTCCTTCGACACACACCTCACAGTAAATTTACTACCCATCACTGATCCTTTGGGCCAAAAGGCAGTGACCTATCACATTATTAATCTGCTTTCTGGGATTGGTCCATCAAATGGCACCTTATTGCCGGTAAAGCCGCTGTACACTGATGAAGAATCATTATTTCTAAAACCTTCTGCACATTGAAAACACATCTTTGATCTAGTGTCCACTGCACCATCTCACAGAAAATTTTCTCTATGGCCGATGCACTGACAAATTAAAAAACAACCACTTAAAATTTAGGTCTAATTAACCACTTCATCAAACTAATTATGAGGGATAAAGATGTTGTTTGCACTTTGAGGAAGTATTGCTTTAATGGCTTAAAATGAGATAAAGACACGATTTAGGTATGAATCCTAGGATTTAGGATTGAATGACAAGTTTTCCGAGTTCCCTTTTGTGCTGATAAGAGGTGATGAGTTAAGACAACTTGCCTTATCTACTCGCAATAAACAATTTTGGAGTGAAACATCAAAGTACCGCACACTCTTGTTCATCCATCTTGGTTTCACTTCACCAAAACAGAAGATCTGATTTTTTTCAAACATAAAATTAGTATTTGCATTTAACACCTTCAATTTGTTATTTGTTATCCCTGAAATAATATAAGAAAATATCACATTTCCCATCTCCAGGTGTTTTCACAATATGCGTTTATTGATGTTGTTGATGATGTTGTAGGAGGGGGGTGGCAAGTAAACACCCGCTGCCCAAGTGTCAGTCTGATGACCACACTTGTTTTACATAGATTGCACCTCTTTTTTAACAGTGAGTGATAAGTTTAACAAAATTCTTGCTTCTGCCAACTTAAGTCAAACTTAAGGCAAAGAAAGAATTGATACGGAAGATTTATTGAAGAAAATTTATGAATAAGGAATGTGATTTTAACCCCAACCCCCCCCCCCCCCACAAGTTTGTAATACATAAAAGTAATGTTTACTATTATATTAGAAGTTTCTCTGTCTTATTTTTGGCCGATCTCTTGTATTAGCTCATCAATAAATAATCAATAACAGTGATTATAGCCATAGATTACTATAGCTCATCAATAATAGTGAATACTGACTGATCGCTTCAATGATGAAAACGACTCTTTCCATCTCCACTTCATCTGGACTGAATCTTGTGACATTCTTACTGGATATCTGCCTCATTAGTATGGGTGAAGGAAAGAGTACTCGCAGTGTAATTACAGCAATACTAGATCCAAAATTAAAATAGCTTTACCATAAATAAACTTGAATGTTCATTATTACCTCTTAAGTGAATCTCCATTTCCAGGTACATGATGCTGGTCCGACGGTTACAGACGGTATACAAGATGGAGCCGGCGGGTAGCCGGGGGGTCTGGGCCCTGGACGATTACCAGTTTGTGCCCTTCATCTGGGGCAGCTCCCAGCTCATTGGTGAGTGAATCTCCAATTCCAGGTACGGTACATGATCGTGGTCAAACGGCTACAGACAGTAAACAACATGAAGTCTGGGTTCAGAATGGCAACCAGTTCGTACCCTTCATCTGGGGCAGGGGCCCAATTTTTCAATCAGGTGAGTAGTAAGTAACTTCTCACCAGTTTGTTCCTTTCCAACTGATTCTAGTTGGTAAAATTTAAGTTTGTGTTATCTTTCCGTTTCAACTGATTAAATGCTAAACATAATTTAATATTGCCAGTTATATTAATTTAAAGACTCATAATACTTGTATTGGTATATTTAGAACATAATGATAACCTTATTTAATTTTTAATGTTTTACCTATCACACAATTGTAATTGTCATCAACATAAAGTTAGGGTAACTAATTAAAGTAAACATAAACATTATTTGATTTAGAAAAAAATTAATGTTGTTATTAATGGCATGATTTCCTGTTGAGATCAAGATGAAAAAGAAGAATTTTCAGCCTCACATTAGTTTATTTGACCATAACCACTCACCACGTATTTGTTAGATGAGTAAAAACGGGTGAGTTTGTGAGATTTTCTGCAACAAATTGCATTTTTACTGTGCGACAATGGTAAATGCAAATTGAAATTTAATTGAATCCCTTAAATACTAAAAAAAGCCAACTCACTACTCACTCGAATGATAAATTGGTCCCCAGCTCCCAGTTCATCGGTGAATCCCCTCAGTCCTAGGCAACAGCTGACCGCCACAGTGGGCATCCGTTAAGCTGTTTGCCCACCTCAGGTGATCACAAGGGAAAAGTGAGAGGGCTGAACCTCTTACACCCCTCGTACTTCATTCACTTTCAGGCTTTTGAATGAAGTGCAGTTTTGGGTGTTCTTTTTGGCTTTTGCTAAATTCAATTAAAAACTGTTTATTTCCAACAATTACTTGTGCCCACAAATCTTTAGTAATAATAAATTTTTATTAATATACCAATGCTAATGCTAACAAGTGCAACAGTGACATTCCATCTGCCACTACCGTTCTTGCTTCTGTGTGCAGACCACCCGAGAATCGAGCCCCGCTCCTTTCTGCAACCTGACGTTGTTAATACCTTCGCAAAGGACTACATGTTCCTCGCCTGCATCAAGTATATCAATGAGGTGAGCACTGCCGCTTTAATTTGAATTCACCCGAAAATACAATATTTATTTTGTAATGTACCATCTCTTATGTCACTCAGGTGTAGTTAAAAGAGGAGAAATATCATAACATTCACTATTTTATTTTTATTCTATTTTGTGTCTACGTCAGTGGCATTTTTTGACGGGGAACGGTCCAAACTCCAGTCTTGTTACTATCTAACATCGACCAGTTGTTAGGAAGCATTATTAATTAATAGCCCGATGAGTAATGGCAACTTAGTCCTGAATCGATCCTTTATAAAGCTGCTAACTTTCCTCAAGATCGAACTGGCAACCTTTGAATTCAAAGGCGAGCACTATAACCACTCAGCTACCCAGCCAGTTATAGAATTTTACTTTTCTTCTACTTGCATGTTGGGTGAAAGATAATTTATCCTCACTCGGTGACCAGCCTGTCCATACACAAGACATAAAAACATTACTAAACCAGTAAGGCACAGACTAGAAAAATTTCATTTGTCTCTCAGTGTTCAGGTCCAAAAATATACATCAAACTACCATTACTTCTTTTAAAAAATTGAAAATTTTAAAAATTTAGGTCCAATCTGAGAGCCTGTTTGAAGACAAAAATATTTATTCAATTGCTAAGTACTTAGAAAGAGAAATTAGTTCTGATTAGATAAAAGAAATATTTTATAGTTGAATATATGATGTTTGATTTTTTTAAGATACAGTACACTCTCGTTCATCGGAACTAATGTGGCGGACGGCCAGTTCGGATGTCAAAAAAATCCGATGAAGCGGAGTCCATCGTGAGTCATCATTTCCGCCCGTACGGTGATCTATCGTGATTGTATTCACTCTTGTTTTTAAGATAACACAAGAGATTTTATGAAAATAAGGCACTCAAACTTTGAACATACTGTAGTAACAATGAACCTATAGGAATAAAAACAACGCAGGAAATAAAGATCCAAAATCTTTATTCTCATATTCCAGCAGTCAACTGACTGCCACGTAACACAGGTCGCGACGCGAGACAGACCGAATGACAGTTTGGGAAGCGTTCGAAGCGGATGTATTGTTCACTTCCTGCCCCCTTCCTCTTTCTATTTTTGTGCGAATACTCCACGGCCTCGTAAATCACATCGATGGATACAGATTGAGATTATGGAAAACGCCTGATGACTTTTGATGCAAAATGTGATACTTCACTGTTTTGCGGATAGAAGGAATGGAAATTGAAGGCGCCAAAACAGAAAAATTATTTATTGCGTAAGACAAAAAAATTAATAATGTTCAGATTTTCAGTTCCGATGAAGCGGAGTTCCGATGTCGCCGAGTCCGATGAACGAGATAATTGAAGATAATTTGGGGGATCGCAGTAGGGGCTGCAAAGGTTTTTAAAGCTCAAAAATCAATAATCAGAACTTTCTGTAGAATTAGAAAAACAACAAGTTGTAAATCTTTTTTTCAAGATTTAAATGTGCTTCCTCTTCCCTGTTTGTACATTTATGAAATTGCAAATTTCGTCCATCAAAACCCTCTAATTTTCTCTAATTACACTTTTACACACAATTACAGTACAAGAAACGGCCATTTATATCAATATCCAACTCACAGATTATCTAAATTTGAAAAAAGTCCTTTGTACATGGGTCTTAAAATCTATAACAAAATCCCTCAATCTATGAAAGTGCTACCTGTTGGACAATTTGCAAAAAACATAAAGAATATTTTATTTGAAAAACTGTACTATAGTGTGGAAGAGTTTCTACAGGATAGCCTTATATAAGTGACTATGTTGTTCGTTAGTTGTTATATGTAAGTTTAGTTTTATTACTTTTGTGACAATGCACCTGTTTACTTTACAAATGTAAAACAAAAATGTTATGTGCAATAAAGAGTATGACTATGACTATGACTATGACTATGACGAGAGTGTACTGTACTTATTTTACATGCTGTATTGTACTGACTGTATTGCCTATCATTTGTATGATGTAATAACATGTAGTAAATTAATAAATAAATACTGTGCTGTCCCAAGAAGTTTAAGTACAGTGGAGCACAACCATTCCTACCCAGCTATTCCACAATTCTGGCTACTCTAAACACGTTTTGTTTTAAAAATACCAATTGCTCTCTTTACTTAAAACAAGAGTAATTCTCGTTCATGTATATTACATGGAATTCACAGTTACTAGACACGATTCCATTGCTTTTTTGACCACTATTCTGTGGTTTGATCTTTTTTGACAAACTTTGTTACTCTGTTCTACTGGTATTTTTTGCTATTTAACACCATTCCATCCCTAGCAAAACCTTTCGGCGGTCCGATTGTCATTGAGTCTTGTATCATACACCTTTTTTGAGTAAACAATGGGAGTAAGTAAATGAGTCACTATCTGGCATTATTTATAAAGTCTACCGATTCCAAAAAATTTGTTTAACCGAACAGGGTCCGGTCCTAACTAGTAGGAATTAGTGGGACACTGTTGTTGCTTTAGTTTAGGGATGAATCAAATCAAATCATCTTTATTTCGCATTTCACTTCTACAAGTATCTGCATTGTCATAGTTGCAGCTACATTCAAGCTAAGTCAACATTCAATACATCACAGAATTCACTTGAGATGAAAAATAATATTCCTATTTAAGTACACGTTATATAAACATCTGTAAAAATCAAATGAATTAGGATAAAATATGTTAAAGTAAAAGAAAATCTTATATTTTATAAAATGGAGTTCTCAGAAGCCAACTCTAAATTTTGCTCTATATTGTAATTTTTATTTCACAGTGTCCTAGGTATTCAAATTTACTTTAAAATTACATAAAGATGCATCTTTTTTGACCTACCAGGCGTAGTGAATGTTTCCAATTTGCCATTAGTCTTATGGGAATAAAATTCCAAGGCCGTTGGTACTGCAGAGCTGTAACTGCATTCCATACAAAGCTGTTTTCATCATACCATTGCGATAAACGTTGTTTTCGGAACAGTCAGCTGTGATCGAAACTAGTTGATTCCCGGTGGGTTGGATAAACGTGTTGGTAAACAAGGTTTTCGGGACTAGTCCTCGAAACAGTGGTTTTCGGGACTAGGCCGGAAAAAAACTTCCAATGTTTGACACCACTAGTGCTGCTATTCTGCTTACAGTAACTTAAACATCGTTGACTCCAATATATAAATGTCAAACAGCTGATTGTTTAGTTGTAAATAGTTAAAATACAATATAAACAAATAACAACGTAAGAGAGGGTATATCGGTTTAAATTTATTAATTTTTATCCAAACTGTAAATTTATTAAAGGTGGTATGATGAAAAGTACTGTTCGTAACTTGTCCGAAAGTGGTATATCGGTGCTCGATCGAATTCAAGTACTCGGCTTCGCCTCGTACTTGAAACTCGATCTTGCACCGATAACGACCACTTTCCGGACTAGTGACGAAATATACTATTGCATCATTGATAACATTGGATGTTAGCCTTAATTTATTTTAACACTAATATAACTTCTATAAGGATCATTTCCTACATCGCAATTTCCTTTTACTAATTTTTGTAAAAATAAAAGGCTGTTTTTCATTTCACACAGTTCTTTACTATTCGTCACCCTTGTGTTTTCCCTAAAAACAATTTATTCTTTTTAAAACAGAAAAATAGTGTACAATTTTTGTATTACATAAAAAATGTTGTAAAAAAATCTTTACTACTCATATTAAATCAGTAGCACTAGAGTATAGTGAATCGCACACTGGATTTTGGGTCCATGGCAGTGATTTTGTGGGTTTGAACTCACGTTGTGCCCAGTGATTTTTATCAGTATTATCATTTGTTGTACAACAGTGGCTCACCTCTTTGTCTAATATGTTTCATGCATGGATCCACAGACGTAAGTGAGGGGAAAGGATTATAATATCTAGACTTAAGTGTATCTAACAAGTAAACTCTAAGAACTTTTCTCGACGTTTCGCAGGTGAAGACTGGACCGTTTCCCGAGCACTCCAACCAACTGTGGAACATCAGTGGGGTCGGAACATGGAACAAAATCAACGAGGGTCTAATCAAAATGTACAAAAACGAAGTGAGTATTACAACACTCACATATTTTATTTATTCCTTTTTTTATGTATTGTACCTACCTGTATTGGCCCAAACAGGTAGCCAACTAAAGCCGGAGGTGTAAGCCTAAGCTCTAGATATTCCGCAGGAGTAATTCTTAGACTCGTGACCTATTATCTTCCATTATATTTAATTGGACTAACTTAAATTTGTTCTCTGCCCTCAGGCTTAGGCACTCAAGATTTCTGGCATTCTGATCATATAGTCTGACTTCCAATGTAGGCATATTTTTTTATAATTTTTTTTCAATAATGCAGATAACCCTTGTTACTATCACTTGTATCCAAGCTATGGTTGGAAATTGGTTGGCTATTTTCTTTGTTGTAACCATCAAGTTATGGCTTGAGAATGTCATGTTTTGTGCAGACCCAACAATGATGTCAGCTTTGTTCCTTGCCATCAGGTTATCTTATATCCTTATTTGTAATTTTATAAATACAATGTAGTCATTCACTAAATTCTAAATCTACATTGAATACCATAGTAAAAAAAGTGCTTTTAAACAATTTAATTATTTGATGCTAAGTTTTCAAGGTAAGTGTAGTTATGAGTTTTATTGAATAGAATAGTCTTGTCAGAAGCTATCCTCTGGGTTCTTTTTTAAGCATTTCACTGCTGAGATCTCCTTGAGATGTAGCGATAGGGTATTGAACTATTTAGCTCCCATTTAGCTGGGGTTTTCCTCTGAATGGTGGATTGTCGGTAAAACGCTTTCCCATTTCTTCTGTTGTATCTGTTGAGTGGCCCTATTTCTGTAAAGTTTTGTTTATCACATGGTTAATAAAACTTACAAAGATACTTAAGTTAAAACTTCTATATCTTTATAAGCAGTTTGGCAGGTTTAGGCCACTCGTAGATTATTAGCCCTCCTAACCATAATTCTTGGGACCTATAGCGAGGAGACAAACAATGCTAGGGATGATGGTCATAAAACATATTTGAAACAGTTAAATGCCTTATTTAGGCGGTCAATCATCTGTTTGAACTGAATAGTAGGCTACCATAATTTCTGTTATAAAAAATGCATAGAAATGTGAATATCCTTACTAATATTATAAATGTGAAAGCGTAGATGTTTGTTACGCTTTAACGCAAAAATTACTCGACGACTTATCATGAAACTTTGTACACATATTCTGGGAGGTACTAGAAGTAACATAGGATACTTTTTATCCATATTCCTCCATAGGGCTCCGCCCCACACGTCTTCAAAGTTACCATGTTATTCTTATTGAAACAACATTTTTGTATTGGAACATATTATTTAATTAAGGAATATTAATTTTGTAAACAACTGTTCTCATATAAATTATTGAGAACTAGAGTATTTATAGAATTGCGGCAAGTGAGCGTAGCGAACGAGCTAAAATTGATGGCAGGTAAGTGTGATGGCGAGTGAGCGTAACGAACGATCTAAACATCACAGTGAGTATCGCGGTTGAAGCCGCAGAAAAAGCTAGTATATCATAAACTAATTATTTTGTATTTAAGTGATCATCACCTTCCTAGTTCAATTTTTTTTATAACTATCCTACAAAAACAAATTACCGCATAGGCCTAGCTAATTTTATATCTAATTTTTACAAATTGAATGAAATCTCAATTAAAAAAAAAAAAAAATAGGAAAAAATTAGGGATTTTGACATGCTTAACGTTTAACCTTGGTTCAGGTGCTGGCCAAGTTCCCCGTGATTCAGCATGTGTTGTTCGGCAGTCTCCTGCCACTGGTAGTCGCCCCACTCCCACCCGCCAACTTGCCGGGCCGGCGGCCGGGCGGTCGCATGAGCCGTGAGAGCGTCACCACTCGTCCTCCGCCCCCGCCCCTGTCGCTTGGTCGGACGGATGAGAAACACACCACTGCAGAGGAAAGGTTACCCACTGCCACCTCTGAAAAGTCCGGAGAGAAGACTGTCTCCTGTGCAACATCCGTTGATATCCCAAATTCTGAAAAAAGTTCAACTTCTTCCGCCGCTCCCTCAAGTGATTGCCCTCACAATCCTAACAACAACGCAACGTAATTCTTTAATATCACTAAGTGAGAAATACTCAGTTGTTGTTTACGTCTCTGTACCTGTCTCCCTTCTTTTACCAATGTGTAAATAAAAATGTTATTTAATTTAATTTCACCTTTTTTCTTCCAACAAACATGATTGTCACATTTTGATTTAACACCTTTACTGAAATGGTGACCCAACTCAATAGGTAGTATAAAGCCAAGAATGAATGAGAGATGAGTCTAGGATGATTGTGGCCCGATCTTGTAGTCTTGTTCCTGACTAAGACATTCTCCTTAGACAGGACTGTTAAATAATAGCCCATTAGCCAGTGGTATCTAGGGACCTACAGTTTAACGTGGGATCTGAACCACAACTTTTTTAAATCACAACAAATTTAACTCTTAGGCCATCATATAGACCTAGGTTATTTTGATTGTTGCTCTACTTAAATCAAATTAAATTGTTGCTATTGGTGCTAAATTGGTATTGCTATCTGTGTTTCAGGGGTGACGTTTCACTTCCCCATATGTATGTCCTACTTATTTCGTTCTCTGTTATACATTACTAGCACTGAGCTTCAGCCCCTCTGATTAATATCAGCTACTACAAAAAAGATTTAAAAGAGCGTAAAACAAAAATTATATAGGTAGGCCTATAGCATCTAGTTTTCATCATTAGGACAGAATAAAGTGACTTTTCTGTGCGCAATCACGTTTTAGGAGCGAGGCAAAGCCATTTAGCATGGACTGTTCACACACTTAGATGATTAACTGGCTGGGTAGCTGAGTGGTTATAATGCTCGCCTTTGAATCCAAAGGTTGCCGGTTCGATCCTGAGAAAAGTTAGTAGCTTTTTAAAGGTTTGATTCCAGACCCAGTTGCCATTTGTCATTGGGCTATTAATTAATGATGCTTTCTAACAACTGGTCGATGTTAGATAGTAACAAGACTGGGGTTTGGACCGTTCCCCGTCAAAACGTTATAAAATGCCACTGGCGTAAATACACCCAAAAAAAATAAATAAAATTAGTTCTATCGTGGATGTTATTGAGGGCTCGGCCCTGAACCGAATGGGCAAGACTGGTTTACCGGATAGCATCTACTGTCCGGGTGTTCCCAACGACAAAGAACACACCTTCTTCCACTGTCCGCGTTGGAAAAGGCCCCACCTGGAGGCCATAAGAAAACTCAAGAGTTTTTTTTGGTGAACACAGTCTGCCAAAAGATTACGGAGGATGAGGGCAACTGGTTTATTACAGTTCATCCAGAGCATCCTCATAGAAAAGAAAACCTATCTGGACCGCCAAGTAGCCCAGATCCCTTGACTGAGCGGCTAGATAAGGAGTGAGCCTAACTTAGGTCTAGCCAGCATATGTAATGTGATAAACAATTCCAGATTAGAATCCTAAAGAGTAATGGAAGTTTTTTAGTTGGTAACACTGTTTTTTAGGGGAGTCCTGTACTACAGGCTGGCCACCTGCATAATTGTATTTTTACCGCCTCTCCCTCAGGAAAAAAGCCTCGGCCCCAGTCCCGCCAGATGCAGCAGCAAAACCCTGCGGTACCCTAGATAATACTGGTTAACTTGACTACGTCCAGCCAGGATGTGTTCCAGCAGCGTTAAGCGGTCCTTGGAATAGGTGTTCTTTGGTGCTTATCCAGAACATTAAAAACGATGTACTTTGCGATGTTTTATGGTGATCACTGGCCGTAAGGTCTTCGAGGACCCTCCAACCCGAGATCCTTGTCAGCAGTGTCTCCAACACCAGAGTGGATGGATAGGTGCCTCTCATCCTGGGTCGCACAAAAGTGGACGTGACACCTTGGTTTTATGACACCGAGCCTGGCTCTGGGCTCTGGCAGCAAAGTTAAGAATGTTCTTTACACGGGAGTTGTGGAGGGCATTTCCCTCTCGACAGCCCTGGCGTTTAAATCACCGCCAAAGACAATATGTCCAGTGGTACCAAGCACAGTTTCCTAAAAGCGGTAAGTCTTATCAAGGAAGTATACTCATACAAGGAAGTACACTCGTTGGGGGTAAAAGATAGCAACTGAAAAATTCACTTCTCTACACTGAGACAGAACCTCGGCCACGTCCATCATGACTCCAGACGCACTTCTTACTTGTTCCCCACCCAGATGTTAATAGTGTGGATAACATTATAATCTTATTCAATTCAATTCAAATTAACTTTATTCATGAAATTTGTACCATCGTGCTTACAATGGTAACACAAAATTATACAAATATGGAACGGTATCATACTAAATATACAACCTTAAGACTAATTATATTTTAAGCTACATTTACAGTAAACTCTCCAAAAGAGTATAAAGCTTTTTCAATGATTTTTTTTTTTTTTTTTTTTATTTAGCCCTAGAGTTGTCTGAGGTCAAAAGTAAATATCTCTTGGAACGTAACTTATAAATCGTGTACACGCAGCACACGGTTTTTAAAAATATAATTTTGTAGAATGTTTTTGAATAGCCAGCTGGTTTTTATTTCTTGTGTTATAGTTAAAAATGAGTTGATCCTAATTTAAATATCCTTTCGCCATTATTGCTTACAAACATATAACAGTTTCAAAAATGTACAGGTTGTATATTTCTTTCTTATACTCTAAAACAAGCTCCGTTTGTCCGGGCAAAGTTTTTTTTCGCTCCAAGGATTTTTGATTTTTTGATTGAATATGGGGGTTTTGGCCACCAGAAATCGATTGATGCTGGTCCCATAGCTGGGAAAAATCCGGTTTTCAAACTAGAGCACTTCAAAGTTTCCATGTTATCCTTATGGAGATTTTTTAATTGAACAAAAATCAGCTGATAACTGTAGATAAAAACCAATGTGTTACATCTTTAACATGTAGTTTAAGAAAATTATACCAAAGTGCAGCACCCATCGGCTTGGCGAGTGAGCGAAGCGAACGAGCTCGTCTTTAAAACGGAAGAGGGCGAGTGAGCGGAGCGAACGAGCTTTGTGTGAGAACGAAAGTAATAATTTTACCGAGCTTAAGCTCGGTAAAATTATTACTTGTTAATATTCCTAGTCTTGGGAAAATATCTTTAACATATTCTTTGTTGTTTAAGTTCATAATTATTCTGATTGCTTTTTTATTAAGACGCAAAATAGCTAAAAAGTTTTGATTACTTGTTACACCATACAACACAACCCCAAAAGAAATGTGGGAATGTATGTGCCCATAGTAAATTGTTTTTAATGTTTCTATTGAGCAATATCTTGACATGGTTTTGAGAACGTATAGTCCAGAAGAAATAATTTTTTTTAGTGATATAATGTGATTATTCCAAGTCAAACTCTCATCTAGTAGTAACCCTAAAAATTTTCTTTTGTTTGAAATTCTTTTCGTTATTCAATGTAATATATTTAGTATTGGCTTGTTTCTGTTTTGTTTTGTGTAGAAGGAAATGAGGTTTGTCTTTTCCAGATTTACATGTTTCAAATATTTTTATATATTTAAAATATTTGTAAAATCGTTACAGAGTCGGTCCAGGGGTTCCATTTTACCGATTTGCATGGTTTATGTCTTAAATTAAAGGTATTCACATACAGATGACACAACGAACATCAGCACACTTTTTACCTTTTGCCTAACTCAACTTATATTCAAAAGAAATTTCTCCCCATGTATTCTATGGGGGTGTCATTTTGTAGACATGTTTTTAAGATTGTTTTTATATAGATTAAAATAAGGCACTGTACATGGTTTTTTTGTTTGTTTGTTTGTTTGTTTTTTCTTTTGTTTGAGAACTCTCAGTGAAAAACGCTCTATATAATTTAGATACACATTATATAAATTAGACGAGTTTGAGACAAGTCACGCTCACACGACCAACATTAGTTTATTCGATTTTGAGAGTTTAAAAGATTGAAGTTAGCTATGTAAATATTTGTTTCTTTGTAACTTATGTTTAATGGACATGTGTTAAAAGATTCTTTAATATGTGATCTTTTGTCTGCTCACAAAAGATCACCAATGATGATTGTGTAGATGTTTCAGTTACTTTTTCAAAATTTATTTATCTTTATCAATTAATTTGGTTTAGGCTTATATTCAGATTGGTATTTGGAACTATGGTTCTTGGTAGGAAGGCAGCAATAGTGCTAAGTGGAAAAGTGAAAAACGAAGAGAAGAAAATGTGAAGCAGTTTCAGACCAGTGCCTAATCTAATAAATGACATTAAATTAACAACAAAAACTAAATTGCCTACGAATGTTATATTGTTTTTAATATGATTCTTTATAAGCAATTTTGAAGTGAATAAAGCTTTGGGGCAAATCGACCGAGTAGGAGCTTACTTTCTTGAACGGGCACTCACGCTCAGTTTGTAAGTTAAGGGCGTTGGAGTACCGCCATGTTGGATTTATTTCCCATAAGAGCAATGCTAAACTTGTCCCCGGCATTTGTCATATAATTTCTCTATTTTTTGTCCGATTGGTTCAGAATAAATAGCGTTTGAATCACAGTTAAATTCCCCGTTCCTTTTGCAAGATCGATTCTTTGTAAATAACTCATAAAATTCTGTAGAAAATGTTTTAAAAGTAGTAAAAAACTTGCTTTGTTGTTTCAAGTTAGTAAAAAGCACTAATTTTTTACAAAAAAATCCTCTTGCAAACCAAATCCGCCTTGATGAACTCTTTATTTAGAGCTATAAACCATTATTTTCCGATTATAAATAAAAGAGTTATTTGACATCCCGTTTAACATTGCTCTTATGGGGGAAAGGCGGAATTTGGATTGACTCCAACTTAAGTTTCCTTATCAAACAAAAAATAGTATTATGACCAAAGGTTGTTGAATTTAACGTAAGTTTGATGGGCAATCAGCATTGTTTGGGAGGAAGAATTATTATAAGAAGATGATTAGTATATTGTTAGTATTACATATTTAGTTAGTTTTATTACATACAGTTGTAAGAAATCTATAGCCAACTTAGTGTATTTAATTTGTTTACAATAGCTTCACTGATATCAAATTTGGGTTATATGCTAATCAAATAATAATAAAATTGTCAATTAGTTTGCTTAGCTTAATTAAAAGCTGGGAACGAGCAACAAGGTCCCCTGGCAAAAAACTAAAATAACTGGCAACAAAAACTTTGTTTTAACAAAAGTAATTAACCTTTAACCATTCAATGGTGGTTAGCAACACACGAATTCTATAAACAAAAACATAAAGGTCACTCCCTTTTTTATTGCAATTTTTCAAATGTTTGTAATGTTTTAAATTTTTTTTAAGTTTGAATTTTAGTGCAATGTCATTTGTAATTGCTTCTATGGATAAATTTACCTTTTATAATTCCTCAAACCATTAAAAATAATTTAATTTTGCCACCATTGATCTTAAAAAATAATAATATAAATAAATTTTTAGATACCTTAACTTTTACTTTACAAATATTCGACCATTAATTTACAGATTCTTTAGTTTATGTTGAACCAATGTTCGTAGGAGCAGGGTCGCTCGGTAGAATCGACGTGAAGGGTAGAATCAGCCTTTGCGTCTCGTCAACCCCTATAGTCCTTAGGAGATGAGGTAGTCTCATCTCATTCTACTTGCCCACCAACTCTGGATCTTCATCGTCTTCTCCTCGATCTTCATCCTCCTTCATTTAGTTATCTTTGGGTCCCAAGTTACGTGTCGGCTTCCTTGTCCACCGCGGACTCCTCTGCTGCCACCCCTGGCCGGACCTCCTGATCCCAGAAGAGACATTCTCTAGACTTGGGTCTTGGGGGAACCAGCAGGTCTGTGACCGGTCCGACTCCGACGTCCTCTCGGGTCTCGTACGGGTCATGCTGCACGGCCGCGTCCATTTGTTAAGTCGAAGCCTGTACCTCTGCGTTGGAGTGGTCTACATCAGTCTGCACTGCGGCGTTGGACCGATGAACACATGTTTGTACCCAAGGTTGACTCCCAAGAGGTTTTTCCAACAAAGTCATAAGGAGAGTTCAATGACTTTATCCTCTTGAAACAACAGCGGAGAAACTGATACGATGAGAAGTCAAAAATTAAGAAAATATTCTAACTGAAACTCGCACTCAGAAAGAAAAATGATTCTAAAATGAATGTGACACATTCCAGAAGTGGAAGAAATTTAGGCTCAAACAAGATTTAAAATTAAGGTAAAGTTTTGATGTTATGACAATTATTATAGATCATTGTGCTCAGGGTTTTAGTTAAAAATAAATGTTTCATTCTTTGTGTCTACAGTTGTATTTTCTCCATGATAATTCAAGTGAATAACATTTCACATAGTTAGGAAAGATTCATAATAGGTTTACATGTAAAGTACAGGTAATCACTACATATTTGAACTATGTGAAGTATTATTCACTTGAATTATCATGGAGAAAAGACAACTAACTGTAAACACAAACAATAAAACCTTTATTATTAACTAAAACCCTGAATACAATAGTAATTGTCCATCAAAACTTTGCTTTCATTTTCAATCTTGTTTTTCTTTTCCATTATTATATCTCCTACAAAAGCACATGGCTTTGTTTGTATCTGAAATATTTATTGAAAGCTGATTTAATACATTTTAAAATAGTTAAATCTTTAGAAAACAGTCCAAATGGAAAATTCTTTGCAAGTAGTTATCATGACTAGAACGGCAAATGGCTTTTTTCTGTGTACAGTCACGTTTTATGAGCGAGATGAAGCATTTCGATAATAACAATTAGGAACTTAAAAAACTCTTTCCACCCGAATGAAGAACAAAGTTTTTCATCATACTGCAATAATATAAAAGTAATAACTAATTTTAAAATAAATAAACTAAAAAGTCATTATCTGTTTACATTTAGTAGTTGACTTACATCTTAATTTAAACTAGTGATCTCCTCATGGTATAAATTCAACCAAAATTCAGTTGATTTGGATCCTATATTAGTTTAAAAAAATATTTTATAACTGAAATATCCTGTCCTTCCTGATTTGCAAGCATTTGTTTTTACAAAAACTGTCTAATTATTCAATCTTCCAAAAGATAAACATTGAAACTTTTAAAGCCTGTAGGGAGTAGCCCCGTGGGCCAATTTAAATTTAAATGTGATTCTGCTCATCTACAGGACAATACCTTTCTAACTGTATGCGCGGTTTTCTCATACAATGTTCATCACAAGCTGACTGCTGTGAAAAAAAGGAGAAAAAGAAACATATGCTTGCCTGCTAATGCTAATACATATATACTAGGCCTATATATATATATATATATATATATATATATATATATATATATATATATATATATATTGAAAATAAGTATTTTTCCTAAATTACTTGAAACCTTTATAGCTTAACTTATTTATTTCAGGTTGGAAAATCAGTGTCGCTTCCAAATGGAAAACCTCAGTTCCTAAAAAAATCGAAATGCATGCGTTTAACTTTTTAAGCCTATAAGATCTCCTTAAAGAGTCAGTCGGTTTTTAGAATTCTTTTTAAGTCAAACCGGAAACTAAGAGAGAGGAAAATGGTACCTGTTAGAAAATGAAGTATCAAGTTACTGGCATTATTGCATACATGGATTTTTTTATTTTTACCTCTTTGCTAAAAATCCTCCAGCCATTACTCAAATAAAAAAATCGTATAGTCTAGGTACTATACTGCATTTTACTGTACTATATTTTTGTAAAAAACGAAGATAACATTTTCCTTTAGGTCAGGGTAGGAGACTTGTCAATGAAGGTTCTCTCGCATCTCTCGTCCCGCGTCACGCCGCCGCCGCTGACGTCAGAGATGCACTTGTGACGTCATTGCCGGAAGTAGCGGTCACTGCCCCCCCCCCCCCCCTCAACCGGGGCCGGTACCCACGACAACGTAGATCGCGACTGCTCGATTCCGAATTGGGTTTGAAAACTTGGTTTTTTAATCATAGGATATGAGCATATCATTCGATGCACGAGTGTTTGTATCCGCTGGTGACAACTAAATAAATAAACAAAGTAAATCCATGTGGGTCTGAACATCTGTGCTACGCTCTGCTATATGAGTATTAGCTATTCGCTGGAATTATTCTACGTAGAAAATGTTCTGCTGAGCTATTTGAGTCATTTTACAAAAACTATTTCTATAAAATAAGAAAAGGTTTTAAAATTTTGATTTCAATTATAAATAACACACAATTTAGACGTTTATTATTAGCTTAAGCAAGATTTTGACGTACAACATATGACTACGGTATTGAACACGTTCATTAGTCATCTACAATACTGTACTTCCAACACGGTGACTTCTTGATTTCCCTCGACCCTCGTTGTTTATTTTTAGTACTGTAAGAGGATTTACAATGTAACTTTGAAATTCATTATAACGAAGGATTTAGGGGCCTATACTACTGTAATAAAAAAATCAACGCACTTCACCTATAGCTGTAAAGTTGAAACACTACTGCATCGTGTCGTGTTATCTTTATGTAGTATTAAAGCGATGAGCGGGTTAAATTTTCAGAACAAAAGTGATTCCAAAGTTATAAATAAATTCAAAAAACAAAACAATCTTTTCACTCAGTTTTGAAATGAAAGATTAATTTAGTCAACTTTTCCATGATCTTTTCATGACATTCACATCTTTTGTTCGTCTTGGTATACAAGCAAAACTCCATCTCTGTTCTACTCCTGACTCAAACGGCCAAGTAGTCGTATGAGTTTAGTATAGAGTCCTAAATATTGGCGATTCAAGTTGCCCCGACTTTTCGCCGCGCAGTACAGTCCCCCATCGATCCCTCCCCAAACCAGAACGGCCCGTGACGTCTGACTGATGATCCTCCGTTTCAGTCGTAGGTGTACGCGGGGGTGCCCCCCCCCCCCCCCCCCCCCCCGAGTACAGATCGCTCAATACCCGCGCGATTGCGCAACACGTGATAGTGGAGCTGTTATCAGTGCCAAGTCCAAGGTCAACTGATAACAAGCGAGATCCACTTGCTAAGCTCACGTTTTATTCAAAAACTTAAAGAAAATAATGCCTATAATTTTATAATAAAATTGGATACGAAAAACATAAAATCAGATACCGATGGCAGTTTATTAGCAAAAGACATAAATAACTACTAAATTCATGTGTAGTACCTGTCTTCAATCTAAAACTTGGAGTACGCTCGTACCTCCCGTAAGCTTCTATTCGAAGAAGAAATTTAAACTTTTGCATTAGGGACTGTCACATTCAACAATTTTGATCCTTGAAAAACAACTTTGTCTTTGTTTAGGCCTATGCAACTACTTCACTCCGCTCCCGTTCTCCATTCTGTCCAGAATCCAATAATTTACTGGACAGGAATTGAGCCGGTCAGTATAGACCAATCAGAAGGTCTCAGTCTTGATTGTTAAGACTCTCAAAGACGTTGCCAAAATGTAAACAAAGGACCGACGACTAAAAATAACTAAAAATAAATAATAGGCCTAATGGGGAAAATGAAAAAGTTAAATTTTAGGTTTATTTGATTAATATCCACCCAAATGTTTTCAAAAACGAACTTAGCCTTAAAAATTGCATAAAGAAATGTTCGACTTAAATTTGAGACTGAACTGTGACTTCTATCGAGAGTAATCGTCGGACATTACATTTGCAATATGAGTCACTCCCAATTAAGGACTTGTGTTTCTTTATGTTTTAGCTCTGATGAACGCTTGAAAAAATGCTGAATTTGTGTTGTAGTTGTTTTTATACATTGCCTTTTTACCATTTTCTGAGGTAACACCCTTTGTCATCGGAGAAACAATTTATTGCCTTTATTCGGCTGTGCCTATATTGCCAATGCCAATGTTTGTTTAACCGAATTAAAGCGAAAAATGTATGAGAAATGATGGCTGTAGGACAGTGCGCCAACTTCTATAAAAACTTTGACGAGGGTAAGTTTATGGACCCTCGTGGTCTCGGACTAAGTATAACTGGACCGAGCCCTGCCATGCAAAACTGAACCAAAAAACGTGGAAGTCTGGAGCCCGACGGGTGGCAAAAGGATCCGATGTCGCGGGACCCGAGCGAAGGCCTGCACAGACCGGAGCGATACTTTATCGCTGGCGGGACGCGATACCTTCCTGGAATTTTATCTGCGATACTTGAGCGATAGTATCGCGGCGGGAACAGGTGCTTCCACACCAGAGCGGGAAAAAGAGACTCGCGGGAAGCCAGTAGCCAGTACACCTCAGGCGAGCGTAGGGTGCGGTGACTGTGTGACTATTTAGTTAGTTTTTGTATAGTGTACTTACCAGTGTACTTATAGTGTGTTAACTTACCATGACATCGTCCGATGAAGAAGAATCGTTGCTGTTACTAGCCGTGCTTGAAGACGAAAGACAGAGAAAAATGTGGATACACGACATAAATAAGAACGGCTGCAATCTGGCGAGTACCATACGCTAATGCCCCAGTTACGCAAAGATGACAAAAGATTCTACATATACTTTAGAATGAATCAGGAATGTTTTGACGAGTTGCTGAGTTTGATTGCTGACATTATTGAAAAGGAAAATACCCACTTCCGTGAAGCTATTGGTGCCGAAGAATGGCTAGCAATTACTTTAAGATAAGACTTGTAGATTTGTTATGTAATAAATTGACTGGTTAATTCAGTGCGTACGTAGTTGTCAAATATAATCAGATCTTGTCCTTCTTCCGTATGTTCTTATAATCCTTGTGATTTAAATCATAGAGCACCGGGTATGTACATACAACTTCCAGAAGGTGTTCGGTGATGCACGACATGTTGTTGTTGTGGTTGACAGCACAGTCAAAACTGAGAAGTTCATGGTTTGGCCGCATGGTATCGCGGCGATAAAGCGCTGCGAATGGTGCATGCAGCGTTACCGCGATACCATCGCTACAGTATCGCGATCGCCTCAGTATCGCGTATCGCAGTTCGCTCTGGTGTGTGAGGCTCCATAAGACAACATGGTATCGCACGACCCACTGGTATCGCACGCGAATTTCCAAGAAAAAGTATCGCGCCCGCTCTGGTATCGCACGGAGTATCGCTCCGGTGTGTGCAGGCCTCGAAGACCATCCAAACAGCGCTTTATGTAACCTGACATTTAAGCCATTCTGAATGAAAGTAAAAAGGTTAAAATTATATTAAAATTTTCATCATGAAATTGTGAATCTAATGGTATGTATTTAAACTTTAAATGATCTGCTATTAATTTTTAATATTAGTTAAACTAAAATTCTTTTTAGTCCGTCTTAATTAATGACACGACAAAAGTAGTAAGCGAGAAAGTTTTTTATTTTTGGGTCAGGTAAAAAGTGTCCGCGAAGAAGTTGTAGAGGACATTCCAAATAATTTTTTTTATCTCAAGTAATCTTTTCTAACATTAGCCGTTTCCGCTACAGATAATACTTTATTTCAGTGGATTCGGCGCGAGCGCTGATTCTTGGATATCCGCGAGCTCGACGCAAGAGCGCGAACCACACAGCATACACAATACCGTGCTATCAATAAACCCTATTGTCTGGCAAATGTATATAAAAATTCAGTCAGTATTTAGGACACCGTGAAGAGAGGATGTAGTTGCTGTTTGTGATCAGTTTTTAGTTATGGCTATGTAGTTTTTTATAGTTTTTTAGCTATGGTAAAATCTTTAATTGCACCAACCAAGCTGACGGACAGAACAAAGACCTGTCATTTTTCAGGTGAGCTATTATATACGAGTAATTTTAGTTCTAAACATCATAGTAATATTTTTAAATATATTTTAAATAACATGTTTTATATCACATATGTAGATTTAATGCTAGGAAATTGCAATCGAGATTGTCATGACAACATTGTTTTAAATGTAATTTTGTTAAGAGAATTTAGTAAAAAAGATACGTTGACTTTGTAAATGTGGCTACTCTTAAAGGTAAGTTAATATGTATTGCTCATTGTCAAAGCTTTGGAATAGGCCTAAATTGTTAACAATTGTAACCAAACGCAAATATCTATGAATTTTGTATACAAGATAGAATTGCTTGCATGCAATAACTGGGGACAAAGGTTATTTCAAAACATCCATCAGTAGAGGAATGTGGGGTTGACCCTCACTAATTAAAATTAATTAAGATGATAAGTTTAATGTTTGTTTGTTAATTCGTCACCATGATTTGGCTAAGAAAGCAACTGCCGAAGCAAATTTAATGTATCTCCAGGAACTAGACAAAAACTAAACAAGTTAATTCTATTTAGTCATGTTTAACAGGGATTGTAAATAAACAGTGTATGAGTGTTTAAGTCTTTTATTCTACCACCCATTTATCTCTTCAAACACCAATTTGTAGCAACCTGAAATAATGTTACTCTCTGTTGCATACAAACTGCTCTGTAATATCAGCTCATATCATAACAAGTAGATGCGAGATAATCGCACGCTCTTCCGCGAAATACTCAGACGCTCTAGAAAATAATTTGTACAACGATATCTAAAGGTCTCACGAAGAAATGCTTGAGATAAAAAATAAAATTCAGAATCTTAGCTACAATACTCCTGCTGACAGTTTTTATTTGGCAAAAAAATAAAAAACTTTCCTGCATCTTACTTTTTTCATGTCATTACTGAATTGAATTAAAAGTAAGTTTGACTAAACTATGTATTATTATTATTTACAAAACCTTTTCATAATCTATTAAATACTGTAAGAATCACCATTTCAAGCAGAAAATTTTAATATAAAATTAATGTATTTATGTAATGGTTTAGTAGGTAAAAATACAGGTTTAATGAAGCGCTGTTTTGGTTTCCGTCGCTCGGTTCCTCTGCTTTTTGCCACCCAATGGTCCTGAGACGTCCACGATTTTCGCCCATTGAATGCGCGGTCCAGTTATACTTAGTCCGAGCTCGTGGTGCGGACACTGCGCCAGCTTTCGAGAGAGGTCGGAGAGTCGAAGGGGGAGGAGGGGCGGCAGAACGCTACCCCCCAGCCAAATTCTGGTTCCAAGAATTTTCGACGCTTCGTTGCTCAGTCGAGCACAATAGCTGTATTTGGGATTTTACGTTGCCGCTTGGAGCTTGGTTTTCAATTACGAGTCTAGGCCTATTAAAAGTTCAATGGTGGATTAAAAAAACTTTGAAATGAAAATAAAATAACACATAACTAACCTTTTGTATATGAACAATTGTTTCATGTTCAAAATTTTTATTATGTTTTTGGCAACGCACTAAATCACCCACCGTACCGTAAAATATGCAACTAGATTGGGTCGTGGCCTCTCTGAGAGATTTATGTATTGATAGGCAAGCACGTTTCTATTCCTCTTTTTTCTCAGCTTGTGAGCATCTAACCTAACCTAACCTAACCCAACCTAACCTAACCGCATAAAAGCTGAAAAGGAAGTGATCCATATCCTTGCAAATCTCTAATATTCACAAAACCTTAGCCCCGGGTTCCGTGACTCATATCCGTGTCAACTTCCCCTATATTGTTTAGTCACGGGCACGGGGTACTTCTGAGAAACGCATTACACTGGGCCATCCGGCCCCTCTCCCAGCGTCGTCCTCTCTCTCCCCCAACCCCAACGCGGGTCTACCTGGCAACTGGCGCAGGCGCCGCGAGATGGATTTTGACATTTTTATGACCCCAACCGATAACGATGAGCTGGCGCAGTGTCCGTTTCCCGAGAAATGATATATTAATTTCCCTTTCTTTACCGCGACCTTCTTTGGCTTTGTTTTCCACCAATCAAGCATGGAGTCAGGCAATGCCCAGTAAACTTTAATTTGTTTTCGTACCAGCGTACCCCTACTGTTAAAGCGCTCCTCAGTGTGTGTTTTTGTGTTATTTGGAGGGTACTATGGGTAATTTGTTCTCCCTCGCAATAATATGAAAAACATGACAAAAATTGAAACTATGCTATGTTTTTTTCTGTTAATTGGAAACGAGGCCTTCCTTTTAACCAGTCTTTATACAATCATAAAGTCTTGTCCCCAATTGAATAGTGTAAATCCCGTCCATAGTGTGTGGCGTTGTCGCTTGGCCCGTGGTGTTGTAGCGGCCATCGTGAACCGGGAGATGATGAAAGTGACGCACTTTCTTTCCGCTTTCTCGGGAGCAACGACACCGCTACCTCAGCCTATACTGGAGAAAACACAAGTGTTGATACCACCACGGTCGATTTACTACATCCAGCTTGAGCTTTAGAATCAGTACTGAAAGGATTCTGTCCATTGAAATTTTACATGGAATACATCTGGACTCGCAGTATATGAAACCCCACGTTAGTCGACGGGTTGAACATAAATACTGTAGGTAAACAAACATATTTCATAAATGTTATTGTCAGTAGGTTACAAGAGGGGTTTTTTGTAGTCCTACATCGCCCGACGTTTACAACTTTCCCAGATAGCACAAAAACGTTATTTTCACGTGAAAATAACGTTTCTTCTTTTACATTTTCACGTAAATTTCACGTGAAAAAAAGGAGAAAATCACGTTATTTTCACGTAAAAATAACGTAAAAATTGCACTTAATTTCACGTGAAAAAAACGTGAAAAAAGACGTGAAAATGACGTTTTTGTTTCACTCAATTTTTACCTTTTTAACTTATGTTTTACTGAACATTTAACAATTTTTTTCAACCAAATTTGTAAATGAATGCTTTTTTTCTAACCAATACATTAAAAAAATGTAAATAAAGTCGATCAAAAATTTCTTTTCCTCATCTGGATTTGAATCCACAACCTTTCTGTCAATGTCCTAGCGCCCAAGCCCTCTCAGCCACTTTTGCTGTACTACAAGCAGGTTTAAATTACTATTTATACATTTAATACTCAACCTTCCTTGTACTTAAGCAAGTCAAAATTAAAACTCTGGCCCAATTTAAAATAACTCTGTGTTTGTTAATAATAATAATTTTTTTAATCCTTTATAACTATATTTACTATTGCGTATTAAATATTTAAAGTGTTATTAAAATTTATATAACCAACGCATGAAATTACATCCTGTTGGAATAATGTAAAGGCTAAAAAATATAATTATAAATTGTTGATACCACAAATTGAAATTTAAATTGTTATTTCGAAAGCTATAATTAGACAATATCTCTACATAAGTAGGTAAATCTGATACTTTGACAGTCAAATAAAATTATCAATAACTAAAAAGTAAAATAAAATTTGAAAATAAATTTTTTAATTTAATTTTTTTGAATACGGTATACATTTTTACATAGATTTTAAATGCAAAAATAATTACTCTCTCCTTTACCCGTTTTTTAGATTTAAATTTTGCCACATAATTTGTACATGAGAAATATTCTATTATTCGCCTTTTTCTCATTTGACATTTTTCACGTAATTTTGACGTGAAAAAATATTCTTCTATTTACTTTTATATAATTTTTACATTTTACACGTGAAAAAAACGTGGATTTTCACATTTTGTGCTGACTGGGCAAGATCGTGCCAAAACCATCCTACACTCATCTCTCATTCATATTTAGGTTAAAATACCTACTGTGTGAAGTCCCTGTCTTAAAAAGGTAATTTAGTGAATATAAAACAAAAAGTAAAAAAAATTAAAAAAATTTTGGTGAAAATCACGTTTTAAATTTCACGTTTTTTTCACTTTCACAATTTTACGTTATTTTCACGTGAAAAAACGTATTATTTTTCACTTTTACATTTTCACCTTTTTTTCACGTGAAAATAACGTGATTTTCACATTGTGTGCTGACTGGGTTTGGTCATAAGAGAACTATAGCCTCTAACAATCCTTTACTATTTTACTGGATTAAATATACTTATACAGCTTGAAATACGTAGATTTTCAAGTGTACGTGGGCTACATTCTTTATTTTATTTTAATTTTTTTCTATTGATAGACAACAACATACATTCCTGAGTTTATCAATCTGCTTGTAATATGTACGATGTAATGAAAGTATTGAGTTTTTACATTAGGCGATCTATCAGACAAGTTGATGCCGGCAAAAAACCAGGCGTCCAAGAACTCGGGAACGTCAGCGACCCTACCAGACATTGCAGGAGACCTAGGCGCTGGAGAGTCGCGGTCGATGGACTGAATGACTACGAGACTCATCCAGACCAGAAGGTCCAGCACCGGGTGGAACGGTGGCATGATGGGGTGGACTACTTCCTGGCTCAATTCTTCTCGGGTCATGGCTATTTTCAGTCGTATTTGCACAGGATGGACAAGACCTGTTCACCTAGCTAAATTAATTGTCCAGGAGTTCCCGACGACGTGGAACACACATTCTTCCATCGTCCACACTGGGAACGGCTACACCTGGAGCGACACGGCATCTTGGCGTGCTGTCGGTGCAATCGTGGTCCGCATGACCATGCAGGAGGGTAAGGACAACTGGGGTTGCTCGTCGCATTCCGTCCAGAGAGTCCTCTGATCCAAGAAGACCGATTTAGACAGGATATTGCTGTCTAAATCTTTGGGGAAAATGAACGGCTGGATTCGGTGTGAGCCCTAAAGGGTGAAAGCCAAAGTATTTGCCTAGTTCTGATTTAATACGATTAGTTATCTCAGGCTAGTGTCCGAGAGTGAAAGGGGAGTGGGTAATCTTCTGGATTTCTGTAGGAGTCCCACACTACAGGTTGACCACCTACTGTGTGCGTAAAAGCATTATTTCTCCTTAACCTAGAAAAAGTGCGGAGCACACCGTCTGTGCTATGGAGCAAAACGGGAATTTTTAACGTAGCTTCATAGCTAAAATATTCTTCAATACTATATTTATTCCGCAGCAGCAACACTGGTAATTTTTACATACCGGTGTTTAATTAAATCTAAAGTATAGTAAAACAGTGTATTATTGTCATGTTCAAGAATTTTATCGCACAATCCAATCCTAACACATCAGCGATGACACCCTCGATGGCCAGATATTTATGTTCTGTAGTTGATCCCCCGACCGCTAGGAGTCGCTAGTGTCGAGTGACCCGTTTGTGTTTACGTCGTGTTCG
The DNA here is from genome assembly GCA_030545055.2 of Neoaliturus tenellus. Taxonomy (NCBI): domain Eukaryota; kingdom Metazoa; phylum Arthropoda; class Insecta; order Hemiptera; family Cicadellidae; genus Neoaliturus; species Neoaliturus tenellus. The sequence continues at coordinate 55,940,522 of CM061536.1, read as the reverse complement.
TGCTCTCTGCACGGCGGGGCCGCGACCCCGTTACCCCCCCCCCCCCCCCCCGTCAAACGTCAACACCAGTCGACCAGCAGCAGAACGGCGCAGTGAGAAGTGAGTGAGAGTCCCCGATGTGGCTGATACAAAGAGAGGTTGAGGAATAGCAAGATGGCAACAAAGAAAATCCCATAAAACATCTAAATGCCTTCTGAACTAGACATTTTAGAAAATGGAAGAGTTGGTTTACTGGAAAACACAATTTCGTGTCTAATCTGTAAATATATTATTTACTCATTCTGTATTCGATCTTTCGAGGTGGCTATGCCTATTACCAGCTTGAAACGTTTTGAAATTTTCAAAACGTTTTGTCGATTAATTCAAAGTGTTTTACTACTGACTTTTCTTTATTTCTGTAATTAATTTTAACTATAAGAGAGAAATTCCTAGATTGATTATAAAATCAACTGATAGCCTATATTCTTACAAAAGCTGTCATACCTTCTATGTTTGTCATACAGGCCAATTTTTGTACTTTCCAGAGCAACATGAATGGCAAAAGCCTCTATAACTCTGTTCAAGTAGGCTAAAGTAAAAAGCCCCACAAGTTCATATTTTTAGATATGCACTATTAAAATATAAGTACTTTCATTCTATGATAAAGATGTATATGACCTCAACCACATTTGAAAACTCCTTTCCATTACTATTGCGTTTTACTACGGGTCTTCCCAACGTGATAAATTCTGTTATCAACGCATTATCACCAAAGATAGCCTCGTTTACTTTGATTGCAGAAAAGTGACCTGTAGGTTTTTTCTCTGTGGTTTGATATTCCCCACTCGTTATATTGCTGCATTGCAAGTTTTATCGAGAAGTATCGGCTCATTCCAATACGTAAACTACGCAAAATTAATTACAACAAAGATCAGCAACAGCAAGTAGGGCCTAAAGTAATGTGTGTACCGTGTAGTTGCGAGCCTCTCCGCCGCGTGCGCTGCGGCAGCTCTAGTTCCCAGCTCAGCCGCCAGGTAGAGCGCGCACGCGCAGAAGCTACTTTATTGATCGAGTGGAACAAAGGCGGTTATTTTATCACCTAAATGGACTGTCAGCCGGAATCAAGTGATATGCTTGTAATCATTGTTGAACCGACTTCCCTGCTACTTCTGTTCCTGAGTAGATTTAAAACATTTGCTTTTACACTTGTTTTAAAGCTGTAAAGTTGAATTGGCGATTTTTTTTCTAAAAAAACATGCCATGAAAAAGAGGTGCTGAACGCGGTTTGATTTTACAATGAAATATATTTATTGCACTATTTAAACTTAGAAGTAAATTTCTTTTATGTGTAATTGTGTGTAGGTCTCAGTAAATTATGCAGTTGAATTTTTTTACAATCAAAATTTTCGCTGAATAATTGATGAGCAAGTAAAATTAAAATATAAAAGCTTGGCTATTACTAAAAGTTGTACCATAACAAAAAAAAAAAATGTTAAACAAATTTCTTATTTTTTAATTATTTAACGATTTTTGCTCTCTGTTGATCATCCTGTTGCTTAATTTAGTCCTAAAGCCATTTCATTTATTTACAAAGTATTGTTCCCAGATTTTTTGTACGAGTCCCCAAAAATCGGCTTCATATTATGTTTATTATTTACAAAACTTCTTGAAATTTTTTAAAGTAAAATATTTGCTTTTCGCAATTTTTCCGTATGGACAGTTACGATTTATAATTATATTTGTCAAACTGAACGAACGATGCACACCTTTCTTTAGGCCTACAGTTCGTCTGTTTGACCCAACTGGGTCGAATTAATAATAGTTTACACCGGTAGCAATATATAGCAATAATACCAATCCTGGAACTTTTATCAAAATTACCAACCCCTCGACCTGTATGATTTTTTTTTTTATTTTTTTTTTTTTTTTACAAAATACTTTCTGAAGAGATGCAAATTCGTATTCCAACCCGTATATTTTACAGTAGACCAAAGGCCAGATAGCCTCATCTATTCGAATCCTATTCTACCGTCACCAAAACGCGATTTCCAGTTGACTAAAATAAGATCTTTTAACTGGAATCCTTATTTCCCATTCTAAAAACCTCTCACTTCTGTCTCCAAAACAGTTGTGTAAATCATCTAGGCCTAATACTATAAATTTAAATACGTTAAAATTGTATACAATCTAATTTTTTATTATTTTAAATTCTTCGCCTGTTGATTAATCGATCGGAGGTTGAAATTTATGATAGGTTAACATATTTTTTGGAAAAATAACTCAGCCATTTAGAAATTTTGTAATTAAATTTTATTTTTATTTTGTTCGTTTAAACTGACCAACAACATTCCTATATTTGTATTTTAATTCAATATTTAGTAGGTTCATCAGATTGTGTATGTTTTGTTGGTAGTTAATTGATTTTTTTACACAATTGTAACCTTTGTTTCAGTGTATTACTCTTAAAATAATTGTTGTAATATTTTTTTCTGGATCTACACATTGTTAGCGTAGGTAACGCGTTTTAGCTGTGTGTAATCTTATAATGTTTTCTTGTAATTTATTTATGTATGTTTGTCAATCCCATTGTTTTGGATTATTTTACCTGTTTTTGTCATTTATTGAAATAAATAAATTTAAAATAACAGACTGCACGAAGATAGGGAAGTTTTCGCCCTCATTGTATGACGAAACCAATTCCACCTTTAAGATTAACAGGCCCACACATCAAAACAATGAAGGAAACAGAGGGTAGAATTCCGATCGATCATCTCTGTTGGTGTCGGGGGCGAGATGCGAGACTATCAGAGAAGTGGCGAAGCGAAGGAATTGAGATTATCCCCCATCTCTGTAGCCAGATCCGTGATGTTGTCTTGTGGATTCGTTATTGACCTTGACGTGACGGGGCGACACTAGCGCTCGTAGTGGATCGCGGCGCTACGGGGAACCACACGGTTGACCTCAGTGGCACACGTCACCCCCCCCCCCCACGACCTTCGCCCCCTCCCCTCGCCACCTCATTTCCCCTCCCATCACCGAGGAGACAACCTACGCGCGACTTCTGCTTCGCTTTACAACAATCATTCTGATAATCCGAATAAAAACCTGAGCGGTATTTCGATTCCGAGCTCACTTGTTGGCGATGACGCAATGTAAGGATTAAATTGACTTGAAGCTTTGCCTACACCACTTGTTCGGTTTTCAGTTTGTGTGAATTTTGTAATGAGTCAAGCTTTTCCTCTCTCCAATTCGATCGTCACTAAGTCACATCTCAATAGAAGACATTATTAGGGATTGTGGGCTTTTAATTGTACATTTTACGGCATTGCTAGTATCTCTGAAAATTAGTTGACTCGACTCGTTCTATGTCTCAAAAGTCTGCATACGTTGAATATAGAGTTATTTCCTTTTATGCAGAAAGACAGAGTTGCGTGTGATATTTTCTGATATTTTTCGCGTCCTCGTGCAAACTGAGGTTTCGAAGACAAATTTAAATTTATTGTGCAACTGTTGTACGCAAATTATTCGTCCGACACTACGTGTGAAGAATGTGGAGTGATGTACTTACTTTAAATTATAATATAACAAATTATTTCATGATCGCTCCCTGAATGGATAAATAAGAATGGTGTACAATTTTATACTGTATTGAGTTTTGAACAGCGAGCGAACGTCCAAGATTGGCGCCGCCACCGAGTGCCGTGACGTCATACCGGGTGCGCGCGCAGCTGCGAGGCCGACTGTTGCAATAGCAGGGCTGCCAACCTACTTTCACGAACGATCCCGCTGTTGCCAACTCAACGCGCCAAATTCAAACATTCTTGTAAATTGTTATACGCACTCTAACCACATTTTTAACCTTACAATACTTTCAACTAACGTGAAGGGGTGCTTACCATTCAAAAATAAAATATTTTGAAACAAGTTAGTCCAAATTCGTGAATGCAGGTACAGAGAAACATGTTTCATGACATAGTTGCAACACAAATTGAAATTACATTTTACCCAAAAAATGTAGCCTATAATGGGTATTAATTCTAGAACAGTATTATACAATTTTGTTGTCAAACATTGTTGAAAACTTTGTGCATGGTTCAAACGCGCAGTTTGAAAAGAATTACAGTACTTCTGAAAGAGTTCTCAGAATTACTTACTTGAATTTTATATACCTCCACTATAAAATAATAATAATAAAATATGTAACCACTGAATAGTTATCTGTTCACTATACTATTGTAAACGACCAGAAAAAATATCTAAATGGGTTGTCAAGTATTTCATAAATGAGAGACCAACTTGAAGTCATGGTAATATTCGGTTCATAAAAATTAATGGCATGAATTTGACTCAGCTTGGAGACTCGATAAGCGCTCAAATAGAGTATTGTAGGCTCAAATTTTTAGGTTAGTTTCTCGAAGGCGCTGCTGCCAAGTCGTGCTTTTACTGTCAACAACTTTTTGCATTGCGTCGGGAATCTACCACAAATGCATAAGTAATGGGGGTGTAGGCTATTCTTTTTTATTTTAGTCCATCTTTTCGTTTTATAAACCGCTCTAATAAACAGTAATGAATGATTTAGAATGAAAGTAGATTTTTATCACGTCTCCTAAATGTTCACAATTCAAAATTGTTTATCCATCATCACAAAATCGACATGTGACCACCAGTAATGTGTAAGGCAGCGACGGTCGGCCGCGGCCTCGGAGACGTGGCAACACTGTTCCCCCGTCCCCGCGCGCCATTGGTCGCCGCGTGTCACGTGACCCTAATATTCCGTTGACCCCGCGTCCACCGTCGCTCGTCTACCTCCGATCGTCTCGCTCGCTGCTGACCTCCGCTTTGTTTCACTTTGCTGCATCAAATCTCTCGCCCCCGCTCGTGGCGCGCCCTGCGGGGCGTTTGGAACCTGTTGGCCGAACCTGGCTGATACTACCGGTTCCTGTCCACATCTTTTCGTGAGTCATTGATAAGCACTATCTGCAGGTGAATCGACCTTCAGGTGATCCAAACTGGCCATGATACGGATGGCTTTGACAGATGCAATTGACCGATCCTGGCTGATACCACCGGTTACAGTTCACATCTTATCGTGAGTCATTGATAAGCGCTATCTACATGCGAATCAACCTTCAGGGTGATCTCAACTGATCATCCAAGATATGGCTTGACGAGAATACAGTTGAATTACAATGTGGAGGAGGAGGACGTGAATTCTTTCTCCGCGTGACCGTGGATTGGGGCGGATGGAGATTCCGTACCCATGATCAATTTTTCTTCAGTAAAGCGTTGGTTATGAAACAGATCTAGGCATTCTTTATTTTCTTCGGAATTTTGTCTAGGCCTGCCAAATAAACTATCTAAGTAGGCCTATTTAATTGGATATTTTGTCGCCATTTTATTAGACTCGTATGTTTTCTTCACTTCACTAGATTACCGCGAAGGCCGTCTTCTTGAGAAATAATACTAATACAGTATAACTGTAATATATATACAGTATACATGTGTAGGCTTATGGCATAAGAACACCAGGACTCTAAAAATTATATACCGTTCCGGAACGGTAAAAATTCTACAATAAAATTATACTTGCCAGTTTTCCCCCTGTTTTTTGCAGTTTGACAGAGAAATTATGTGAATTAAGCGACTTTCTTTATATTATTTTTAATTAATGTATGGTTTCTTCCATACATTGTCATTAAGACAGTGAAGAAGTTAAGAAGACAGTGTGAAGACAATGACTTAGTGTTGATCGTACTATTTCACCTGTGCCACAGGATCTACCATAGAGTACACAGTACACACACGCTAGGACACTTTCACCTGTGTACTGAAGGTGTAGAACTCCTTTAGGAAGACATAAAGTAGACTATTTTTTCCTTATGCTAAACGTGCAATTATTTACGGTGTCGTGTTGCGAAAAAATGCGATGTCGCAATTTTAACTACCTGTAACGGAACTTGTCTGTGTAACCGTAAAATTTGAACAACAATAATCGGGGGAGGGTGGGTGATGTTCCGGATCCCATGAGCGGTTACAGGACTGATTGTGGGGGGAGGGGGGAGGGCAGGGGAGGCCAAAACGGAAGGGTTGTTAAGATGCAACGGATATTTAAATACAATAAATACTAAATAGGTCAAATCAACTGAAATGCACTTAATTAAAAGTTAAATTTTAATTTAGAGGTTTTACTTTCAATTATAAAAATTTAAAGCGTGTTATTTTACATTTTATAGGCGATAGGCTATGATCTATTGGGACCTTGTACTAAAATTATTTTGTTAGAACGTATCTCGATATTAAAGTATATTTTTCCATTGAAAAACTACTATCAACGAAACATAAGAGTCATCATCACTCTTGTAACAAACTCTGAAAACATGCCTCCGCACTCCCCTGTTTCGGACGTGTTTTTGGATATTTATTGTTGAAATATATGTTTTCTTATAGTTTAAAGTTAGATCTAGGCCACTCATAGCCGATGTATCAGTAAAAATAAATGGTATTAGTAGAAAAAAGTAAGGAATATTGAGATATTTGGCGACGTCCCTGAGAGTAATATTTTCACATTTTGAAATTTTCAAGGTATGAGGGACCTAATATTACTACTCAACTAAACGATTACCAAGTTAAGTTAAAAGAAAATCGGTTGAAAATGGCGTCTGTAACAGAGGAATAAATTACTGTTTTGCCCACGGTTTTGCAAACCGTGCTACTAGGCCTATCCCTAAGGTGAAGATGACTCTTAATAGGTATTAGCTTCGAATTCTTACTAAAGGTAGGAGGCTAAAAATTCTGTATATACATTTTTTATAACTCTCTCCAATCTTGGTACTGATGATTGGAAAAATATACTGAAGCCTAGATTGCATAACTATGGTAATCTTACAGTAGGCCTAATTTATTTTTAATTATTGATTGGTCTCTTAAAACCTATTCATGATTCTCTGGCATACTCGAAATTAAAAATACAACCTCGTCTTAGAACAGTCGGCCTGGAATTAAACATCCTAATCCTATACTATAATACGAGCAATGTCTGAAGGGATGCGTGTTCCACGATCTCTAGCGGGTAGATTTTGCTTAAAATTTGCATTTAACAGTGTTTTGGCCTAAAAATAAGTTCAGAAACAGCCTCAATCCCAGGAAAAATCAAATTTGGTCTAAATTTACGTTTAAAAATCGTAATTTTTTACATTGGTCTTATGGGTTGTTATTTTGGTAACGAGATAACAACGAAAGGTACATAAAAATAAAGAAATAATATTATTGTTAAGCAGTTTTTTTCGAAACAGCTGTCAACAATGAAGAGGCATAGTTGGTTGTTGTCGGGAATTTGATACCTTTTTATCATGACACTATAACAAAAGTGAATTAAAACCAACGAGCAAGGCTCGGTTAACCTGGTACTCATTCCAGATGAGGGATCTTCGAGGCTTAATATCAACGTAAAAGCGGCGAATTTTCATCGTGAAATAGAATAAATCATAAATCCTCTTAAAATCGTCATACAAAACTGAACAATCGCCAGAGCAGAGCGGGCGTGGGACGTTGGATCCATGAATGGAGGCGGTGTAGCGACGGAGTGTAGTGGTGGGTGGAGCGGCGGCAGTGACGCAAACCGGGGTAGGTCGCGGCCCACACGCCGACCAAAATAGCAACCCTTACTCCGCACCGTCGCTGACCTTCCTAATATAACCCATCGTGACAGCCAAAACGAACCGACAAATTTTGATCCGGATAAAAAATATATTTACTTATGCACAAATAAAATGGTTCAAAATCAAATAAGAGAAGTACCCGGTTGATTTTTGTCTAATGAGGAAAAGGGTTATTACATAATACCTCAGATAATGGTTCTGGGGTTTCTTCGTAAGACTCGTAACTTGAAATTGGTGCAAAATTATCTCCCTATGTCTCTGACCGGTCATCTCTGATAATCCACCCAGTAGCCATCACCAGTGTTGCGGGTGCGGTAACGGTATAATACATGCGTCTCTGACCGGTCATCTCTGATGGTCCACCCAGTAGCCATCACCAGTGTCGCGGGTGCGGTAACGGTACGGTACTTGCGTCTCTGACCGGTCATCTCTGATGGTCCACCCAGTAGAAATCACCAGTGTCGCGGGTGCGGTAACGGTTCAATACATGCGTCTCTGACCGGTCATCTCTGATGGTCCACCCAGTAGCCATCACCAGTGTCGCGGGTGCGGTAACGGTACGGTACTTGCGTCTCTGACCGGTCATCTCTGATGGTCCACCCAGTAGAAATCACCAGTGTCGCGGGTGCGGTAACGGTTCAATACATGCGTCTCTGACCGGTCATCTCTGATGGTCCACCCAGTAGCCATCACCAGTGTCGCGGGTGCGGTAACGGTTCAATACATGCGTCTCTGATCGGTCATCTCTGATGGTCCACCCAGTAGCCATCACCAGTGTCGCGGGTGCGGTAACGGTATAATACATGCGTCTCTGACCGGTCATCTCTGATGGTCCACCCAGTAGCCATCACCAGTGTTGCGGGTGCGGTAACGGTATAATACATGCGTCTCTGACCGGTCATCTCTGATGGTCCACCCAGTAGCCATCACCAGTGTCGCGGGTGCGGTAACGGTACGGTACTTGCGTCTCTGACCGGTCATCTCTGATTGTCCACCCAGTAGCCATCACCAGTGTCGTGGGTGCGGTAACGGTTCAATACATGCGTCTCTGACCGGTCATCTCTGATGGTCCACCCAGTAGCCATCACCAGTGTCGCGGGTGCGGTAACGGTACGGTACTTGCGTCTCTGACCGGTCATCTCTGATGGTCCACCCAGTAGCCATCACCAGTGTCGCGGGTGCTGAAACGGTACGGTACATCCGTCTCTGACCGGTCATCTCAGATGGTCCACCCAGTAGCCATCACCAGTGTCGCGGGTGCGGTAACGGTACGGTACTTGCGTCTCTGACCGGTCATCTCTGATGGTCCACCCAGTAGCCATCAAGAGTGTCGCGGGTGCGGTAACGGTATAATACATGCGTCGCTGACCGGTCATCTCTGATGGTCCACCCAGTAGCAATCACCAGTGTCGCGGGTGCGGTAACAGTATGATACATGCGTCTCTGACCGGTCATCTCTGATGGTCCACCCACTAGCCATCACCAGTGTCGCGGGTGCGGTAACAGTATGATACATGCGTCTCTGACCGGTCATCTCTGATGGTCCACCCAGTAGCCATCACCAGTGTCGCGGGTGCGGTAACAGTATAATACATGCGTCTCTGACCGGTCATCTCTGATGATCCACCCAGTAGCCATCACCAGTTTCGCGGGTGCGGTAACAGTATGATACATGCGTCTCTGACCTTCCTAATATAACCCATCGTGACAGCCAAAACGAACCGACAAACAAATTTTGATCCGGATAAAAAATATATTTACTTATGCACAAATAAAATGGTTCAAAATCAAATAAGAGAAGTACCCGGTTGATTTTTGTCTAATGAGGAAAAGGGTTATTACATAATACCTCAGATAATGGTTCCGGGGTTTCTTCGTAAGACTCGTAACTTGAAATTGGTGCAAAATTATCTCCCTATGTCTCTGATCGGTCATCTCTGATGGTCCACCCAGTAGCCATCACCAGTGTCGCGGGTGCGGTAACGGTATAATACATGCGTCTCTGACCGGTCATCTCTGATGGTCCACCCAGTAGCCATCACCAGTGTTGCGGGTGCGGTAACGGTATAATACATGCGTCTCTGACCGGTCATCTCTGATGGTCCACCCAGTAGCCATCACCAGTGTCGCGGGTGCGGTAACGGTACGGTACTTGCGTCTCTGACCGGTCATCTCTGATTGTCCACCCAGTAGCCATCACCAGTGTCGCGGGTGCGGTAACGGTTCAATACATTCGTCTCTGACCGGTCATCTCTGATGGTCCACCCAGTAGCCATCACCAGTGTCGCGGGTGCGGTAACGGTACGGTACTTGCGTCTCTGACCGGTCATCTCTGATGGTCCACCCAGTAGCCATCACCAGTGTCGCGGGTGCTGAAACGGTACGGTACATCCGTCTCTGACCGGTCATCTCAGATGGTCCACCCAGTAGCCATCACCACTGTCGCGGGTGCGGTAACGGTACGGTACTTGCGTCTCTGACCGGTCATCTCTGATGGTCCACCCAGTAGCCATCAAGAGTGTCGCGGGTGCGGTAACGGTATAATACATGCGTCTCTGACCGGTCATCTCTGATGGTACACCCAGTAGCAATCACCAGTGTCGCGGGTGCGGTAACAGTATGATACATGCGTCTCTGACCGGTCATCTCTGATGGTCCACCCAGTAGCCATCACCAGTGTAGCGGGTGCGGTAACAGTATGATACATGCGTCTCTGACCGGTCATCTCTGATGGTCCACCCAGTAGCCATCACCAGTGTCGCGGGTGCGGTAACAGTATAATACATGCGTCTCTGACCGGTCATCTCTGATGATCCACCCAGTAGCCATCACCAGTGTCGCGGGTGCGGTAACAGTATGATACATGCGTCTCTGACCGGTCATCTCTGATGGTCCACCCAGTAGCCATCACCAGTGTCGCGGGTGCGGTAACAGTATGATACATGCGTCTCTGACCGGTCATCTCTGATGGTCCACCCAGTAGCCATCACCAGTGTCGCGGGTGCGGTAACAGTATAATACATGCGTCTCTGACCGGTCATCTCTGATGATCCACCCAGTAGCCATCACCAGTGTCGCGGGTGCGGTAACATTATAATACATGCGTCTCTGACCGGTCAATCTGATGATCCACCCAGTAGCCATCACCAGTGTCAGTGTCGCGGGTGCGGTAACGGTATAGGCTAATACATGCGTCTCTGATCGGTCATCTCTGATGATCCACCCAGTAGCCATCACCAGTGTCGATGGTGCGGTAACGGTATAGGCTAATACATGCGTCTCTGATCGGTCATCTCTGATGGTCCACCCAGTAGCCATCACCAATGTTGCGGGTGCGGTAACGGTATAATACATGCGTCTCTGACCGGTCATCTCAGATGATCCACCCAGTAGCCATCACCAGTGTCGCGGGTGCGGTAACGGTATAATACATGCGTCTCTGACCGGTCATCTCTGATGGTCCACCCAGTAGCCATCACCAGTGCCGCGGGTGCTGTAACGGTTCAATACGTGCGTCTCTGACCGGTCATCTCTGATGGTCCACCCAGTAGCCATCACCAGTGTCGCGGGTGCGGTAATGGCACGGTACATGCGTCTCTGACCGGTCATCTCTGATGGTCCACCCAGTAGCCATCACCAGTGTCGCGGGTGCGGTAATGGCACGGTACATGCGTCTCTGACCGGTCATCTCTGATGGTCCACCCAGTAGCCATCACCAGTGTCGCGGGTGCGGTAATGGCACGGTACATCCGTCTCTGACCGGTCATCTCTGATGGTCCACCCAGTAGCCATCACCATTGTCGCGGGTGCGGTAATGGCACGGTTCATGCGTCTCTGACCGGTCATCTCTGATGGTCCACCCAGTAGCCATCACCAGTGTCGCGGGTGCGGTAATGGCACGGTACATGCGTCTCTGACCGGTTATCTCTGATGGTCCACCCAGTAGCCATCACCAGTGTATCGGGTGCGGTAATGGCACGGTACATGCGTCTCTGACCGGTCATCTCTGATGGTCCACCCAGTAGCCATCACCAGTGTCGCGGGTGCGGTAATGGCACGGTACATCCGTCTCTGACCGGTCATCTCTGATGGTCCACCCAGTAGCCATCACCATTGTCGCGGGTGCGGTAATGGCACGGTACATGCGTCTCTGACCGGTCATCTCTGATGGTCCACCCAGTAGCCATCACCAGTGTCGCGGGTGCGGTAATGGCACGGTACATGCATCTCTGACCGGTTATCTCTGATGGTCCACCCAGTAGCCATCACCAGTGTCGCGGGTGCGGTATAACGGTACGGTACATGCGTCTCTGACCGGTCATCTCTGATGGTCCACCCACTAGCCATCACCAGTGTTTCGGGTGCGGTAACGGTACGGTACATGCGTCTCTGACCGGTCATCTCTGATGGTCCACCCACTAGCCATCACCAGTGTTTCGGGTGCGGTAACGGTACGGTACATGCGTCTCTGACCGGTTATCTCTGATGGTCCACCCACTAGCCATCACCAGTGTTTCGGGTCCGGTAACGGTACGGTACATCCGTCTCTGACCGGTCATCTCTGATGGTTTATCCAGTAGCCATCATCAGTGTCACGGGTATGGTAACGGTACGGTACTTGCGTCTCTGACCGCCGTTCCAAGGTGGTTCGCTCGCAGATCCTCTCCTTGTATGGCCAGCCTCGCTTTCTCTTACTCCCACCTCCGGTGAAACTCCGTCGATGTCGACCTCATCTGGAGCTGGAGCGGCCGTCCGGCTAACAAACTACGCATCTTCCATCAACAAAACATTTATTCTGTTCATTCAGGATATTACGGATAATTTTTCAAAAGAGTAATTTTTTGTAGTCCACAGATTTAATTTCACAGATCTTAATTTCTATACCTATTCCTACATTTTTGTAATCGGAATTTTCTCTGATAATTTTTAAAGTTTTTGTTAGTTGGAATTTTTTAGTTATTTTCAACATTATCGTCAGTATTTTATATTAATCTCTTCATTTTCCTGAGTTATACACAATTCAGTTTTATTTTAGTCTATTTTTTTTTCCTAAAATGCTCAGTTTTTTTTTCTTCTACTACTAATTTTTGTCCAATTCAATTTTAATTTTTTGCACATCGAGAACTATACCCCCGATCTCCTATTCGAGAGAATAGGAATGTTAGCTTGTATTTTTCGTCGAAATATAGCTCTATTTATTTGTTATTGTTGTTTATTTGTTTGTTATTTTGTGTGTGTCTTTTTACACTTATTATGCTACAGTTTTCTATATCACCCCCACAACAATTCGGAGTGGCCTCTTTCTTGAGTGATGGTCGTAATAACGATAACGAGTTATTTTTGACCCCAGTTAATGAATTTTCAGATGCTGCAGTAACAAATTCGGGAAAAGTAGTCCCGGATTTTTGCTTCATAGTGGACAGACCACCAACACCAGGCTCCAGACGGGTGGCGCTGCGCTGTAGTAGCGGCCGCCTCTGCAACTACGCCACCTGCCTCAGTGCCTCTACTACTACTCTACGCTACCGCTACGTCCACGCACCCTGTCAGGCCTCCGACTCCATGACCTAACCTCAGCTGTGGAAGGCTGCCAAGCATGACACTGCGGTATTCAACAGGGGCACCGCTTATCGCTCCAGCGTAAAACCTTATCAGTCTCGTCTCGAGTAAAGTATATAGGCCTACTCGCAGGTCTAAATACATGCGCAAAAGCAGTCTCAATAGGCAAATTGGATGTTTTAACAATTTGTTCAATAGCACATATAGTTTTAAATAGGCCCTACCCGAACTGAAATACTATAGCACAAATATAACAAGTCAGTTATTCAGTTAATCCAAATTTTTCACAAATTTAAATTATACTGTATACTACTATATTTTTTACTAAATCACACATACACTATAAACTTACTATTAACTAGAGCGAAATTCAAAGGTCCGCATGCATGTTTTCGAGTACAGTATAGTCTATAATTGGGTCTAATTATTATACTGTATGCCACTCGAATGTTTCCATCAAATTAAGTTCCTATAAATACGCGTAAATATTGTAAACTATTCGTGCACTAATCTAACACGTATGTACGCATCAGGCCTATTGGATGGCTTGATATGATTTTCGTATCCACCGTTACATCTTACAAAAAATACCGTATAGTACGAGTATAATTGGGATTAAAACACTGTAGTAGAAAAATCTAAACTACAGTTGCCCAGTGCCTATGCTCCAACACACATTTCGTTGTAAATCATCAATGTACTAAATGATTAAGTTAGAGGCCTACCAATAACATAAGCAACGGCAAAGATGTGAACTCCCCATTCTCATTTCCTTCATTTGACCTGTGTTTTGACCTGTCTTTTTGACGACTGTGACCTGAGTTTTACCTGTTGTACACTTAGTTGGAGCTTTTGTGATGTTTTGATAAGTGTGAAGTGCAAAATTCTTTCTTTTACCAACCAAAGACGCAACTCAAACTTTACTGCTGTAAACTTATTTGTGTTTTAAATCCTACAAAATCATTGTACAAACTTTCTTTTTGTATAAAACTGACCGAACCATTAAAACTCTTGTAGAATGGGATTTCGGCAGAATAGAAATGTTTTGTTTTCCAGCCAATCTAAATCTATTAGTCAGCATTGTTAAATTCAATTTTTTACATAAACTCGTTTGATTGACTGATAGCAATTCTGTGGTTGACTGCAAGAGGGGAGAGAACGGAGATGTTTAGATGTTTCCATTTCACGTGTCAGAGAGGTGACCACGGGAGCCAAGTTTAGCCAAGGGGAGGTAAATTTAGCGGCGCGCGTCAAACGCAGGGAATGTTGCTTTAGTCGTGTTTTGTTTGGCAGCCCTGAACTGACTCATCACTCGATTCTCACATCGAGACAAACCTCAAACCTCTTCCTAGGTTCCTTGCCGAAAACGAACATTTTCAGTAGGTTAGTTAGTATTTTCCCTTGACTACGTTTTCAGTAGCCTACCGTGTGTCTATTTACCTATGTGATTTTTATTTTTTGATAAGCAGCCATTTTAGTTCCAAATAACAAATGACAGCATCGGTCTTTAAAATTGTTATAAAAATTCACTCGCTCAGGCAGGGATTTCTTTGATAGAAATGTTGTTGTTGACTTCGGCGAATATTCAACTTATGTTTAAAAATAATTTTGCGATTTTCCCCAATGTGCTTTGCATTTTGTGTGTGGGATTTTTGTCCCAGACGAATTCGAAAGCATGGTTCGGTTTCCATCGTAAATGGTATGGACTTCAATAAATAACCGGGGTTATTATAGGCCTACAGTTTTATGATAGAAAATTTCTATGGAACCACTTTTGAGTAAACGAGTAAGTTATAAGTGCTTCAAAGAGTAGACATAATGAATGGTCGCAATTTTTTTGTACCGATTGTCAACAAATTAACTAACAAATTTATTGAAATAGGATTCCCAAAAAATGACTCTACTATTCAACAACGGAGGTCAACACTCACAAGTGATAGTGCGTTTCATCATCTCAAATCTGAACCGCGTACTGATAGCTTATCTTTTATCAGCGATAGTGTTGCTGTAAGGTGGCGCCCCTAGCGGAGCTCCAGGAACTAACGCTTGGCGCGCTCCCCCCTATCCCTCCTCCACAGCCGTGGAGTGGAGCTCACTGGAATGTTGTAAATAGTGATGGCAAAATAAAATCGATTTTTCGGAAAAATCGATTTTTACCATTCGATACATCGATTTTTTGACATCGATTTTTTGTTCAAGATTTTTTATCGAAATCGATTTTACTCTTTCGATACATCAATATATCGAAAAATCGATTTTTCAAAAAATTTTGCCATTGTAGTGATGGCAAAATAAAATCGATTTTTCGGAAAAATCGATTTTTACCATTCGATACATCGATTTTTTGACATCGATTTTTTGTTCACGATTTTTTATCGAAATCGATTTTATTCTTTCGATACATCGATATATCGAAAAATCGATTTTTCAAGAAATTTTGCCATCACTAGTTGTAAAAGTTCGCGACTGTTCTCCCTCTCCCCCTCTCTGATCAGGATCACCCCACAGCCCGCGTAGCCTCACTCCTCACCGCTGAATTTGGATCGATATTGTCTTGTTTTGCCCCCCCACCACCACCAAACCTCGCTTCGGTTCCGTTCATCTTCCAACTGCGTGTGCGATTCTCTTTCTACCGTCGCGTTATTGCATGTACCTTTTGTGATAACGGAACAACGGTTAGAATTAGCCAACTAGAATCATCTCGTCCAACTATATTACTGTATGCGACATAATATTGTATGGGATTGTTTATTGTAATTTTACTTGGAGAACAGGACAGTTTTTTGTTTTGGTCGATCTCTACACTATCGAACTGATGAAATTAGCGTCGACAAAACGAAAATTTGTACTAGTTTTTTTTACCTTTCATTGTCAATACAATGTAATAGTGTTTAGTATTATTCTGACTCCTTTGAAATTCTAGCTTCTGGTCGTGGTTTGTATACTAAATTCCTTTTCCTAACTACTGGAGACCGCTAATTATTAATATAAAACTACAGTACTATAATATGATTTAACCTTTTGTTGCACCAGTATCTAAATCGCTAATTGAGGCTGTATTGCCTATTGTTATTTAATGGAAATTCCATGCACCTCTGCTCAGTGCGGCCAATATTATTGCGAAGCTTTATATTGGTCGTTCAGTTACTTTGTAATTACGCTCTACCTAATAACGACGCCAAAAACCTAACCATTTGGACAGCTGTCTAGATTTTTTATAGCAGATTTTTTTAATCGCGAATTTAAGGGAAATGCAGTTTATTTCTACTTTGATCGATGACTTGAATCTTGTCCCATGTACAGTAGGCTATACTTCAATCAGGGATAGCAGATTTGATAACAAATAACCAATAATAACCACAATTTAGTTTACTTTAGTATAAAAAAAAACACCCTAAGGAAATAAGTTCCAGAAAATTATAGGCCTATCCAAAAGGTGGCAACTTTCCACCCCAGCCGACCTAAGTCCTAAGTAACCTGCCATATAAGCTGACCTGTGCCACTGCGCATGTGAGGGACTCCCGACTCCGGAAGTCAGGAAGGTCGTCCGGTCAGACGTAACCTTGAAGCTTGGTCGTCACCATAGCCGCCGACCATCGGGCGGGGCAATAAAAGGTGTCGGAGCAGATAGTGAACTACACAGCAGTGCACTATGGGTTAAAGATAGACTACGGGCTATAGACTATGGACTACTGTATATATACAGCACTAGAGGCTGTAGACTATAGACATCACTATGGACTAATATACTATGGACTATATACAGCACTATGGTTATAGATATAGGACTATAGAATGATAGACCATGGACTATATACAGCAGTTGGAGCTATATACTATACTATAGACAACACTATGGGATAATAGTCTATGGACTAAAGTCAGCACTATGGGCTATAGACATATATGAACTAACTATCGATAGACTACGGACTATAGATATAGACTATGGACTGTACGTCGTCTGCGTTTAGCTATGGCACCGGAGTGTATGGGATGGGGAGACCCATTCCACTACACACACTAACCAATCAACCCTCTCACCAGGTAGATGACACACACTCTGAGGCGTCACATAGAGAATTGCCTATTCGGTAAAATGGCTTGTTTGGCAAAACATTAATGGTATGTTATGTTATTAATCAACGTTTAATTTCAAGGCTAATCTCACCAAAACAGTGCGTTTGCACACCGTGGTAAGTGATTAATTGTATTGGACCACTGTTTGAAGGACCACGTCTATATATAGATACGGGTTGAGAGGAGATTACAATCATGGACAGCACCTGAAAGAAATATGACTCGAATATATCAAGTGTTAAATCTTCTAAAATGTTATATTTCATCCACATTTCTGTTTCTGCAAATACAAATTTGGCCTAAATCCTCTGGAGTTAAGATTTCACAAAAATGTATAACTTATAATTACAGTATGTCCTTGTATGCATATTCCTATAGAAATTTAAAACAGTAACCATAAATATGTCCTGAAAATGTTTTTCCTGATCAAGCAACGAATGTGTTTTAATGTTTCTTAGCAAGAAGAATTTCATTCCAATGAGTGATTTGTCTCAACAGTGAATGTCTTCAGCTGTCAATGCTCAGTGATAGTAGAGCCTAGGCCAAGGAGTAGGAGGATACAGGGCACTACTAGACGGATGTACTCTGTAGAAAGTAAGCCACGCGCAGCCGAAAGAAAGTGCGAGTGGCTGGCTACTACTGGCTAGCCAACAAAGGAAACTACAGTCCTCATATTATCATCCTGTCCAAACAAAATTAAGCCATTTCTCGTTTAAGTATTAAGAGAGTTCGTACTATTACATTGTTAAAGATATTCAGAAAAGGTCTACTTACTTACTTGGAACTTGTTTTCAAAGTTGTTTTAATAATAAATTTTATTAACGAATTTCCTTATGGGATTACGCTATTGCGGTACCACATGGTAAGACTAGGTCCAGGATAATGTTACTTTTTTCGTTTTGAGATCTCCTATAAAGCCAAAACACCTTTCGTTCCGTTTTAAATACAAAGAAACCCCTGATTTTGATGGGTATAGAGGTGTAAGACCATGTATATTTTCATGTGTGCGCGAACCAGCATGATCGCGGATTATGGTAATAGTGTTTTATGGCATTTTAAAAGGGTAAAATGGGATTTTGGCATTTCAAGTCCTCAATATTTTAAATTGAAGAATTTTAACCGAAACTATTTAAAAGAACTTAAAAAACACACGTCGGTACCGTAGTTTAGATAAACTGTTTACGGATAAATAAAAAATTTATTCCACATGTCAATCTTATGGTAAATCAACAAAACTCTTTATTTCGCTTAACTTGATAACATTTTGTGTACCTTCACTAGAACGCTATTAAACTCTATAGGTCAACTTTTCTTATTTGATAACAACACACTCATGGGGGGCAAACCTATGTTTACGGGGAAATGTTAAAATGGGGAATATAAAAAATCTCAAATTGAATTGGAAATTCCCTGAGTACGCATCTGCTGCGACGTTGGTATCACTGCGACTTTTATCTGGTTGCGTTTTATAACAAGTTGATTCCCTATATTTTAATTATTTACAATGGAGTACACATTATTTACACGCCTGCTAACCAAAGTGCCTTTTTTACCCAACAACATCATGCTCTTTATGTTTCCGTCGCCCGCAAGCCGTTGACGGTTGTCCGTTGCGCCGACCTCGGTGGGGATGCGTCACAGACTCTGAGTCAGCTCCAGGCAGGATGTTGCCTACACAAGGACTCCCGTGTCCTGACTACCTCCACCTCACTGGTGCCTGGACTGGAAATACCGCAAGATACTGAAATATAATTAATTTACTAAATGATTCGTTGGGGTTTGAAACGTTTCATTGAACTTATTATGGTTAAATATTGCTGTAAACAACACAATCTGAAAATAAAATTTATTAATAAGTTACTTTAGTACACTTACAAGTTAAGTTAAGAGATTTTGCGTTGGAGTGCCGCCATGTTGGATTTATTTCCCATAAGATCAATGCTATACTTGTCCCCGGCATTTGTCATATAATTTCTTTATTTTTTGTCCGATTGGTTGAGAATAAATAGCGTTTGAATAACAATTAAATTCCCCGTTCATTTTGCGAAATCGATTCTTTGTAAATAATTCATAAAATTCTGTAGAAAATGTTTTAAAAGTAGTAAAAAACTTACTTTGTTATTTCAAGTTAGTAAAGAACACTAATTTTTATAAAAAATTCCTCTAGCAAACCAAATCCGCCTGCATGAACCCTTTATTTAGAGCTATAAACCATTATTTTCTGATTATAAATAAAAGAGTTATTTGACATCCCGTTTTACGGGGGAAAGGCGGAATTTGGATTGACTCCAGCAATCAGTGTGCTATCCAGAGGCGGATTTAGAAATTTGCCGCCCCTGGGCTAATCAAAAAGTGCCGCCCCCCTCCCCCCACGCAATGTCCTAATTTATATCCACTCTTATTGTCCCAATTTCCTTGCTATTTCGACGACTCGGGACACAAAAAGCCAAACTAGTGATCTGAGCCCGACGACGGACGGACGTTACCGTCCGACATTCGTCTCGCGGCCGTAGCGCAAGGCGAGTTTGATGACTGCAGAGGTTTACGGGAATCTTGTTTTAAAATTAACTAATTATGATAGAGATTGACTCTTAACTTTTTCTAAAAGTAGAAAGACGGATCTCGTCTTCTCTGATTTTAGAGTTTCTAAATAAAATTTGTAATGTCGGTTATAAATGATTTTTTTTTCCTAGTGGCAAGTTTTATAGATGCAGAGGTTTACGGAAATCGTATTTTAAAACTAACCAATTAAGATAGAGATTGGCTCTTAACTTTTTCTAAAAGTAAGAAAACTGATCTCGTCGGCTCTGTTTTTAGAATTTTTAAATAAAATTTCTAATTTCAGCTATGACAATTGTCTAAAATCATCTGTTTTTCTCGATTTTTAACTGAAGTTTTCTAGAAACTACCAAAGCGAGATTGCCAAGGTGTAACAAAGGAAATTTAGCACCGTTATTCCTCTTTAATATGACACGTTAGTTATAGCTCTATGCTGCATTTAGTAGTGTAGTGAAATTAAGCCAAAATATGGCTGGAAAATGAAATAATTTTTGGACAGTGAATTTTTGCTGAAATGTGTTCTATGCCATCCCTTGACCTCCCTCAGAAAAGTCCCCTGAAATCCCCAGTGGGCAACATGCCTAAAAATGATGGGATGGCCCACGTGGAGTCAGAAATAAATCTTTCTTCGACCAATGGGTTTATGTACATCAAATTAAAGCTCTTAATTAGTAGAATTTAATGCCGCAAACCCCATCTCAAAAGGTTGCCTGAGTCGAAAACGGCAGCCTGTCAAACTTTGAATAAAAATCAAATTTTAACCTAAACGCTTAAAAATGTAATAATTTTCGAAATACTTGACCTTTCGAGGTGCGGTTTGCAGCAAACGTTTGCTTTTACAATTACCTTTGAAAATGCGGATAGCTAGTCATATGCTTATCATACTACCCTTGAACCACCCTACCCATGGATGTCCCAAAGAGGAAGTTTTAAAAATATTTTCTTAGTCCATAGCCATGCTATACATAATTTTAAAGGTATTAGTAAGGAGAGTACATAGCCGAAAACCAGACCTCAAAAGGTCAAATATGTCGGAAGTTATTGTATTTCAAAGTTTTGATAATATTATTTTGTTCTAAACTTTGAACGCCTGCCATTTCACTCCCGACAGTTATATTGAGGTCGGGTTTACGGCATTGTATTCTACATTTTAAGACCTTTAATTTGATATATATATAAACCTTCTGGAATGTATTTAAATTTAGTATGCTTAATATCAAATTTTAATGTAACTCCTTATGGGCCAACCCCTCATTTTCAAGCTTGATCCCCATATGGGATATCTGGGGACTTTTCGGAGGAAGGTCAGGGGACGCTATAGAACACATTTCAAAAGAAATTGGCTTTCCAAAAATTATTTCATTTTTCCCGACTAATTTTACTACACTATTATAACAGGATTCTAAAACAAAACCTTGCATTTGCATTGAGAAAAACAAACTATTTTGGACAGATTTAGCTGAAATTAGAAATCTTATTTTAAAATTCTAAACCCAGAGCCGATGAGATCCTTTTTTTTACTTTTAGAAAAAGTTAAAAGCCAATCTCTATCTTAATTGGTTATTTTTGAAAAAACGATTCCCGTAAACTTCTGCATCTATAAAGCTTGCCAGTAGAGAAAAACAGATGGTTAATTCTAAAACCAGAGAAGACGAGATCCTTCTTTCTACTTTTAGAAAAAGTTTAGAGTCAATCTGTATCATAATGAGTTAATTTTAAAACACGATTCCCGTAAACCTCTGTATCCATAAAAATCGCCTAGCGCTACGCGCGGCCGCGGCCGCGAGGCGGCATGGTGGCGGATGGTTCCTTTGTGCCGAAAGACGCACGGGTCGCTACCGTGACAAATCAACGTAGTGCTGATTGCTCCCAGCTCCCCTATAAAACTCTTGAATGACGCCTTGCTCTAAGGTATTACGACATCGCTTAGAAAATAGTCACTTTCGGTTCTAAAATTTTGTGTAGGCTATAATTCTTCCAAAAATGTCCTGCCTCCAAAAATTTGGGTTTTTTAATTTGAGGCCTAAAGAAATGCCATTTTTCAAAATTTGCCGCCCTTCCAAATTCTGCCGCCCTTGGCTATAGCCCATTTAGCCCATATGTAAATACTCCCCTGGTGCTATCAGTGCTTCAGTGCTTCAGTGCTTCAGTGTGCTATCCCTCGACAAGAAAACATGCGATTTTGCAGCTCTACCTAAACAAAGGCAAACTATGTGGTTGTTGAATGTTGCTACTGCAACGTAAATAATTCTTTCACAGAATTCTGGCAGTTGCTAAGTCTTAGGTATGATGGATTATTACCTATCACTCAACTTCATGGTGGAAGAAGGTGAATGAGAATGAAATCTTTTAAGCTCTCGGTGCATATAAACTGTTGTTGGCACAATATAACCGCGACAAAGTTATTCTCGAGTCCCTCGCACTCGCACTGGAGTGGGGACAGAGAGTACAATGTGTTGCTGCGGATTGATCACAAATGTTTAATGCGTTGTGAGTGCGTCAGCAACTGACGCTGACCCGTGAAGGACGGCCGACGACCCCGACCCGCGGCGCCGAGGTGCTGAGGCCTGACTGGAGGTGCAGGTTGTGCGCGCGCTCTAGCGTCAGTGTTGACTGTTGAGCAACAGTCTGGTGTCTGGAGACAGGACGCGGCGCGGCGCATAGTTGGCTCTCCGCCACCGATACGAATACCTTCCATTTGCTGCGCCCTTTGTCCACAGTCACAGCACTATCTCGTGTTGCTACATCACTGACTGCAGACGACAACTTGCGCACTCTACCGTCCAAACGCTGGCTGCAGACGACCACCTGCGCACTCCGACGGTAAAACGCCGACTGCAGACGACAACCTAAGAACGCTACGGTAAAACGTTGATTGCATACAACAACCTGCGCACTTTTGAGGTCAATCTCTGACTGCAGACAACAACCTGTGCTCTCCACCGGTCAAACGTTGACTGCAGACAACAACCTGTGTACTTTTGCGGTCAAGACTGCAGACAACAACATGTGCTCTCCACCGGTCAATCTCTGACTGCAGACAACAACCTGTGCTCTCCACCGGTCAATCTCTGACTGCAGACAACAACCTGTGCTCTTCACCGGTCAATCTCTGACTGCAGACAACAACCTGTGCTCTCCACCGGTCAATCTCTGACTGCAGACAACAACCTGTGCTCTCCACCGGTCAATCTCTGACTGCAGACAACAACCTGTGCTCTCCACCGGTCAATCTCTGACTGCAGACAACAACATGTGCTCTCCACCGGTCAATCTCTGACTGCAGACAACAACCTGTGCTCTCCACCGGTCAATCTCTGACTGCAGACAACAACCTGTGCTCTTCACCGGTCAATCTCTGACTGCAGACAACAACATGTGCTCTTCACCGGTCAATCTCTGACTGCAGACAACAACATGTGCTCTCCACCGGTCAATCTCTGACTGCAGACAACAACCTGTGCTCTCCACCGGTCAATCTCTGACTGCAGACAACAACATGTGCTCTCCACCGGTCAATCTCTGACTGCAGACAACAACCTGTGCTCTCCACCGGTCAATCTCTGACTGCAGACAACAACCTGTGCTCTTCACCGGTCAATCTCTGACTGCAGACAACAACCTGTGCTCTTCACCGGTCAATCTCTGACTGCAGACTACAACATGTGCTCTCCACCGGTCAATCTCTGACTGCAGACAACAACCTGTGCTCTCCACCGGTCAATCTCTGACTGCAGACAACAACCTGTGCTCTTCACCGGTCAATCTCTGACTGCAGACAACAACCTGTGCTCTCCACCGGTCAATCTCTGACTGCAGACAACAACCTGTGCTCTCCACCGGTCAATCTCTGACTGCAGACAACAACATGTGCTCTCCACCGGTCAATCTCTGACTGCAGACAACAACCTGTGCTCTCCACCGGTCAATCTGTGACTGCAGACAACAACCTGTGCTCTCCACCGGTCAATCTCTGACTGCAGACAACAACCTGTGCTCTTCACCGGTCAATCTCTGACTGCAGACAACAACCTGTGAGAGAGAGAGAGAGAGAGAGAGAGAGAGAGAGAGAGAGAGAGAGAGAGAGAGAGAATAACTTTTAATCCAAATCATTAAGATTTGACAGGCGTCAGGCTAGTGTTTTTGTTACAATGTGGTGAAAGTGGTGTGTGTTTGTTCAAAGCACAAAGTCTCTCCAGTTCATAAACTCATCAACCGTGTAGAAGGGACGCTGAGACAGCCATTGCTTCAAGTGAGACTTCAGTTTGTCAGGGCGCGCAGACTTCAGCTCCTCGGGCAATAGGTTATAAAACCTGGCACCAGCGTAAGCAGGTTTCCTCTCAAAGAGCTTCCTGTGATGAGTGGGCAGGTTGAAGTCTCCAGCATGCCTGGTGTTGTAAGGGTGGAAATGGCCATTTCTTGTGAGGCTTCTGTAGCATGCGGAATCTACAGCCTCAAGGACGTATACACCTACCACTGTGAGAATTCCCCATTCCTTGAAAGTCTCTCTGCAGCTGTCCCGCCGACCTAGTCTTGCCATGGTTCGTAGAGCTTTCTTCTGGAGTAGTAGAATCCTTTTCAGATTGGTGCAGGACGAGCTGCCCCAGAGCGCTATCCCGTATTTCATGTTACTCTCAAAGAGGGCATGGTAAGCGACTCTCGCTGTTTCTAGCATGCTTATGGCCATGATTCTTCTAATGGCGAATAGGGCGCTGCTTAGCTTGTTGCAGAGGGTATCAACGTGGAGGTTCCAGGTAAGGCTGTCATCGATGATCATCCCCAGGTGTGTTGTTGAGCTTACGGTGCTGAGATCTGGTAGGCCAGTAAAAGGTTTCTTCCCAAATATCATCTGCTTGGTCTTGTCTTGATTGAACACTAGGTTGTTGTTATGACAATAGTCCAGCGCAACATTCAGAGCGATGAAGGAGTTGAGTTCTAGAGCTTCTAAGGTCTTGTTAGAGGAGACAATGACAGAGTCATCTGCATACATGTAGCACTGTCCATATGGGCTGACACAGGTGGGCAAGTCATTTGTAAAGAGTATAAACATTACTGGTCCCAAGACTGAACCTTGTGGGACGCCTCTTGAGATGGGAAGTGGACTGGACCTAATTGCCTTTGACTCATGTCTTTCCGTCCGTTGGATTTCAACTACTTGCAGCCTGTTTGTAAGGTAGCTAGAGAACCACTTTAGGGCAATGTCTTGAATTCCCAGGGCTTTTAGTTTTGACAGGATCAGCTCATGACCTAAGCAGTCAAATGCCTTGCTTAGGTCAATGAAAATTCCAGTAGCGGTCTTGTCCCCTTCTTCCAGGCAGTCGATAACATATTCACAGAGGTCCACCAGAGCTGTCACAGTTGAGCGTCCTTTGAAAAAGCCATGCTGTCTCTTAGTCAGAATGTCATTAGTGATCAGATATTGAAATAGCCTGATTAAGACCACCTTCTCAATTATCTTGGACACTGTCGGCACCAGTGATATTGGCCTGAAATTGCTAACTTCATCTCTTTTTCCTCGTTTATACAGGGGGAATATTTTTGAAAGTTTCATTTTGGAGGGGAAAATACCTTGGGCTAGAGATAGATTTGTTATGTGAAGAATAGGCTGAAGTAATTCTTCTCTACAGTGCTTAACCATTCTCGATGATATATCATCTAAACCGGTTGAAGACTTAGACTTCATAGAGTTTATGATACTTCTTAATTCCAACTCGTGAGTTGGTGCAAAGAACTTGAATCTTGAATTCACAACTACTTCCTTAGGGGGTTGGAGTGACTGAGGTACAGAGCTGTTCAAGCCAACAGTTTTATCTGCGATTGTTGCAAAGAAGTGGTTGAAATGTTGAGCGATCATTTCTGGGTCTTCATGGCGGACGTCGTCTACCAGAAGTGATGTGATTTCGGTCGTTACCGGTTTTTTGGATTTTCGCTCGCCATTTATCACATCCCATACTGCTTTGCTCTTGTTGTCAGAGTTGTGTATGTGCTTGGCATTGAAATCTCGTCGAAGAGCCTTTAACTTTAAGTCGTAAGATTTTTTCAAGCTGTTAGCTATTAGCTTGTCTTCCTCTCGTCCTGTTAAGATATAATGTTCATTTGCGGCCAGGAATCTCCGCCTGAGTTCTTTACCGTCTTCATCATAAAAGCACTTATTGTTCGCAGTCCTCTTGGCTCGGGATTTTTATATGGACAGGAAAGATTAAGGGCTGAAGTAACGACATCTATGAATCCGTTGTAAGCCTCTTCGACACCATCTTTGCTTAATACACTCTCCCAAGTTTCCTGAGAAAGTTGATCCTTCAACAGGTTGAGGTTGCGTGTGGTAACTCTTCGCCTTGTGGAGACTGATGGATTGGTGCTAGCCGTGGATAGGCGTATGGAGCACACTTGTCCTGTGTGGTCAGAAATGCCGGTATGGATCACTTCTACGTCAATCAAGGCCAGATCAAGGTTTGTGCAGACAGCGTCAATGGACGTAGAAGAAGTCGACGTTATGCGGGTTGCAGGCAACTTAATTCTCTTGCAGTCATACGAAGTCAAAAGGTCTGTCAACAGCCTCTTCTCAGTTGAAGGCTTGAGGTCGTCAATATTGAGGTCTCCAATTACTAGAATAGATGAGTTCAGTACAGGAAAGGTGTCGATGGTTTCAGCGAGAAGGTCCAGAGCTTGTCTAGTGCGATCTAAAGTGCCTGAGGGTGGGCGGTAAACTCCCAATATATGAAGATATTTTGAGCTACAAAGGCGCAATTTCACGGCTGCTACTTCACAAATAAGGGGTATGCTGAAGCCTTCAACTTCAAGGTCAATAACATCGTTGGTAAGCTTGTTGTTTCTGTAGATGGCTACCCCACCTTTTTTGAATTCATCTCTACCGAAGGAGGCCATTAAAGTGTAGTCTATCAATCTTGTGTTCTTTATTTCCTCAGGTGAGTTACCATGTTCAGTAAACACTGCTAGATCCGGGTCTAAAATGTGAAGAACGTGGTTAATTCTATCTATTTTGTTGTTGATTCTGTCTGTGTTTTGATGAAAGATCTTTAAAGGCTTGGTTGTGGGTTCTCTGTTTTGTGCTTGTGTTTCTTTTTCTGAGAAACCCCTAAAAAAGAACCGTCACTCTTAATTTCATCAGGAGGGGGGACACAGGCACCATCATGAGTCACGCTGTTGCCATTCGACAAAGAAACTGAAGAAATTTTGTGGACATCTTTAGTCAGTGATGAAGGGTTTTCAGCATATGGGGCATTCAGTACATTTTTACTTCCAGACACATGTAACTCAGAGTAGAACTGAATATATTTGAGGAAAAACTCTTCTACAGTCTCGTCAGGTGGTCTAATTTTGGCATTCACTGGTGGGTGCTTAGCTCGTGATTCCGATTGTTCGTCAACTTTGGTTAGTGAGATATTTGAGATTTCCCCATCGAATGCTACCGCAGTGGTCTTGAGGATGTCAACTGCGCCGGCGTCTTGATGAGTACGAAGGGGTTCATGTGTTGGTTTAACCATGAGATCAAGTCTCTCTTCCAGCTTCGCCAATCCCATCTTTAGTAATCTTACTTCATTTTCGAGATTTAGCTCACTTCTCGTTTTTTTCAGTGAGATGTGCGTTTGCTGGATTGGTACTGGATTGTCATTGAGTAGCGGAGAGGCACCGTTGGAAGTGTGGCGGATGATAGTGTCATTGGCAGGTTTTCGTGAAGAGATTTCCTTTTCAAGAAAATAAATTCGTTTTTCATAAGTATCTATGGTGTGTCGTAGGTCTTGATCCTGTTCCTCGAAGGATTCCTGAAGTTTTCTTCTGAGGTTTACTTCTCTCTCTCGTTGTTTTTCAGATGCGTCAAGTTTATTAAAGAGTTCCTCTTCTCTCTTCGATAGTATCTCGTTGGCATTTAACAAAGACTCGATTTCAGCTTCCAAGGACGACATTTTTGTGGCAAGGAAAACATTCTCTTTCTTTAGTTCAGAATTTTGAGCCAATAAATCAGACCCTATTTTTGCTGATAGTTGAAGTAGATCTTCATCGGCGTTTTGGACATCCCGAGAAGACATTAATTTTTGAATCTCTTCCATTGCGTCTTCATTGTTACTCGTGGAAAGTGATGGGGTGTTCAATAAAAAGTCGGCTTTTAATGTGTTGGGCAATAATTCACAAGTGGGACAAGTCCAAGAAGTGTTGCTCTCTGAGATGTCATCATAGTGGTCAGTAGACATGCCCATGCACTGTCGATGGTACCATGCCAAACACTTCCCTTCACAAAATACAGCATCTTCGCTTTCGATGACATTTTTTCCACAAAGAGGACATAGGCCACTTTCATTTAGACTTATTTTAGACTTTTTTTGTTGAGTGTTTTTATTTTTATTATTGAACTGAGGAAAGTGGTCTGGCTGCCTTTTAGATTTGTTCCTAGTCTCCATGGTGACAGATAGGATGATGATTTATTTTTGTTTATATAAAAATCTGTGTATGTTATTGAACAGATGCTGGGAAACAGTTAATAAACGAGGTTTATTATAGTATTTTCTCTGAAATACAGCAAAGCTTCATGGAGAAAATTTTGCCCACCGATGGAACTGTAAGTAATTGTAATTTGCGCTGTTGGTAGCAGTGAGTAGCAGACCAATTTTTGATGTGTAGCAAGTCAGATTTAAAAAAGGAGGTTAGATTGCCATGACGTAAGTAATAAACAGTGCTAATTTTCATGCAAAACTCTGGAAATATCATGCAGAGATTTGATTTATGCCTAATTTAATTAATTGTCAAAGTTTAAAAATTCAGAGTTTATTGATTACAATTGATTTCTAGTGATTCATCACACTCACTGAGTATTCCGGTATTGCTTGGGTAGGTTATGTTTTACACTCGTAAGGGAATAGCCACTAAAAGTCAACTTTTAAAACTGGGAAAAAACCCGCACAACACAATCATTCCGCCATAGACCGGAATGATTGTGCTCTCCACCGGTCAAACGCTGACTGCAGACAACAACCTGTGCTCTCCACCGGTCAATCTCTGACTGCAGACAACAATAACCTGTGCTCTCCACCGGTCAAACGCTGACTGCAGACAACAACCTATGCACTCTACCTCTAAATCTGACTGATGCTGAAGACACACTGCGCACTCTATGGGTCCAAATTCAGTATACAAACTAGAAGTATAAGCTTCACGTTCAAACTTCCAATAAAACAATTATGTTTTCACATGATTTTGGGATTCGATGGTCAACAACCCCCTCTTAACCCCTCTTCCCCAAATTGAATCCTACAAACAAAGTGAATCATTGTTTCCATTCCTCGGGTAAACACTGTAGTCTCTCCCTTTGGACAAAAAAATACTCATTCAAAGTCATCAATTAACTACCCATTACGTTATAAATACGGTGTAATTTTATTTAGGGTGGTGTAATGGTTGTGTTTAATTTATTTACGATAGGAATAATAATAATTTTGTAACACTCATTATTTCGCAGATAATGTCGAACTCTAACGGGTATTTACGTTTTTACCTCATTAGACACGTCAACTGATGGACGATTTATTTTATTAGGCAGGCTATCCTGTTCATCTTTTCATTACATGGTTCGCGTTCAGTATTTAAACTATCTTACAGTGTTTTCTTGGTGATATTTTCCTAAATCATCCTCTAAGCAGACGTTTTACAAAACAAAGGAGATCGCCTTCGCTTGCCAGGACGCCAAGACGCAGTAGTAACGGCGGCTTCCAACAATAGACTATCCCCTCCTTTACTTCCGGTTTCTCAGCTGTTTCCGGCCAATTGCACCTCGCACAGCCCGCCAAACACAACCTCGACTCCGAACCTACGGGCGGGTATTTAATGCTATTTAACACCCATAACCTTTTTCTCGCCATTTCACTACTGTAAAATGAAATTGAAATGTTTTATTGCAATGGAATTGAATAAAAATCTACAGGGAGTTGCAAGTCGTCGTAGAATATGTTGAAGTGTTAAATTATGAAACATCAACTGTGAACACATTTTTCTTTGAAAACAACCTCATTGAATTCTGTACCATGATTAATATGAAGTAAACATCAAATTTGAGGTACAGATGATTTTTTTAATATAAGCGGTAAAGATGTAGAGGACTATCTTTGGTGCTGAACATTGTTTGTAGTACAGTATAATCATGAGTTTCTTATAATATCTTTGTGTATCACCAAAACATAGAACAGACAGTTTGTTTCGATTGAACCTCAACATTCGATAAGGAGAAACACATGAGTAGTGTTGTTACTACCATAGAAAAACTAACAAGGATACTTCTTAGGTAGTAGGCCTATACCAGGGTACCATGAACAAAAGAAGTTTTTCCAAAGATAGTCCACCTAACATCAATTGCTTCTAGTTAACAAAATTCAACTGTTGGCTACTACAACGATTTTTTCACATTTAAAATATATATTTTCTAGTCTTAATAAAATCGCTCTCTTGGCTGTAAAAGTAGTATTTATCGGTCTCATAAATTAAGGTTATTCACCAGAATAACCTCAATATTCCTTGGTATGTGATGCCGTGTTCGATTTCAGTACAGAAATCCTCCAAATTCAATCAATAATTATTTTAATTTCTAACAAGCTGTTCAAAATTAATCCAATTTGTTATTTAATATATGCTAAGAGCTAAGGGAGTGTATGTGATTAATTTGTAACAAATACTTTTGCCATGAACTTCATATTGTCTTTTGGTATTAACATTAGGTTCAACTTTAATGGTTATACCGGATGTCATCGTTGTGACCGGCGCAGTACCTCTTAATGACGTCATTTCCGGCCAGTTCATTCCCCGATTCCCAAAACTATCGATGAGTCTGCTAATGGTATTAACAAATTAGACACCTCAGAACAGATAAGGAGAATAGATGTGCTGGTAAAGAACATTTAGTTTCCTGTTGCGACTAAGTGTCACTTAGAAATAATGATTAAATGTGCTGATTACAGGATACCGATTAGCAAGTAATTTCAGTTCTGTTGAGCAAATAACCAACGTACCTAATTTTAATTGGAAATCATTAGATCTTAACATATTGTCCATTTTATCAATACGGCCCTACTATACAACCTAGTTCTATACCACATATAACTAATTCAATCTAGGTTCAATTAAAATCCTTTGGGCATACAAAGCAAACATTTTATGTGAATCGTAGAAAGAAACATTTTTAAAAGTTTCAGTTTTGGAAAGTTGTTGTTTGACATTTTACAAGAGTTTTCTGGAGGCATCGAGAACACAAATATTTGAACCGTCTCCACTCTAAATTTGGCCGCAATCGACAAAGGGGCGCGCGCTCGTAGGTGTAAAAATAGCGGATGACGGCGCCGGCATTGGCAGACGGGAATAGCCGAGGGTCGACTCCGGGGCAGGGAACAACATTCTGGCTACGGATATGATACAACCATGAATACAACTACAAAACACAGTGATTGAAGCTTGCTGCTTCAACACTTGTATTTTGTTTTGAACAACATTTTCATTTCATGGTCAATTTATAGATAGGCGCACTTGTTTAACATGTATATTTTTCTGTACAGTAATCATCATCTCTCCTGGAGTATTATTTTATATAGGCTATATAATCTTCAATGGTGGTTCGGTGGTTCCAATGTCCCAATCATGAGAGAATTTAGGTTAGTATACCTGCTTTATCCATTAAACCAAAGTTTTTTTCGTTTTTAGCTGGTTAATGGATAATCCAAATTTTTCTAATTAAATGGGCCAGGTTAAAAACAAAATTTTTAAAAAGACAGTAAAAAAATGTTATAGACTTAAATACGGGGTGGTGTATTATTTTATAATCCTTGAGCTGTTCAACTCTCTGAAATTTTTAGTTCAAAATAGTATTCAATTCTGATCTATAAAATGTGTAATGACGCGTTGAATTTTGTCGATGCTCCTAAATCAACATTGTTCATAGGAAAAGCATGTACAGTATGTACAGGGATGGGATCTTTCGTGATGTGACGGTAAAAATAAGAGTTAGGACACGAAAAATGTTCAATATTCCTAAGGTTAAGCATAAGTATTATATTTTGTTATCTTCATTATCTTCAGTTAATTTAATTTCAGTTAATTATCTTCAGTTACAAATTTTAATATTTCTTTTTTATTTCTTGAAAACAAACCGAAAACGCTTAAGCTACGAAGGAGTGTTTGACAATTGCCGTTTAAAAAGAAATTTTTAAACACAGTTTATGTTTCTAAATAATGCCTAAAAATAATTAATCTGTGGAGGATAACAAATTTTTTGTAAAAATGTCAATCAGTATAAGAGAAGAGGATTGGCGTCCCGGTAATGTGTACTGTCAGTACAGTGTACCGGTACTGAAGTACCTCTCTAGCAGAGACTGTGTCCGCATGTGCGTGTACCTGGATTGCCTACCCCGGCGCCTTGTTGCGTCAGAAAATCCTTGTACTTCCCATCTTGTAACAACGAATCGCGGCTCTCCAACAAATTTGCAACACTATTTTGAATTTTTAACGGCCTGTCATAATTGAGTTCTGTAGTTTAAAAAAAGTCGCAAAATACCGCGTCTTTTTACTAACTTTCTTTTAGAATAAATCTATTACTCAATTTACTCATTTAATGGTGTACTATTAAATACCCCCGTCGCAGCAGACCTGCGTATTCAGCGAATTTCCAAAGGATCTTGAGATTTCTTATTTTCCCCATAAACACCATAGGAATGAGTAGCCTATGTAGGTTTGCTGCCATTGGATGTAACATTTATATGAACATTTATATATTTATTTATGTACATTTATATGAAAATGAACGAACGGTGTTTTTGGCTTCTGAGGACCTCAAAATGAAAAAGTAAAGTGGTGCTGGGCTTAGGTCTTACCATGGCTACTACCGCAATAGCGTATTCCCTATAGGGAAATTCGCTAAAATTCGGATGGCCTTGAACTGTAACTACTTAATTATTCATTTGCATTGTAGTAAGTCTGTTTTCGATCACTTTGGGAAGCCTATAGATTTGTTTATCTTAAACGCTTATTTGTTCTCTTTCTGATAGTTTTTATATGTTTCAACTAAAAGTTTTCCAATTCCAATTTAGTATAGACCTATTATAGTATGGTACATTTTAGGATATATATCTTCAGTTAGTTATTACAGTAACAGTCGGGTACTTATAAAGCTAAACCTCTACCTTATTTACTAATTATGAACAAGACATATAACCAATATTTATTTCTTGATTAATAACTACGTTCCCGTTCCCGGTATCAAAAATTTTTACTTAATTTCAGATGTAGTACTTCAAGAATATAACTAATCGTACGGGCTAAAATTTCACATACGAGCCTGCCCTGAAAATAGAAGCAAATTGGTTTAGATTTATACATAAAAAACATTTCTTGGTTACAGTATAAACCCGAATTTTGCTGTTGTTTCTTTAAGCCAACTTGGATCACTTGTGGATGGTAAGCAAATTGTTGAATGGATCTCCTAAGTTACTAATTGTTTATTTTCTCAGCACGACCCAATAATTAATACACATTTTAATACATTCAGGCGATACAAACCAAACATTGGAATACTGTATACTACATAAATTCTTCAAGGAGAGAAGATCACTGAAATTCCAATCCGGTTTATACTCCACCCTCCTAATCCCTCCACTGACGCAAACATAGGCCTAATATAGTCTCCATTCCGCTGCCTTTGAATTCTTTCACAAACGGAAGTCAAAAGCTCCTCTTGTTCTACTACTTATCAAGTCGAGCGAAAAGTAACAAAAGATTGTGCAAAATGCCTCAATTATCAGGATTGCGTCCAGAATTACACAAAATTGGAGTTGGAGCTGTCAAAGTCATGTCAAGGTGGTCGACGGGCGGGCGTTACCCCCAATTAGTGAATTTCTCTTTAGTTCCAAAAGCAGCTAGGATCTGCGTCATGGAGTTCCAATCTTAATTAAGTTTTCCATTCATGAGAGCTCGACAGGTTCTTAAATCGTCACAACTCAGATTTTGGGGTTTCTACAATAAAGTACTATAAACTTTCTTTTGGCACTTGGGAAACATAGAAAGCAAAATGACTACTAAATTGCTTATTGAAATCAAGAAAGAATAGACAGAATTGACGAATGGCGGACATGTTAGCTGTTCATATAGCTTTTTCGACGAATTAAATGTTCACGGTGGCCGTGGGTAGCAATAAATGTTAAGGCTATGTGTACAGATCTAGTAGGCTATATTCGGTTACAATTTTCGGAGAATAATTTAATGTTCGGGAGCGAGTGTTAATCAAGTACGGTATTATTATATGTATAGCTAAACATTATTTTAGAAGTGTGGAGGAATATTTAACTTTACTTTGTAAGTAAAGAAAGTTATCATGAGTCTCAATTTTAGTTCGATTAATATCTTGAAGTGCTAATCTACATCTTGATTTAATAGATATTACTGCTCTCTTGCAGAATTCATTTTATTACTTACTAGCTGATACCCAGCATGCTTTGCAATGCCAACCTGATGCAAATTGGTTTGATTGTTTCCATGACAACGGCTGGAAGAGAGTTTAAAACAACTAGTATACGTGTTGCTCGAAATCGAGCAATTAATTTTAATACAGTAAAAATGTTACTTTAAGCTCTAAATCAATGACATCCGACCAATCCAATATTGTGAATATGTGTAATTACCAAAAACTACACGTATCTACAGCTGATTATTAACAGATGTTTAAAATGCTTTATTCCATCTCAATGTTATTTAAATGGGAAATTTTTAGATTTCAATGGTGAATAGCGCCTTTATTTTCAGTCCGATTCTCATCAGTTTTTGGCGGAAACAACTACAGACTAAGCCCTATCCAACGACACCAAAAACTTGAAAATCGGTTGAAAATTATAGGAGGAGTTCTCAAGACAAAAAACCCTTAGCGTATTAAATAAGTATAGATAACATGGGCACGTTTATAACGGTAGTTGGGTTACAAAAACTAATGGCTTACAAACCTTCTCCATGGAATGTTCCATACATGTATATGTGTACCACCGAGAGTAGAAGGGATTTGCCGGTCCTGGCGCAGGTCAAGGTCAGCGGTTGTAAGTGGCAGGTGTGTGTTGTTGATTTGGGGGTGATTTAGGGGGTTTGGGGAGGGGTTGGTAAGTGTGTCAAGGTCATTTGGAGGGGGTTTTAAAAAAGGTGGGTAGTCTGGGGACGAGTGGGGCGGGCGGGAGTGTGGCGGGAGCGGATGGGGGGTGCGGGGTTGTGGGAATTAATAATTTATTTTAGGAAAGCCAAGTAGAATTTTTATTTGAAGTGGTGTCCAAGCGATGTTTGGCGGTGACGGTCTGGTAAATGCCGATGGTGATGGCGATGAGCAGATAGAGGCATACCAACCACAGTACGCATTTGAAGAGCTTTAACAGCCGGATCATTTCTTCCTGATTCTGTGCTTCCAATTGTATTCTGTTAATTTCGAGTTTTAATTTATCGTCTTCCAATTGTGATGTGATTGAAAAGCCGTCCATCATGTTTGTGTACAGGTTAGAGAGGAGCGGTGTAGATGGTGTAAAAGTAGGCGATGGAATGAGGAGAGCAAATAAGGGGAGAATATATATTTAATATAAATTGGTGGGGGATTGAAAAAGAATATTTGTGTAGGACTAGCTTTCATCATCTGGTGTTGAATCGTGGGCGGATGAAGGACTGTTGTTTGGCATTTCTAATTCTTCAACATTATCGCTTTCCATCCTTTCACACTCTGGACAATTGTAGGTAATTTCAACAGTAATAGTAACTGTGTTGTTTGGTGTGTTTACAACATCGGTTAAAGTTTGAAAAATATCCTGTAAATCTTGTTGCGAAGTTACTGCAAAAGTAGTAGTATTTTTTGCTAATTGAGGCTGGTTCATCGTTCGGCGGTAGGCAAACAAATGGTGAGCGACGGTAAGGCGGTCGCTTATATGGAAATGGGGAATAGTGGTGGGGGAAGAAAGAGAGTGGGGGTAATCCAAAACGAGAAGTGAGAGAAGAGAACTTCGGTTACCGTAGTTCGCCGCGAAACGCCGTCCGGGTAGGTTGTGGGAAGTGTATAGAAATAAAATAATTATAGCTTTAATATAGAATAGAAATACAAATCACTTTTGTAAACTAAATATTAAGTTTATTTATAATTTGAATTTGATTGTTTTGTTCCTTGCTTTTTAATTCAATAATTGTAATACCATAAGTTGGTTCTTCTTCTTCCCCTGTACTGTTGGAAGATGATGATGATGATGATAATGATGAAAATATTCTGGTAGGATCTACATATTTTACTTTGATGTTGATCCATCTTAAAGAATACCTATCCATAAGTGTGAGTAAGTTGTGAAATAGAGTTTCCATCTCATCTCTTTTGGTAATTAAATGTTCAAAAGAAATAAATCCGTCACCCATGTTGGTGTTAGTCCAAGCAATGTAGTGTAAATGAGAAGCGTGTTAAAGGGTATGTAGAATATATATTGTAAAATAAATGGTGGGGATAATCTCAAGGTCAACCAAATGAAATTTTAAAAAAGAGCTGCAGTCAGTGACTACAGCTATACATCTGAAGCTTGAATAGGATCAGAAGACCAATCTGATCTATATTTCCACAAATTTTTGATGCATGTACAAAAGTCGTCTTTATAATATGCATCACACTTTCGGCAATTAAAAAGCCTTTCTGGGTGAAATTTGAAACATCTCTGGGGACAGCAAGTGTGGAAGTATCTTGATTTATAAATTTTGAAGGTTTGCAATTCTGGTGGTGGTAGTTGTTTTGTTTTGCATTTGCAGTAACAGGATCCGAAGAATTCACATTTTCTACAAGCTAATCCGTCTACCATCCATCTTCCTATATCGGTACATTTTTGTTCACAACAGTAGCGTGGTTTGTAGTCTTCTTTTTTCTTTTCCATGTTGACGGTTCTAAGTGGAGTTGGGAAATGAAGGTGTATAGTATAGAATAGAGAGTTTTATTAAAAGAAAAAAGTGGTGGGGGTAATTTCAAGGTCAACCAAATGGAGTTTTAAAAAAGAATGGGGTACAAATATTAAATAGATGCGCACTTAAGATATAGGTTTGTTATTTTTTTCTTCTTTCTCCTTTTTAATATTTACTTCATGCTCTTGTTTTTTTGCTCTAGCCATTGCGACGAGATCTTCAGTGGATAGTGGATGTACTTCTGGAAATTTTAGAATTAACTTTGGTTGGAAGCCTTCTTTAGTTAATACATCAAGATCGGAGCTCATCTCTTCTACCGTTTGATAGTCCTTTCCAAATATTTTACCATTAAATTCAATCATCATTCGGTACAGCATAGTAGTTGTAGTTGTTATCGTTGCGGTTGTCAAAAAGCAAATGATGATTTAGTCTGGGTTGAATAGCCTTTTTATAGGGAAGCCTCAAGTTGATGGAGTATTGTTATTGTAATTTAACATTAGTAGTATTTGTGGAATTTAACATTATTTTGAGTAGAAGGGCTGGATGTTGTTGCTGTTTGTGTGGAAAAGTACACTTCATCATCGCAGTAGTTTTGTTTTGAAAACATCTTCTTATTTGTAACATAAACATCGGCATTTAAGTGATAACCGCCTGCGAGAAGTACACGCAATTCATTAGTGAAATTGTCGAGTTGTTCAAAAGTTGTGATGATGGAGGTATCGTATGATGCGCATTTGATTTTGAGAGACATGTTGTCGTTTAAATTAATTGGACAACCAAGGGAGATGTGTACAGCACGGAAGTCAATTGTAGACTGAGGAAATCCCCTTGAAAATTACTCCATTTATATAGTTTTTGTAACTAGGTCAAGGTCATCTAAAATTATTTTTTTTAAAGCAATATATCACCATGTGCAAAAACACATAGTGATATATTGCTTTTTATTTCTTATTTTTTTATCTTTATTTATTTTTAAAATAATTCACAAAGGTGTACAAAAGTATTACAAATAATAAATTAGTTGTTGGCAGTAGGCATGACGTGAAGTGTTAGTTCCGTTGAATTGCTTCCGCTTGGACCGTGGGATGCCAAGTACAGAGAGCCGGGGTGGATAAGCCGTAGATCTTCGTTTTGCAGGAGGTGCACGAAGCGCTTGGGAAGAAATGTTTGAAATTTTGCTTCATCACCGGGCGTGTAGGGGGCTTCACTTAGTGTAACGTTGATGGCGTCCCCAACACTAGTTTCCATCTTCTTAATGGTGTGGATAACATAATGTTTTTCTTCTTTTAATTCTGAACATCTTTTAGTCGGTAAGACGGTAGATTTTGAATGTTTGTTA
Source organism: Neoaliturus tenellus (assembly GCA_030545055.2). Taxonomy (NCBI): domain Eukaryota; kingdom Metazoa; phylum Arthropoda; class Insecta; order Hemiptera; family Cicadellidae; genus Neoaliturus; species Neoaliturus tenellus. The sequence goes on along the minus strand of CM061536.1, from coordinate 55,902,410 downwards.
AATTGATCGACAAGAGATTGTAAAAATGTTTGTGATGTCATCTTTACTTTTTCTTCTTCTTATTTATTGTTGATATTATTCTTAGTCTTGCGAATCTGTGTGGGAGGTGTTGACTGTTCGGAGGCTAGAGTAATACTCATGCTGGGTCATGGTTGCGTTGTCGCTTTTATATCCTTCCCACCCCCCACCATTCCGTTGTAGATATGCATTCAAACGATAAGCGTTCTTTAAAGCGCATTGGGACTGCCGATGTTTAAAGTTTTTGGTAGAGATACAAATGTTGGCAAAGTGACACTGAAAATCTCTATCCACTTGCACATTTATCACTTCATGGTTTGTAAATGTTTGTATCCAAGCGGTTTTTTCCAATTCCTTTGTGTAGATAATTTGAAATTCCTTACAGTAATGATTCATAATGTGTGGCACCATACTGTAGTGGATAAAACCTTCATCCCATCTCAGGTTGTGAAAATGTTTCATTAACCATTTGTTTGTCACTCTTGCTTTAGTAGTTAATCTGTTGAACGGTATAGGAGGTTGGAATAAATAGTGATAAACCACAGATGTGTTCATGTCTAGAATAACTAACTCTTTAATAATAAAATGTCCGTTGTTACCGCGAAATGCTTGAAATTCAATTATTCCTCGTTTCACCTCCATTATTTGGTATTGGTTTGAAAATGAAACTTGTTTATTCATGACAAAGGTCGGTATCGGACTGTTTGTAAAATTATGGAGGGCGTCCTTTTATACTGCGGGTTGGTTGCTGCAAGATGCTTCTTCATTCATTTCTTGTGCTTCTTCATCTATACCGAAGTTAGTCTGATAGTTGTGCAACTGTCTCCACACATCAACTTCGTGAGGTATTCTATTGAAAATGGAAGTATCTACGGGACCGTATAGGATTGGTACATACGGTTGTCTATCCAATGTATCGGTTAAATATTCTTTTATGATTGCGCTTGAAAATATTAGTTGTTTTAGATATCTTGTGATAGGACCTGTAGCACAGCTGAGGGTGTAGAATTCATCTTTTGTAAGGTGTATTTTTATGTCATGTTTAGTTAAATCTCTAAAACGAACAATTTGTCCTCCCCGATGTTTTACTATATCGATTTCAATATTTGATTCTAGCAAACTTAATTTTGTTCTTCTTCCATATGTATTGTTACTCAAATAACATTCTAAAAGATGTATATGCTTCATAAATGATTCCCAGGAAATTTCAGAGAAAAACACCATTTTAGATCCATGATTCAAAATAATAGTTGGTGAATACTCCAATGATTTTATTACTCCGGCAGATACGCTTTTTGTCATACATGATGAGATGGGATAGTAGATTCTAAGAAATACCTCTGCTAAAATATTGGTGGAAATAATGTCATCGACTTTTCTTTTTTTAATTTCTTTTTCAACTTCCTCTTCTCTTTTCTTATGTTTAAACTTGAGGAACTCATCCATTTCTTGTTCAATTTGTTTTTCTATATCGGAACTGTTGTCGGCTATAAGCGGTGTAGTTTCTTCTTCGTTAGTATTTGCATTAAGTGAACTCATTTTGCTAACGATGTTTCCCATAGGATGGTCAAACAAATAATGAAATTTTTACTTCGTTTTCCTCCTTTTATAACAATCGCCCCCACCTAAAAACCGTTTTTATAACACATTTTTAACTATTCCAGTTAGTGGAGTATATGTTACTATTTTGTCATGTAAAATGAGACAATATGCCGAAGTACCTTCTGGTATTTTATCTTCAAATTCCATTTCGATTTTTATATCCACACTTGACGATTTTACTGATTCATTTTGCTTTGAGCAATCGATAACGATTATTGGGGCTTTTGAATAATACTGTTCAGGTGATAACAGTGGTGTATTAGTTTTTCCATAATATGACGATTGAAATCTTGCATACATATCGTATAAGATGGAATAACGCTTTTTGCTAAACATGACATTTAAATTTTCATAAGGAAAGAATTGAGAGTTTAGAAAAACTTTGCAATTCTTTACATTGCAATGGTCAAATTGACCTGCGTGTGCGGTTATAACATCTTTTCGATTGGTTTGAAACCCTAGTATTATGTACCTTGCTCGTTCCAAATAAGTAGATGTTTTAACAGTCCATGTTTGTCGTTCTGTTTGAGGTAATATGGGGTATTCATGGAATTCCCAACTTCTAAAAGGCATTACAATATCACGGTCAGATTTTAACTTTCTTAACAATACGATTCTATGTTCATCGGCTAATCTTACATGAGGTACTCTCCACACGATTTTATTTAATTGTAGCTGCCATTCTAGTTTACTTTCTTCAGTGCCACTTGCTGCTAGTATCAAGTCTTTGTTAGTTGAAGATCTGAGTAATACCAATTCTTGTTTAACATTTATTATTATTCTTTTGTAATCTTCAGCGAATCCCAAAAGCAATCGTAAAGGTATGTGAAAATCAAAATGACCATTGGAATTTGGTGTTATGCTGTCTTTATCGGGGGTAACCCATCCGGCGGTGACTATTGAATTCTTTTCATGTGGTGTTAATGATGTTAATCCTTTTAGTGTTGTTGTTATACCAACCTTTTTTGTTGAATCAACTGTCACTCCTGATATTTCATATCTTATTTCGTCAAAAAGATATGCCATTGGGTTATTTATAAAAGGAACAGACGAACCAGTTTTTCCATCCAATTTTAATACTTGTCCCTCAATATATAAATAACTCTCACAGGGTAATGTGTAAATATCTTGTTGTTGAATGGGAATCCTTATTTCATCATTATTGTTTAATTTTGATGAAGTGTAAGGGTTGTGCGTGTGATATTCCTTCTCCCATAGGGTTTCGTCGAACATCGGACCTTGAGATATATCCAGAATGTCCATCGTAATTTAGTTTTAAACCAATTTTTTGTAGGAAACGTATGTTGTCCGGTGTTAACTCGTCCAATGTTGAAGAGCTACTGAGCTCCAGGCTTTTCCGTTGTGGTTTAAATGTTAATCCCATGTTATACTTAAGTTACCGCTTTTATGTGTAACCGTATTGTAATTGTTTCTTTTCTAAAGTCAACACTATTACCGTCCTGATCTGATATGTTCAGTACGATGTCTGAAATAAAACTGGTGTTTAACGGTAGGTATATAAGGTTTTGTGGCTTCTCAACTATTTTAAAACCAGGAGCTACTGTTGGATAAAATGTATGTAAAATATGTTGGTTTACCCCATCTCTATACGATCCGTGTATAATATTGCATGTTATATCAATACTATTAACCTTTAATATTGTTACTGTGGTATCACCCGTATGAGTAGTTCCGGGATCTAAGATTTTTCTTTTCTTATCTGAAAATCCGAGTAAACTACCGATTGAATTTTTTAAACTTAAATCTATATAATATTTTGAGGTAATTTCCGCTTTTAAAGTATTGTTGTTTCCTTTTATACAGATATTTTCTTCTCCTAGCTGCTTCTGTAATAGCTGGTTTATATCATCTATTTCATATGCTCCTGTAGACAAGGTGATTATTTTTAATTCTGAATAATTTCCTTTTTCATCTTTACTTTCATAATAATGTAGTAAATTGTTTTTACCCTCTGTAATGTTGGGAATTGAATTGTATGTAGTGAAATCTAATAATGCCGCTTCCCATAATCTATCTTTAGATAGACGCAGTGCTGGGAAAAGAGTACTTTTTAATGTAGATGAATTTCCGCTCAGTGACACTGTGTACGATGACATCTTAAAGCTGACTGACGCTTTTTGCTAAAAACTCCAAACATAAATGTCCGCATATTTCTGTATTGTTAGGTTGTTCTCTTTTATAATTGTAAAATATATTCTTAGAGTTTCTAAAATAGTGTTGAAGTTCTTTAGGTGGTGGTAGATTGCCAAAACTGTCAAAATAATAAACGCTTTGTCCGAGTTTTTTATAGCATACCCAATGTGTTCCTGGACCATAGGAGGAATCTAAATTTACTATTCCAGTTTCATTTTTCCATATGTTTTTTGGTAATGCGTCTTTCATAAAAACTCCCCTAAAAAATGGTATTTTCAAACATTTTACATAATTTGATAATTGATGATTTGTTAAGGCTTTATTTGGAATTATCAATTGATTTTTCTTATTTAATACACACGGTACGGTCTTAGGTATAGACCTGCTCCGTTTTTTACCATTGACCAAACGGAAGTCTTCTTTGTCTTTGTTTTACGAGTTCTACGACGTCTCTTTTTAATGTTTCCACCTCTTTTAGGAGCTCTTTTCTTTGCAGGTCTTCCTCTCCGACGTTTTCCGCCACCAAATTTTGTTTTCGCCTTCATAGCTGTAGTTACTGCCCAAGCGGCTGTTTTTTCTGCAATACTTGCGTCACTTGATTTAACTCTTTGCCAAGCTTTTTCTGCTAGCGCTTTATCTGCTATTGATCTATTTGTTGAATCAGCAAACTTGGAATACGCTATATCGTGTTCTTTGCAAGCTTGATCCAATTTATTAATTCCAGGATCCCCTCTTGCTAAACGTTTTGCCAATTTAGTTCCGGGTCCGCAATATTGATAACCTCCGGGCAGATGAAATTCGTATGGTAGAGCGTCTATTGCCCGATTTACAACAGCACCAACAGGAATTCGTTTGAGAAGGGATAACGCAGCCGATGTTATACCACGTCCTTTCTTGCCGCTGACTTGACGACGACTGAGCTGTGCGATCTTCATTATATTGTTTTATATATAACCGGCGTGTTTACTCAACGAGATGCTTTATATAAATGAATAACTTATGCACAATTTTTATATTTAAATAATTAATTATTCAAATTAATTATATATTGATTTATGATTCTATTTTTAATCCATGCTTCTCGTTCATCGGGTTGAATCATTACATGACTTGTTGTACTAGCTATATGATTGTGGGTATCAATAAGTAAATTGCCCACTATTCTTATTAAACAATCTAAAGTTACAGCATCTTTTGGATGTTGAGGATCATGTAACTGCATAATACGTTTATCATTACATGTGTAAGCTGTTGAATCACTTTTTGATGTTTTTATGACTTGTCCAATAGTAGCAGCATCATTTGAATCTTCACCTGGTAAAATATTAATTATTTTCTTCATCTTTGCATCATATTTGGTCCCAAAGTGTTTATCCCAAGTTATTGTTTGTTTCATTGTAACACAATCATTTTCTTCGTAACCAGGATAAATATTTTTTATTTTTCTATTACGACCATTGTATGCACCTAATGTACCACCACTCGCAATTAATGTTTGTACCATTAGAGGTACATCTGAATCTTTTATACCAAATCTTCCATTTGTTATTGTTTTATGTCCTGCATCCCATTCATCATTATTTCCTTGCATTAAATCAAACTTTTCATTTCCATGTATAAATGTATTTCCTCGCTTTAGCACGGCATCTTCATGTTTTACAAAATTTGATGTTCCCCTTTTTAATTCTTTAGATAATTGTTCCATAGTAACAGCATCTTTTGGTTGAGAACCAAATTTTACATTTGACAATGCTTTTCTATGACAATCTATTTCATCAGCATCTTGTAAAATACAGTTGTCCTTGATGTATTTCAGGTTTACAGCATCACCGTCTTCCTTTGGGTATCCAATGTCATTTATAATAAACTTATAAAAAGAAAATCCTCGTTGAGTCTTTTCCGGTATTATAGAATGTAAATATTCTTTATTAACTGAATCTTTATCATTTTTTGGATTTGCCACATTGGTTATCCTATGATTTCCAGCATCATATGTTTGTCCATCTTTTAAATTGTTACCCCACTGCAATTTTAAAGTGTTTGAAAGTTCAGATGATAAATACTCTTTAGTAATTGCATCAGAACTGTCAGTTGGTTTACCAACATTAATTATTCTATGTGATTTAACATCGTAAGTATCCTTAAATAATTTTAATGATGTTGAAGTAGCTTCTTTTACTGTCTTTAAATTTGCTCCATCAGTATCTTCTTCTGGATCTTTAACTAGTTTTAAACGTTTATTACTTATGTTATAGTCACCTTCAGGTGATTGCGGCAATCCACTTCTTTTTCTGTCTTCTGCAACTTGCACTCCTAACGCGGAGTACCGTCCAAACTTGTCGACGCTCATGTTAAAAATGATACATTATATGCTTGCCGTTCTTTTATATCTGCGGACAATTATACGACGACACCTCGACTTCTAAGTTCATCAACTAGAGCCACCCATTCATTATTTAAACCTGTATGACCAGCTTCCATAGCTTCATGTAATAGTCTCATTCTGTCAACTAATTTATTAATGTCTTTGTAATAAATAACATTGGTATTGTACAGATTTTTCATCAGTCCTTTGCCAGATGTTGAAGTATCTCCTTTACTCTTTTTACCATGTTGTTCAAGAAGTGATAAATCCATAAGTGATAAAGATTTTCTTTTTAGCGGTTGTTTCACTACTGGTGCGGTACGTAATGTTGGTAGTTTTCGTGGGGGAAACAGCTTTTTTATAACAATGTTATATTTTGTTGCACGTGAACGATTAATTATTGCATCCTTTGAATAATTCCTTTTATGTGCATTAGTATTTTGTAAAATTTCCTTAAAAGTATTTAAATCTTTGGTCGAATATCTCAATGGTATGTTTTTAAAAATTAATTCATATAATCCTTTTGTTCCCTTATATTTATGCTCACCAATAATGATATAATCGTCTTCAGTTATTTTAAGTTTTGAATCACCTATTTTTAATTCATTCCCATCAATTCTTGCTCCGTATATGTGTGATTTACTTAAATTGGGGTTTGATTTTATATCATGTAGCATTTTCAATATATATTTTCTTCCGAGAGGTCCGTGTTGTAATATATCGCTACTCAATTGAGTTAAATTTGGAATAGATTGTTCTGCTTCAGGTATTGGCTGTTCTTCTTCCTTTTCAACAATAGGTTCTTCTTCTTCTTTTGTTTCTTCTTGGTCACTAGCGCTTGTATATGAATCATCATTGTCTTCTTTTTTTAATGCTTGTACTTCTTGTTTAGAAACTGGTAGTAAAACATCTCCTTCATAACGAGGTTTACTAATGGTTTCTGATATTTGTTTTAAAGGTTCTGTAATAGGTTTAAATGTAGTCTCTAAAAATTCTTCTCTTTCGCTTATACCCATCCTTAATGCACGGTTTTTTATCCTAATAGAATCACTGAGTGATTTTATTTCTTTCAATAGTTTTTCTTGATTTACCATGTTTACACTATGAAGTCTCATTCATTACTAGACATACTGCTATTCATTTAATGGATTAATACAAATTTATCTAACCCTATTCGATACCTTCCATCTTTTATAGCTTCATCTTTCATAATAACAAGAAATCCATACTTTTCAGCCCATGCTTTACCGCACATCTCTTTAAATTTATCAAATGTCATGTCGGCATTCACATGATCGTTATATATATATGTTTCAAATTTGTTTCATCTTGCTTGAATATTATCAACAAATTTGCATTATCTCTTATGAGTTGTTTTGGAATTTTACTATAGGTTTGACCAATGTAAATACTGTCAATATTATGATGTCTCCCCATTGCGAAATAACTTCTTATTGTATCATGATTCTCACATGACACATCGTCAAATATAAATATAGAAAATGGTTTAGCTTCATTTGGTTGCATAATAGTTTCACTAGCATTAAACTTGTAGAAATTTACTTCTGGTACATTTGCTAATATCTTATCTAACAACTGGTATTTAGGTTGTTGCAAAGATTTTGAAAAAATGTATATATTATTAAAACATAACCCTTTTGGATTAGTTATAAGGTTAAAAACAACATTTGTTTTTCCACAATTAGAAGGGCCAGTTATTAAACATCTTATAGAGTTTGGTAGTAATTCACCATGTTTACCATGGTTTAAATTGTTATTATCCACTGTCAATTCATCTATATTATTAATATTAAATCGTTCTTTTTGCTGTACAATATCCATCTTGTTTAAAGGTTAAACACATAATGAGTTATTAAAGTATTACACCAAGTCTTTTGTAGGAATCCAAGAATCTTCACTCCTATCAAATCCCAACCAACGGACTTTAACTTTATCCTTTTTTCTTTGTAAAACTTTTTCAACAAGATATACATCACCTACTGTCGATTTTAATAATTCATGACCATAGAATCCGCCTTGAAGTAGTTCACCTTTGTTGTCCTTTAAAATGTAGGTTTCTGGTATTGTCGGCTGCACTTTGTAGATTGTAAATATTTCGTTAGTCCAATTTGGTAAATATCTTTTACTAAAAACTCCTTTATATTTACTTATACGTACTTTGTCGTTAATTTTAAACTTTTTAGGTTTTAATTTTTCAATTTTAGGAGTAGTATTTTTCTTAATACGCTCCAAAATAAGCTTAGCATTATTGCTATTTACTTCAATAGGTTTCATACCAATAGTGCGATGAAACTTGTTATTGTATTCTTTTATAAGCTTCGGTAATATATCGTACCACACGTACGATCCTCGTTTAGAAAATGTTTTATACATTGCTCCTTTTAATGTTCTGTTGAATCGTTCAATTATGGAAGCTTTTACTTCCGAATTTGTAGAATAATGATTTATGTTATATTTTTTCATTAATGCTGTAAATTCTTTGTTAAAATATTCTTTTCCATCATCAGTTTGTAAATGTTTTATGACAAATTTATTTTTCTTTATAACTGCTTCCATAGCTTTTGTTACACTTTTCCCAGTCTTATCCTTGAGTGGTATAGCGTCAGCAAGCTTACTAAAACAATCTATAATTGCCAATATATATTTAAATCCCTTATTCAATTTACTATGCGGTATCATCTCAATGAGATCGGCTTGGTAAAGATCGTTCATTCCTTTAATAATTGTATTTCTTCTTGGAAACTTTCTTCTTGCCGGCTTATGAAGTTCGTTTACAATTTTATCCTTTAATCCTTCCATCTTCAGATGTTGTTTGTACACCGCTTGAGAAAATACTAATCCTCAAAATGGTTTATCACCTTTTATATTATTAACAAATATGGGTCAAGGCCATATTATATTTGTGTAAAAAAGAGGGAACATGGCATTGAACTTGCCATGCTCCCTCTTTTTTACGGAAAGGAAAAGGAAACAGGTGGAAGGACGAAGAATAGGTTTTATTGGTCGATAGGAGTTAAAGAATAATGTCCAAAAGGTAGAGTGTGTATATTGTCTTCCCGGATATGTCTCTTGTCATCCTTGTAGCTGAGTCCCCACTTAGTTTGCTTGACACTGTAGACTTGATGATTAAAGCTTCTTATTGTATTAAAAGTTGCAGTTATTTCCATGCTTTCAAATAAACATCTTTTAAAATGTTCAAACTGTACATTCTTCTTTAAATATGATGTTTTTATACCTTTTGCCTTTTTTACAACTTGATGTTCTTCTTTTTCACTAATGTACAATTGAAAAGAATACAGTTTGGACATTAATGCCACAATTTCTTCCATAGGTGCACCATTTGTTTCATCTTTGAATTTTCCTAAAACCTTCTTGTTTATTCCATTGTCATAATTGGGGTGATGTTGTGGGTAGTCAGAAAAATCAAAGTCATTTTTATAAACAAATGTGCGTAAATCTTTGTACATATCATTGGTTATAATCCAATAGATGAATGCATCGGTATCCATGTATGCTATTCCAATATTATCTCTACCATAAAATTTCACCATTTTATTATAATGAAAATCATACATGTGAGTTTTTGATATGTCTAAAATGGACATTCCAACATATATGGGTCGATCCATCTTAATTGAAATTTTATTCATAGAAACGGCTACAAGGTTTTCATTAATAATTATAAATTATAGAAGATGCAAAGTTTGGTTTTTGCACCAATTTCTGTAATTTTGTTGGATCAACAACCAATCTTAAGTCTTTGTGATTTCTTTTGTTTTCTAATGTTTTACCGAATATCGCATTGTTCATTAATTTAAAGAAATCTTTTTGAAAATTGGATGTTGCTGCAGTTCTTCTTCTTGTGTTGTTATCTATATAAGATTTTAACCAACAGGATTGTGAAAATTGCAGTACTTTATTAATTTTCGTAATTTTCAATCCCATCTCTAGCGCTTGCTGTACTGTCCAATAATGAGCTACATACCTAGTCTTGTTGTTAAGTGTCATCATCAATTTCGGCCATCTACCAGTGGGAGATATTTCTGTTTTTGCTAATAGTGGTAGATCATAATGATGGTCGTGGAGATGTTCTGGGTATTCAAAATCAAAGTCAAAGATGTAGCCAATATCCCCATATTTAGGGATATCAGCGATGTTATTGATTGAATTTGGATCAACCCATTTAAAATTGTCATATGGAAGAGGGTTCGACATGGCCCATCCGTACAGATTATTTGCATCAAAATAACCTATAAATGTGCTAGGTTGTGATGCGTCGTAATTTGGAAGATATTTATTGTTTGCTTTTACATATCTAGTTACACTTTGGGTTAATCCTCCTCGAATACCGGATTCAATCATCAACACCATGTCTATGTCAGTTAATAGTTGAAGTTTGCATTTTGTTTCTTTTAACATAGCCTGCCATGCCAATCCGGGAGCTGTGTACGAATGAAGTGGGTCTAATCCATATGCTGTAAAACAGGTGTTTCTAAATTCTTCCATTATGTCGCAGAGTAAAGTCACATCTAATTTAACATAAAAATCTGAATATTCGCCTAAGGTTCTTATTTCTAATTCATTCCATACTCTACAAGCGTGTTGATAATCCTCTTCACTGATGTCCTCTTCATGTAATTTATTCTTAAAAGCTTCTTTAGGTGGAAGTGACGTTTCTTCAAATTTTTCCAAATTGTCAATGTAATCATAAGGAAAAACGCCTTTACGAAGAACTAAATCTAATTTATCATTGTTTACAATTTTCTTTGTTTCTATTAAATCTTCTTTTCTAAGATTTTCAGAAAGTTTTGATAAGCTGCACGGCATAAACCGGTACGAATCTACAAATTGCAACTTCATATTTCCAATTTTTTTACTAAAGGTTATAAACTTTTCAGTTGTTTCTGCAAGAACATCAATTGCACCATCATCTCTCCCCAATTCTGGTATTATAAAATGACCATCATAACCGCTAAGGTTATGCAATATTACAGGAATTCTTCTGGTAATCTTATAGTTTATGTTGCATGCATTACATGCTGCACCCCTATAATATCCTGTAAGATGATCGTGATCTTTAACTTTATAGTTATTTAAAGTAAATTCATTTTTACATAGAAAACAGTGGGTAGCATTTTCGTGTTGAATTTCCTCTTCTTCCTCCATTGGTATCATTGGTACTATATTATTATACAAATTTTCAACATGGTCAGCTATTTCATATAGATGATTTAAAAATGTTCTGGCAACATCTTCACCACGATACACCACGGGTTTTGATGACAATCCATGTGCATTCAAATGTTCTTCAACCAATGTGGATTTAACCAATAAACAAAAACTGTTAGGCTTGTGCATTTGATATTTTATACTCTTCCTTGCTTCAATGTTTTCATCTTCAATTGGAACAAGTGTTGATTCAAAATCGGCATATATTACTATTGGAATGCGATACTGATGGAAAACTTTTTCAAACTGTAAATATGATTTATTTAATGGTGGTAGAATAATCTTAGCTTCAAAATTTTCATTACACAGTTGTTTGTGCTCCAGTAACCAATTTTGTCCTCCATTTCTATGTTCTTTAAAACAAAAACATCTTTTACAAATTATTTTTCTATGTTCACTTCTTGATAATTGTTTATTGACAAGTTTTTCAAATGATTTTATCCATACATAGTGTGATACTTCATCCTTTGTAATTAATAACAAATCCGTATGGTCTGCAAGTTCGTTTCTTACCACTTTCAAAGGATACACCTTGTTAGAACTGTCCAAACCAAATACATTTACAGATATTCCAGGGTTTTGTTTTTCAAATTTAGAAATATCCTTTAAGGCTACCGGATAAGACACACCTTGAAAGTTATATCTGTATCTATAGTTTTCATATTCTTCGCTGGGTCTTTGTGCATCGCGTAATATGAATTTTGATGTCATTGCATACCGGAAACATTCCGTATCATGATTTTGAACATTCACACATGATTTTGTATCTTGAATCCTTTTTGGAAGAGCTATATAACTGCTCCCCATTACCCCATACCCATGCTTGTGAACTCTAATATCCATACTTACTACACTAACTAAACTCCAACCTGATCCTCGTCCTTCATGTTCTTGGATTTTATTGATGATTTCATCAAAACATTCTTCTACTATTGAATTAATATCTGAACTACTCATGATGGTTCTGTTTTTAGTTATAAATCCTCTTGGTGACAATTCTTCTTCAACGTTTATAAACATAGCATCTAATAACAGGCCGAATTTAATAAAATTCAATCGTTTTAATTCTTCTTTTAAAAGTTTAACTACAATGGTTTTTGCTTCGGCAAGAAATTTGTCTAATTCTAAATTTTCATTTTGGATTTTGTGATGTGTTACTACTCTTCCGGGCAATGCATGAATACTTAAATTAGGTAGTGCATTAGATGGTCCCGCTGTTTCTTCTTCTGCAGATGCATTTTTATTTTTATTTTGTGTTAAATTTTCATTTATATTATGATATAACTCCTTATGAATGTCTAGCAATATTTCATCTTCATGAGTTTCTAAACATATATCACAACGATACATTTTAGCGATGTTTATCCTATGAAATTCGGCATATAAATGAAATGCATCTTTTTCATACCTCCTTTTTATGCTGTATTACCCCACCACTTTTTACCCCCACCACTATTTTTAATCTTCTTCTTCATCTTCTTCTTCTTCATATGGAAATAATTGTCTCGCACAAAAAATTAATCTTCCACGTATTGATTCCAAATCTGGATCGTGACTGGATGTTGGAGTTTCATTATGAATATTTTCAAATTCCAATGATGGTGTGTATTCATTCTCTGTTAACTCTATTTCTACATCTTCACTCCCTTCATTTATTAATTCTTCTTCCATACTGTTAACACTATCTGTTTCTGAACTGTCATTATCCCCATCTTCCATGCCAAACTCCTCTTGTAGAATTTTACACAATATTTCTGCAATAGGTTTACTCGGATAGTTGGTGGTATCCATAGGAGCCATGTCGATTAAATGAAAGAGCTCCTTTCTCGTAGCTGCTTTTATATAAATTATTTTATTAGGTCAAGGTCAACAACGCTTAAAGCGAGAATGGGGAATAGAGCACTAAGTGGTATGTTAGTCCATTACCACAAAGTGATCTATTCCCCACTCTCTAATGCAAGTCCAATTAATAACCAATTTATATTCAATATTTTTTTAGTAATTTTGCAGTTTCCTTTGTTTAACTTTTCTTTATTGATTGTCTTTAATCACACAGTTCATAGGTTCTTCTTTTTCTTGGTGAAATAATTGTTTACGTTCATACTCCAATTGACGTATTCTTTCATTTTTTATAGTCAACTCTATAAGAAGTTGGTTGATGTAGTCAGCAGCCATGTCGATTGTTCTGGTTCTTACTTCTCCCAATTTTACTCCTGGTATTAGCCTCTGTAGTTTATAATATTTTAGTTTTATTCTTGTTTCTCTTGCCTTTGCCATTTCTTTCATCTTCATTTTTCGAGAGTCCGCATATTGTTTTTTATTCTTTTCACTTAATGAAAGATCCAAAATGATGTTTTCACTATTCATGTTGTCTTTTCTTATGTTATGTTAGTAAACGCCTGTTTAGGATAAGAATGACTCCAACCGAGCGTTGGACTTCTTTTATCTAGTTTCCCCCACTCAATTACTTTCCCCCACCATGTTTATTTAGGTCAAGGTCAAACATAATTAATGCGAGAACGGGGAATAGAGCACTAAGTGACATGTTATTCCATTGCCACAGAGTGATCTATTCCCCGCTCTCTATTCTACAACTAATTTTTTTTACTTTTATATTTTATTATTTTTTTGTATTTTTTACCCATCATCTTTTACACAGCAGGAGGTTGGTACTTCACAGGAGAGTCTCCATCAATATCATTAAATGCGTTCCATGGATAAGTAGCAGGAAGATCGTTTGGCTCAATCTGCAGAACAGGGAGTTCATTTGCCGGATTCCATACATTTAGATTTTGTAACTCCTTTAGTTTATTTTCCAATACTTCAATTTTACCCAACAGTTCTATTATGTACTTGTTTGCAGTCCTCAATGTATGTGCTCTTGTACAGCCTACGTCCAATGAAGGTACTAAAAGCTGCATTTGATACAATTCAGTTTTCTCTTTTATATGACGTTCCTTAGCTAAAGTGCTCAATTCCGGATGTGTTATAGGTTTACCTTTTTAACGGTTTTCTTTCACTTGTTGAAGGAGTTGAATAGTCCCAAGATTCAGCCATTTTTCTATGATGTTCTTCTTTTAAATGGTAGTAAGCGAATAACTCCTGTTGCGTATAAACCTTGTTTTATACACAATTCCCCCACCATTTTTATTCTCCCTCTACCAAGTTCTTTAAACATAAAACCAAACTTCTAATTCCGCGTTAACATTGTTGCCTTTTAAAAATTTAACAAAGTCCGAGCTGGAAGTTGACATATCTCTATTTCTTAAATAGTCTCTTACTATGTCTTCATCCCCTTCCTCTAAAATGTAACAAAATACCTTCATTAGAGTTCCATTATCTTGTTTTGAATGAATAAAATTTGAAACCGTTGTCCACTCCTCTTCAACTATTTTAAAGCTTGTCACTTCTAGTTCAAAATTCATTTTTTTTTTTTTTTTACTAAATTACAAGTTACTTTTTGAAACAATATTACAAGACTAAAGAAATTGGTGTACATCGAGCAACATATATAACCAATACCTCCCACTTCTATTTTCCCCCACCATTCAATAAATTTCCCCACCACCATAGTGTTACATTAAACAGTTTTTTTTTAATATGATCTACACCTAATAAATCTAAATAACAGTTGTGCACAGATTGTACATTTTTCATTCATGATTTCAAACCTTATTAGTGGTGCCTTAACACGATGGTCTACATATCCTCCTTCAAGATCAAATTCATCCCAATCATCTATAGCTGCTCGTGCACAATCTTGACAAAGAATCGTCCCATCTGCAAATATATAAGCAACAATAATGCCAAACCCGTAATTTTGTCTTCGGTATTCATGAATAGCTTCTCTAATGCTGTTTGGAATAACACATTCTCCTGATCTTATTATATGGTTAAATAAAAAATCATCACAAATAATTTTCCTCAAGCAAAGTTCAAATAGAGTATCCACCATGTTTTATAAAAGAGATTAATATTTCAACTGAAGTGTTTACACATGTTACATCCGTCTTAAATACTTTATCCCCACCATATTTTATATATGTCAAGGTCAAATTATATTAATGCGAGAACGGGGAATAGAGCACTAAGTGACATGTTATTCCATTGCCACAAAAAGATCTATTCCCCGCTCTCTATTCTAAATCTAATTTTTTTAATATTTTTTTTTATTTTATTAATTTTTTTTATTATTTTTGTTTTTTATAAGTTTATACAGATGTTTAAACTTCTTTCTTCAAATTCCCAATATTTCATTTCCTTCTTCTGCACCTTCTTCAACTACGACTTCATTATTTCCATTTTTCAAAAGCAATAGTTCATTTTTCAATTTCTTCATTTCATCTTCTAATTTTGTAATTTTAGACTCTCTATCTTCCAATAATAATTTCAAATACTTAATATAACTACCAGCCGCATGTACAGTCTTTACTCTGTTTTCTCCAAGATGCATGCCTGGGATTTGGATTTGTAGCCTATAATACTCCATATTAATATTAGACTGAATTTGTCTTGCTTGTTCGCTTTTCTTCCTTCTAGCTTCGGCTTCTTCATGAGAGGCAGCCAAGTCAGATAAAATTGGACGATACATTGTTGGTGAATGATTTTACAAGAGTGAGAGACTATCCGGTTCAACAACACATTTATTTACTTTCCCCCGCCACTATCCCCAGTAGGCCAAAAATGTTGAATACATATTTCAATAGTTACGCTGGCACCATTTTCAACTAAAAATTTATAAAGAAAATATGGATACTCACTGGGTTTAATATTCATATTGTCCATCATAAAGTTAAACGCCAATCTTTCCGAATATTCATTGTGATATTTTTCAGTGACACCAATTAACATTCCTTGTTTTTGAAATTTAAAACCAATGTCTGGAATTTTTTTACAATCCTCCATGTCTAAAAGTGGAAAATAATATGTAAAGGAATTTACCGGTGGAACCCAGGGTTCTTCCTTACAAAAAGCTTTAAACATTGCTTCTCGGTCCTCCATTATGAAATGATTTTTAAACTGTTTTCTTTCCTGCTTAAATAATCTAACCCCCCACCATTTTATTCAGATTCTTCTTCTTCAGATTCGGTTAACTCTTCCGGTTGATGCATCATTGATATATTTCCAGTTTCATTAGTTGTTTCTTGGTTTAAATTTATAAATTCTTCTACTATTTCTTCTATTAACTCTCCAAATGTAACATTCATCTCTTGTTCTAGTTCTTCTTGTTCTTGTATCTGACGATGTGTAATAATTTCAGTAATGTATATAAAGGTAGTAGCTCTTGGAGACATAGTTTAATAAAGTGTATGGCTTTACTAACAACACAGCATATAATGAATAAAAAACCTGATCAACTCTTGCTTTTATAGCAAATATGGGGAAGGGGAAAGAAAGGGGGGGGATCAGTAAGAAAAACACCAACATATCATTAGTCCGATTCAGAGTCTGAAGATTGTATAGGGGATATCAATGTATCAATTGACGAATCTAAAATGAATGTTTCAATTGCTTCTTTAACAATTTCTTCATCACTATCATTTATTAGCTCTTCAAATATTTCTTGTTCAAAGGACGAAATTTCTTCTTCCAATATAGAATCATCCAGACTATTATTCAATTCTTCTTCCGAACCTTCATTTGTCTCTTCTATCCAAGTTATATTTTCATTTGTATTAAACTGATTTTTTACTTCAAAATAATTTAAAAAAGGTGTATCCTTAAAAACCATTATTAACCTTTTCTCTTCACACCAAAGTAATATCTTATGACAAAGTGATACTGAGTATGAAGTTGCTGTCTTATATATATATATATATATTCTATTTTCCCCCACTATATTTCATATAGTTAAACATTTGTAACATAGTATAATTACTCTTCTTTATCAAGCTTATAATACATTGCGGCTACTTCCAACTCAAACTCCATTTTTTCTACAAAATTACGTAATTGCACCATCCAAGGAAATAAATTATTTAAATTTTCAATTCTGACTGTACATGAACACAATAATTTGTAATCACCTCGACGATATACAAGCACTTTAACCCCTACACCCATATCTTTCAAAATTGTTTCTTCAATCTTTCTATGTAATCCATATAATAGTGGCCAAAGTTCTGTATGTTTAGCAAAGAATGAATCCAATCTTTTGGACATGTTCACTATATAGCAACTGGTTAAATTCTGAGCAAATATGTGAGCTGTGGGCTTTTATAATGCAATGAAAGGCGAGGGGGGGGGTCAAGTTCAAGGTTAAGGTCAACAAACTTTAACTTATGTAGTAACCAGTTACTATTAACTGTCACACATGAGTTAAACAACTCATATGCTTAATTGGTGTATTAGGTGGCTCTCAAAAGAGCCTTTTTGGGTTTAAAAAACCCTGCTTATCTTAAACAGATATTAAACCAGTTATTGTACTCCTCATTTCCCCTGAAATCCTCAAACAACTCCGCCCATTGCCAAATGTATTCGGCATTGTCTGCAGTCACATACAAAATTGGGCTACCAAGAAACAACACTGGTGATATGATTACTACTGTTCTGCCCAACTGCAACCAGTCCAATGCTTCCCACATGTATGGGTCAAGACTTTCTTTCAGGTCCAAAGTTACACGACGCAAATATTCAAATATTAATTGTTCATCTTCTTCAACTTCTTCCATTTCCTCTTGCTCAGATTCATCTTCCTCAAATTCTTCCATTTCCTCTAGCTCAGATTCATCTTCCTCCACTTCTTCCATTTTCTCTAGCTCAGATCGCCTGTTGTAAAAGTTTGAACCGTCCAGCGGAGCCATGTTCACTGTACACCAGGTTAGCGGCCAATATCCCATACCCAGTTGCATAGCGGCTACTTATATAAGGCAAGAGAAAGTTGAGGAAAGGAGAAGGGAGTAGGGGGGGGGTTAAATTTATATTGGGGGGGGGTTAAATTTATATTGGGGGGGGGGAGGTCGTGAAGTTCAAGTTTAAGGTCATGTGAAAGTAGGTCACAGGACATAGACTGACCAAAAAATAATGGGAGAGAAACTCAGCGCACTATTATATAGCGCTGGTTTCTCTCCCATTATTTTTCTACCAAAATTTTGAAAAAAGCTAACTGATTTTAACATTTACTACGTCCCCACTTAGTCCAACCATCCTCACCTCTTATTAAATAGTCTCTCGCATCAAGTCTATTGATCGCTTTTTGGTTTCTCAGAGGTACAGACAGCTGTATTACCCATTTGAAGCCGTTACACCCAATTACAATTTTGTTGTGCTTGTCTGTTTTACTTACAAAAAAGTACCTCAAACCTTCCTTCAGTGTATTTAATTTAGTAGGAGGGTAGGACTTACTGGAGACTACAATCGGTTGTGGCTCAGAAAGATGGTTTATGAGATGTACACGGCAATACTTTTCATTTAAAACACATTTCCTACCACAAACTGATCCTTTTTTAGCACCCTTACGGAGCTTCTCAGAGCATTTACGAAAATTTTTAAATGCCCTGCGACGCTCTTCATTTAATAATTTAAAGCGCTCTGAAGGAGCAATTTTGAAAACTGACTTTTTAACTTTAGAATTAGGAATGATAGGATTAATGGACTTTGGTTCAGGAATTGGTGTTATTAGTGGTGGTAATGAGGTGAAATTATGAATAGATTCTAGAATTGAAGGAGTATCAGGACGAACAGGAAGCTCCATTTGCGGTGACGTTGTAGGTGTAGGTTGGGGTTGTACTGGTGGAGTTGCCGTAGGGTGTGTTGGTGATGGAGGTGGAGAAAAAATACTTCCAAGAACCGCCATGGCTTGGAGAAGAATATTTCCCGGAGCAGTTGTAGCAAATGTAGATGGTAATGTATCCATCTGCCGCAGCATCGACTCCGGGACGTTCTTCAACTTCAGTCTCTTCGCCGTTTCTTGTTAGCAGCTGGTGTATTGATAGTAGGAGCAGGCACAAAAGTGGCAGCAGGAGCAGCAGGCGTAGTGATAGTAGTAGCAGAAGTTGTTGATGAAGACATGGTTCTGAAGTGGCAGCGTTAGCGGCTGGAATCAGAATAAACAGACATGTTAGCTAGCCCCACTTATATAGGGATGCTAAGTGAAAGTGACCTCGGGGGGGGGGGGGGGGGAAGGGCACTAATTGTTATTTGGGGGGGGGGTAATTACCTTAATTTAGGTCAAGGTCACCAAAAAATAATAATGATCCAAAGTGATGGAGGCGGCCACGGCCGTCTCCACCACTCTGTTTGCCTAACACTTCCCCAAATCCCAACCCACTATAGTTACGTCTTACAAGGGATCCCAATTTTTGGCCCGCACGCACGTGGCGATCCAGTTTGGTGAGCTGTGATACGGGCGGTTCAGTCTCGGGCCCGAAGGCACTGGGCTTGACCATCCAATTATAATAGGGAGTCTGGAACAATTAATGCAAGACGCAACTCTAACCTCCCACCCTTAATCTAAACCCACCCAAATATAATTATTTCCTAACAAAAAATTAAAAATTTTAAAAAATAAAAATATGCGCTGCCTATGGCACAACACGCATGTCCCACCCATATTTAATGAAGTTCAACAGAACTTCTATAATTTAAATTTAAATTTAATCTACCCTCCTAACAGCTAGCTGTGAAAGGTTATTAGTACACACACACACACACACACACACACACACACACACACACACACACACACACACACACACACACACACACACACACACACAAATATAGAATAATTACATTAACACTCAACATTAAATGCATAAACACATTTTTTAAACATTAGCAATAATATAACACACCTTAATGCTAACATCGCAATGCGCAAATTAAAACTTAAAAATAACGCAACTTAAAACTAAAAAAATAAATAACATTTTACACACACACAGTTACACACAACAAATATTAATATTAGAACCCTAACAGCAAGAATAACTCAAATATATATTGGCCACCTATATATTTAAGTTACCCTTTGAGTTCGTCCCGAAGCTCCGCGTCCGGAGTTTCGGTACGAACTGATTCTAAAATTCTCGACAGAATACTCGTAAACT
The DNA here is from genome assembly GCA_030545055.2 of Neoaliturus tenellus. Taxonomy (NCBI): domain Eukaryota; kingdom Metazoa; phylum Arthropoda; class Insecta; order Hemiptera; family Cicadellidae; genus Neoaliturus; species Neoaliturus tenellus. The sequence continues at coordinate 55,881,971 of CM061536.1, read as the reverse complement.
TCGAAGATGGTGGGGGGAACTTGTAGGGGTTTGAGGGGCTTACAACGTTCAAAGTACAACTTCAGTAGGAAATTTCCAAGCAACACTGTTTCATACACGTAGCGGCGATTATTACAAGTAGGTCGTCGATAATTTAAGTGTTGTGTTGCGGCTTTCAATAATGTTGGCCAACATCTAATTATATTCTCCACCTAATTCAACCACAATTTTCCTTATAGCATTACACCATAGTTGTTCACTGCTATTATCTTAATAACAGTAAGAAGTTATGTGTTCCCTTTCGCCGCTCAACTATGGTTATTATTTATTGCCAACAGCACACCTAAATTACCGTTACTCTATCAGTTTAATTTATCTTAAGTATATGTTGTATTATCTTAACCACAATAGTTACAGTTTGGTAACACCAAATTAGTATTACACAAGCTTAACTACTATTACCATTTCAACATAAAGTAAAAGTGAGGGGGGGGGTTAATTACCTATTGGGGGGGGGGGGGAAGCAAGTTCATAATAATTACCACCTGCTGTTATAAATACCGTTACACGAGCAGCTGCGCCTCTTTCCACTCGCGGGACCCACAGCTGACACAACACCTTGGTAAGTCGCTACCGTCTAATAATATTATATATGCTTTCTTTTAACTTACTCCAATTAGGTCTACTTGTTTTTAACACCCCATGTATAACTTAGTTTTCAACTATTTCTTTTTTATTTACTATAAACACATATTACTCTCCCATTACCATTTTCTTTTTTTTATTACTGCATAAATTAACCTCCCATCAACATTATTTTTGTTGTTACTTAATATTTATATTCACCTGCTGCTAATTATTCATTTTCACATCTGTTTTTTTATTATTTTTTTTTTTTTATTATTATTTCTTATTAAACTCTTAATTATATTTACACCTTTTAAACATTTATGGTATTACATTACTATTAGTCTTATCCATGGTGTTAACTTACCGTTTACACATTAATAACACATATAATTATTGCTAAACTATAATGTTTGTACAAATACTAGCTCTTACCTCATCAACTTATTAACATACTATTGTTTCCACTTGTGCAGCTCATAGCCAATTCATACAGAGTAACAAATTCCTTTTTTTCAACTGGAATATTATCTTAATATTTTTAACAAAATAGTTTTTAAAGTGTTTGCCTCTCCCATTAATACAAACTATCGCAACGCTGCCGAACAAATAACCGGGGTGACCGCAATCCCACCCTTTTATCCCATCGGCTTAGGGGGAGGGTAGAGGAGGGGTTGTTCGTGACTCACAAATTGCTTAAATACGGGGTCGGTACCGCACGCGTCTCATTTATTCCCCGGGTTTCGTAGAGTAAACTTCGGTCTTTACTTTTCTAACAATTTTCTAACTTACATTTCTTACTCTAAAACATGTGTTCACGGTTAATATGCTAATTACTCTCTATATATTCAGACACATTTACAAACACTAACCATTTATCAGTTAATTTTTACACAGTGCACATTTAGTCACCACTATTACAATGGCTTCCCACACTTTGCAGCTGAAACTTTTACGCACCAAACATATTTTACAAAAGCAGTCTAACTACACAGTTTCAAGACCTCGTAATACATTCGCTAAACTTAAGAAACAGTTCAGCTTTCACCCCTTGTATTTTACAAGATCCAACCTTTGCAACAGTTATTCTACTGACACTGTTTTGCAAACAGTCTTAACTGATATGCTAAAATATCAACATTACAATCTTGTCACACCTATTGATGATGTTATCCAGTTATTCTTATTCACTGTATTACCGGGTTTATATAACCGTTCTTCATCACACACATCTCTCATTCTACTCTATCAACTCACAATATAACCATCTAGCAGCTCTCATTTCTTCAAGTTATGGACACGCAGCAGGGTGCACCCATACAATCTCCAACAGTGACATCCACTACTAACAATAACAATGGTGGTGTTCCCACACAAAATTTGCCTACATACACTACCACCACCGACTCCCGTCCCGTGCAGAGCAATGAAATCAACAGTACGGCTGCAAACGATGTAGAAGCGATCCTACGATCACTGGTGGGCTTTGATGAATAAATAAATTTATTTCCCGGAGCCCCCATCCGCTCCCGCCACACTCCCGCCCGCCCCACTCGTCCCCAGACTACCCACCTTTTTTAAAACCCCCTCCAAATGACCTTGACACACTTACCAACCCCTCCCCAAACCCCCTAAATCACCCCCAAATCAACAACACACACCTGCCACTTACAACCGCTGACCTTGACCTGCGCCAGGACCGGCAAATCCCTTCTACTACCGAGTTTCATGGCAAACGGTCCAGTGGTTTCCGAGTCCATCGATTACAAATATACAAACGAATATAATTACATACAAACATCGTCTTTTATAAACATAAAAGATAGATAAAAATTTTCTATGTGATAACTTTTAAATCCATGTAAAATGATAACATACGCGTAAACAGACAATCTAAACAATTTTACAACATCGTAATTTGCATTCCACTGTTCAGATGTGTAGATATGTCGCGATATGTAGCGCATTTGCAGTGATATCAGTGAGGAATCAGCGCAGTCTGGTGTCTGATATCAAGATGGCGGCGCAGTGGGCCAAGGTCGCGGCGCCAAGGTCAAGGTGATATCGCCGCTATCATATCGACCATGCGGCTCGCGGCATCTCGGCATGCGATGCTCAGCTTGGGGGGGGGAGGTCTTTGAATTTCATTTTTAGATGCACTTGAAACACTAGCAAACACCAGCCACTCGCCTACTTTATATTGTGATGAAGCTTGCTTGATATTTCGATTTTTAGTTCTATATACAGGGTGTCCAGCTTCCACCTTTACAAACTTTTCCAGGTTATTAAGCATGTCAAAACAAACAAAAAAATCATATAAACATATGTCCGGAAATGCTTCGTTAAGCCGCTAGCCGCCATTTTGTTTTTTACACTTAAGAATTTTTATTTCCGTAACGGGTTGTTGTATGGAGTTCATATTTGGCATGTACCTTAATCACACAAATGCTCATTTTTAGAAAAAATATTATTTTTTTCCGATCAGTATTTTCAAAATGGCGGCCATTTTAAATTTTTAAACTCAAATATCTTAAAAACCGTAAATTTTATAAAAATTTTACTAGAAACAAAAAAGTTGACAAATTAAATTATCTAAACATTGATACCAAGTTTTTAAGGATCCGACAACAAATAACGGAGTTATTGAGATTTTCCTCTTAAAATAAGCTAAATTGGCATTAATCATAGTGCAAAATCAGTGTTTTTCTACAGGAAAACCACCATAACTCTGTTATTTGTTGCCGGATCCTTACAAACTTGGTATCACTGTTTAGATAGTTTAATTTGTCAACCTTTTTGTGTCTAGTAAAATTTTTATAAAATTTACGGTTTTTTAGATATTTGAGTTTAAAAATTTAAAATGGCCGCCATTTTGAAAATATACAACGGAAAAAAATAATATTTTTTCTAAAAATGCGCATTGGTGTGATAAAGGTACATGCCAAATATGAACTCCATACAACAACCCGTTACGGAAATAAAATTTCCTAAGTGTAAAAAACAAAATGGCAGCTAGCGGCTTAACGAAGCATTTCCGGACTTATGTTTATATGATTTTTCTGTTTGTTTTGACATGCTTAATAACCTGGAAAAGTTTGTAAAGGTGGAAGCTGGACACCCTGTATTATGTAGAGTAAGAAAATCCCATCTAATTTATTGGATATTTTGAATGTCTTATAATACCAGGGATTTTATATGGGCGGACAGCTCAGAATTTTTACATTCTATGTGCGCTATTGAGTGCTGACACCACATTTTTAAGTTGTAGCCATAAGACCTTAAAAACCATTTTATGTAGTAACTAAAATTTTAAATGTTGCCTGAAGACACCATTTATAATTTAACTAAAGTACCTCGAGAGTTGTTTTGTTTTAAGCAATCAAAGGAGATATTAAAAATCCTAAAGTATTTTTTACAAGCACGTTTAAAAAAGAAGTTATTTTCAATATTTTGACAAACTGAAATTTTGGACGATTAAAAGACAGCAAACTTTGGTTATTACGTTAGTCCAATCACATAAAAATGATTACTTTTAATTTTTTTGACCCCAAACTCCCCACTTGGGCACTAGAGATTTCCGATAGTGACGAAAGATGCTTTGAGTTAAGTTACTAGTTCTCCAAAAGATATTTTGTTTGATTAGACACACACAATAACAATATACATGAACAGGAACAAATAAACAAATAACAATAACAAGAACAAATAAATACAGTGGGGAAAAAATTTTACACACTACATACGCAACTATAATCTACACGTATTTTCAACATTGAGCTCAATTGAATTATTTATGGGCTTTATAATTAAATATATATATATATATATATCGTATGGCTCATTCAGCCAGCCACCATGGTTCAAGAATAATAAAAAAAACTCTGCGGTGCAGAGCACCTGAGTCAGCATAAGTAAAAATCCAAACACCAAAATAAAAAAAACAAAAATTAGATCTCTCTTTATAGAGAGCTAAATCCAGGGCGCTAAGCCATTGCAGCCCAGCTTCACTTGAGCTATGCAGACCGGCCAATCCTTCGGGGAAGGCACTCAGTGGGCACTCTTCGACTATGTGTTCCATAGTTTGATACTCTGCTCCGCAGTCGCATGACTGGTCTTGTGTCATTCCCCATTTGTGCTTCCAATAATTACATCTCCCCACTCCAGTGCGGAAACGATTGAGTATAGTCCACTGCTTCCGAGGAAGATTCATACCACCTACCGCTACGGTCGGGTCATCTATCAAGAAGTGGTTCCGACCTTGAAAAGCGTCCCAGGAGGAAGTCCAGTTTGTATGGATGGTGAAGTTCGAGTCCTTCAACTGGGAGGCTGTTCGTAGAGGTGGTTTTCGGGACCTCAATCGGCCCGCATTCTGGGGTAGGTAATCATGGATGGGCAGCTGTGGAGCAGATAAGATCTTTGTGTATTCCCTAATGAGTGCATCCCTTCGTCTTATTTCAGGAGGAGCGATATTACACAGCACTGGGAGCCAGGGTACAGGAGTTGCCATGAGTGTACCACTAATGGCTCTCATGGTCCTGTTTAGCTGGACGTCGATCTCTCTAACGTGCACACTATTTAACCACACGGGAGCACAGTACTCAGCAGTTGAATATACCAATGATAGAGCAGTTGTTCGCAGAACTTGTGCGTTAGCTCCCCATGTGGAGCCAGCAAGGTGATGGACAATGTTAGTCCTGGTTCTCACCTTAGCTGCCGTTTTTTGTAAGTGGCTTTTAAACGTGAGAGACCGATCTAAAGTGACTCCCAGATACTGTGGGTGGTCATTATGTTTCAACTCAACACCGTTGAATACGATTTTAAGCTTTTGGTTGGCCAGTCTATTATTCAAGTGGAAGCAAGCAACCTCAGTTTTTGTTGGGTTTGGATTTAGCTTCCAGGCTTCCAAATATTCACCGAGGGTCGTGAGGTCATTTGTTAGTGTTTCCTCAGCTTGTCGAAAATGCTGGTGTTGATATGCTAATGCAATATCATCTGCATATATAAACCTTAAGGACCGAGTTACAGGAATGTCGGCAGTATACACATTAAAGAGCAGTGGGGCGAGCACTGACCCTTGTGGCAGGCCATCCTTTAGTTGCCTAAACGTACTTTCTCTGCGTCCCAGATATACTTTTATCATCCTATTGGAGAGCATTGAGTTGAGGAGACGCAACAAGAAAGGGCAAGGAATAAGGTCGTAAAATTTAACTAGGAGGCCTTTTCTCCAGACGGTGTCATATGCTGCAGTCAGATCTAAGAAAGCCACAGAGGTTTTCAGTCTTCGCTCGAACCCATCCTCAATGAAAGATGTCAGAGCTAAAACCTGGTCACAACAGTTGCGACCAGGCCTAAATCCAGCTTGTTCGACAGGGATGCTGGCATTGAGAATAGGGAGGATTCTGTTATAAATCAACCTCTCTAGCAGCTTATAACAAACACTTAAAAGAGCTATAGGCCGATAACTTTCAGGCAGTTTTGGATCCTTTCCGGGCTTCAGGATAGCTATGATCTTGGATTTTCTAAATATCCCAGGCATGTCGCCGGTTTTCAGAGTGGTGTTAAAAACTTCCAGAAGCCACTGTCTAGCCTTGTTACCCGAGTGTTTTATAAACTCCGGGAAAATGTCATCCAAACCTGCTGCTTTGCCAATTGGCATCGCATCAATCGCCACTTCCAGCTCGTCGTAAGTGAAGGGTCTAGAGACTTCCAAGGGTGCTTGCCGACTCTCCTTTATCTCATTAAGCTTGAAATTAATTTTTCTGTCTGCAGACGTACGCACAGGTTTTGAAAGTACGGAGAGGCGTTTTGCAATTTCACGAGGGCTAGGCTGTGAGGCATCGTGTTTTTTACTTGATTTACCAGTGGAGAGTTTCCTGAGCAGAGACCAAGCTTTCCGACTACTTTTGGTGAAGTTCAGGTTCTCGACAGTTTTCACCCACTTCTCTCTTCTGGAGTTGTCGAGAGAGTTAAGGAGTTGGTCAGCTACATCTCTGTCAGCAGTGTCTGTAAACTCACTGTAAAGATCTTCGCACTCTCTGCTCCATCCTGGAATGTATTCTTTTCTAAAACCTCTTATAATTATAATTAAATAAGCATCCAAGTCTTTTAACCCATTTTTAAACAATTATTAATTTTCCTGGACATAACTATATAGGCCCCTACCTATATAAAATTCAGCCCAGGCTGAGACTAGTATTTAAATGAATTACATAAATAAAAATAAGAATACATGAAGAGGTTATTTAGTTTAGATATAAAATAGTGTACAACTTAAAATTAAATTTATGCACTTTATTGTCTTTTGACTATTGGAAGGTGCTGTATAGGCCTACTGCATACCGCGCCTGTAGGACGGGGGGGGGGGATGTTTACAAACAAGAACTTGAACCTCTCGGCGCAGAATGTTGGCAGTTGGCAGCACTCGCGGCATGATAGCAGCGAGGTTGGCACCACTGGGAACATTACGCCCCATTCATGACGGTGAAATTTTACAACAGGTGCTGCACTACGGGTCCATTCACTTTCACTACTCGCCAGGCAAAAAATAAGACAATGTGACATAAAAGTCTGTCGTCGTCTAACAATATAGGCTAATAGCCTCGTATTTGATTGTGATGATACAGTACACATATTTGGCTTGGTTGCTATTTACATGAATAACTACCGTACGATTTTGCTTCCGTTTAAACGATTATGCAATCTTATTTTAAATTTGATGTAGACCTTGTATGAAAACAAACAAATGCGTAGGCCTATACCCCTTTGGTGGAAGGGGGGGGGGGGGTGAGTGGGTATTGAATGCTTTATGTTAATGGAATCTACATATTTTTAAATTTTTTCGCTAAATTGGATTAGATTTTATTACTCAATATTAAAATTTGGGATTTTCATTTTTCAACCCCCTTCCACCTCCATAGGGAAATTTGCAGGGAAACGTTGGGGGTTAATATTTGTTGATGAGGGTTATTACTACCCTATTCAGAAAGAAAATCCCCAAAATATCCCCGGAAACACCCATCAAGCCCCATGACTCAAGGGCCTACCATTTGGTTTTTGTTGGTGTGATGACGCAATCCTCTGTTTTGTTTGTAGAGTCAAACTCATATTTCTTCTTCCCAAAAGTCGATAAGTCATACATTTGAATCATAACATTTCTTAGACCTAATACAAGAATGATACCATCATCCGAGAACCTATAGAGTTTTATCCAAGGGTAATGGATATACTTTTCCAGTACAAACATGATAAGTTTTACACATGCATAGTTATGAATATGATATACGGTATTATGCGCACTATTTCCTCCTATAGGCAAAACTACAATTTGAGTTAGTGAGGGCTTTGTCCTTTATATACAATAGACCAATGAAAATACCGATTACTTCAGCTTTTTAGGACACTTATAGGCCTAATTACCTTACTTTGATTAACAATGATAGATTTGTCATATTACTCAAGTAATTCCCATTAATTTCAAGTATTTCCCATGGGTAGCCCATCTTCTGCTTCCTGCTAAAAACTCGTTAAATAAAAACAACGGAGAATTATTCTCCGATTCCTCGACCTTTGGCCATACAGTAACATGAGATAATTTGATGAAATAGGACCTAAATTAAAAATTATTGAAAATGAATACTAGCCTATTAAGACAGTTTTCAATCTGAGTATTTTTTGTAAATGAACTTCGCCCCTACAAGACTATCTCGCGACATTCAATAGATCTTTATTAGTATCTAAGCATCAAATACAGAGCAATAACTTATGCTTCTTCAAACCAGTATAGGCTTACTGCTAGCACTCTACACAAAAATATAAAACAAAAAGAAAATCAACTTCATTCAAAATTATTCATATCGACTGGCATTACCGAAATAACATTTCAAACCCTATAGGCTACTCTGGACTTAGTAGTTGAAATAAGCTACATACAATAAGATATCTGTGTATAGGCCTACTCGTACTCCAAGAACTAGAAGTTCGGATCTTAAATTATTTATTTTATCATGTTCACCTCTTTAATTTTACGAATTGGCACATTGAGATGCCTTCTATCCTATACACTGCACTCCGAATGATGCAATTTATTGCACAACATTGCCAATATGGTTGGATGCTTCTGAACGTAGAAGCATGTTTTACATTGCACTTTTACAGACACATTTTGAAACTACTCCAACCAAAGACTCCTACAGGTCCGATCGTGCTAAAACATTTATTGCTCACCGACATTCCTGAACTCTACCAGTCGCAACGCGCCCAGGATTGACTCAGGGTTCCCCGTAGTCCCAGTACAACAGTGAGTAGGGCTGTTATAGCTAATGGGCCCAATAACCAGTGAACCACTGAGTCATCAGTCAGGAATGTGTCCTGTAGACCAACAATGGCTAGACACCGAGGGTCGAGGGAGGGTCCACCCCAGATGGCAACAACGAACGGCAATTCGGTGTTTCAGGGGTTGTAAAGTTCTGGCGATTCCTCTATCACAAATGTGTTTGGTGGAATAGGAAACTGAGCCCTTGTGAAATTGTGCCCAGTTATCAAATCTACCTTTGAGAGTTGACTTAATATTTTCATTACATATAACTTGCCTTTAAATTCAGCAGGAGCCGTTTCAAAGTCTATTTCACAATTTACTGCTGTTGATGTGTTCGATATCACCATGAATGCCTCCAAACTGAAGTCCATATTTCATCCATTGGTCACAGTTACTGGATTTGGATTTCACAAATCCCGAAGTTACTGTAAAATCCTGATGAATCACCTTTTTAAGTTGTTGTTTGATATCGGAACTTAACATTTTGAAAAATAAAAAACTACTTTCTTGAGAATGTTTCTCATATTTTCTAGCTAACCTATACATAAAATCAAAGCATCGTTGTTAAAAATAATAAGAGATTACACCACTGAAACTGCTTTCTGCCCTCTATCAAGACTTGTAAATTAATTTTAATTGATCTGTACTGATTGTAGCTGACCTGCCGTAGCCGGGCCTAGTTCACCTGTCGAGGCGCCACTCAAATCCATAGGTCAACTCGTGCGACTGATGACCTTTTCAACCAATTAGTCGGGAAGAAAGTGGACGAACGGAGTGGACAAGACAACGCACAACCCTGCCAACAGACAACTTGAGACAACCGATTCAACGGATCTCTAATTAATGTTCATGAGTGTACAAAATGCAACAGCGAACACAACACGGCGCGGCGGTGCCGTTAGTTTTTGATACTTCCTGCTTCTTTTGTTTCATATTAGGTCATGGAGGGTTTAACTGGTTAAAAAGGATGTCCGAATCGCGAAGTTCATTTGGTGTTAGTTTAGCTTTTAATGTTAAAAACTATTCGTTTCGGGAGATAAGTTATAGGCCTACCTCTTGTTTTCTAGTGATCCTTACTTATCTACTAGAAACCTAACCTAAGTTTTTACCTAGCTAATTGTTTATTATAAAACTTTACAAAGTTTTGGGTCAAGCAACAAAAATAAAAAATGCACAAATATGCAATATGACATAAAACAAGAATAATAGCCTACAAAACTTAGTTTAGCAAATATTATTTACAACACACAAAAACACAATCCACGAAATTAAAGCATTCTTCAGTAAAGAGTTGCTTTTTAAAATAAAAAAATTCACAAAACATCACTGGACTGTAACAAAATAGAAAATCATATAGGGACTATTCAGACTTTTTAAATTTATAGGAGTATCTTGAAATTGTTCCTTTTCATGTTGGCTGTTAATTGGGGTACAAAAAGTCAATAAATCTGGTAAAATATAAATCAATAAAAAGGTTACCTAGCCTTCAGATACTAGAAAGCCTTTTTATTTATGGTTACCTACCATCTAAAAAAAGTAATTTTAAATACTGGATGTAATTCGTATTTCTACCGATAATATCAAGTGCCGTTCCTATCTCCGACAACCAGCTTCTGTGTCACCCCGTTTGTTATTCAGGCGACAGAGAGAGCGAGAGCGTAACAACATAGGCCGCAACGAGAGGTGTTTATTCTGTAGTACGACAGCACTAGTCACTGTATAGTAGTGCGTCTCTGGTCTTGTTTGAACACGGGGTCTGTGCGGTCGGTGGGTGACTCAGGCAAGACTCACCAGTCTGGAATGTCCCGTCGCACCCACACGCGCACACACGCAAGTGCACACACACGCAGACGTGTGCGTGCCTGGCCCATCACGATCACGGCAGACGACTCAATGCTAACAAGGCAACGAGTGCTGAAAGCTTTGACTCTTGGGTTGTTGCATCGGTTGCATTTTATTGCAAGAACAAATATTTTGGTCTGTATAGTTGATCCACAATGTTTTTATTATTATTATTTTTTATCATCATTAATTTTTTATTCGGTGCTAATTGTTCTAATCAGTCTTGATAAACAACATACCGTATATTAGTTTTTTCAATTGTGTTTTGTCTACTCCAAAACACATAGAAGGTCTTGGTTTTTTCCGATCCCGAGCTTATATTTCTGGTCGTCTTGGGTTTTGCCTGACTTTAAAAGGGAGAGTTTTTAGTGATCCAGAGCTTAGGCCTATATAGCCTACCTCTGGCCTTGAGTTTTGAATGATTAAGACATACCTCTGGTCTTGAGTTTTGAATAATCTAAAGTATATCTATAGAGCTATAGAGTTTTGAATGATCTAGACCTTATACTTGAGTTTTGAACAATGAAGAGCTTATATCTCTGGTCTTAGGCTAAGTTTTGAATGATCCAGATCTTATACCTATGATCTTCATAAGTATTTCCCGATAAAGAGATTATCTCTCTCTAGTCTTGGGTTTTTAAAGAGGAAGGGCTTACTTTATACCTCGATCTGGTCTTGAGTTTTGAATGATCTAAACCTTATAGCTCTATGATCGTGAGTTTTGAATGATCTAGAGCTTATACCTATGACCTTCTTATGTTTTGCCTGATAAAGAAAATATCTCTCTCCAGTCTTCAGTTTTGAATGATACAGGACTCACAGTGTAACTCTCATCTTTAGTTTTGAATGCTATAGAGCTTAGATTATACCTCTGGTCTTGAGTTTTGCGTGATAAAGAGCTTATCTCTCTGAAATCTTGAGTTTTCGATGATCAAGAGCTTAGCCTATATATCTCTGGTCTTGAGTTTGGAATGATTTAGAGCTTATACCTCTGGTCTTTTTTAATTATCCAGAGCTTATACCTCTGGTCATCTTAAGTTTTTGCTTGGTAAACAGATTATCTCTCTCCAGTCTTCAGAGTGCGAGTTTTCAAAGAGCAAGAGCTTAGCCTATACCTATATCTGGTCTTGAGTTTTGAATCATGTAGACCTTATACTTCTGGCCTTGTTTTGAATGATCTAGAGCTTACATCTCTTGAGGTTTTAATTATTTAGAGCTTATACCTTTGGTCTTGAATTTTAAATGGTCCAGAGCTTATACCTCTGGTCGTGAGTTTTAAACGATTCAGACATTATAATTCTGATCTTCTTGAGTTTTTCGTGAAAAAGAGCTTATCTCTCTGCATCCAGTCTAGAGTTTTGAATGATCAAGAGCTTAGTCTATACCTCTGGCCTTGGGTTTTGACTAATTTAGAGCTTATCTATACGTTCTTGAGTTTTGAATGATTTAGAATGTAACCTGTTCATCTGCATGGTTTTCAATTTTCCTGATCCAAAGCTAGCTTATGTCCTTTTTCTTGTTTTGTCATCATCTGGTGGTAATCTGATTCAACTGACTCATCTGATTAAGATCTAAGTACCAGGTTAACCGAGCCTTGCTCGTTGGTTTTTATTCACTTTTGTTATAGTGTCAAGGTAAAAAAGCAATTAAATTTCCAAAAACAACCAACTATACCTCTTCACAGATAACAGCTGTTTCAAAAAGTCTGCTTAACATTAATGTTTCTTTCTTTTTATACATTTCGTTGTTATTTCGTTACAAAAATAGCAACCAATAAGACTAATGTTAAAAATTACAATTTTAAAACTTAATTTTAGACCAAATTTGATTTTTCCTGGGGTTGAGGCTGTTTCTAAACTTATTTTTGGGCCAAAACACTCTTTAATGCAGACTTAAGCAAAATCTAACAGCTAGATTTCGAGATCGTGGAACACACATCCCTTCAGATATTCCTCGTATTATAGTATAGGATTTGGTTATTAGCTTTGTTTAATCCAGTATTTAACAATAAGATATTTTAGCTAATCCAAAAACATTATCTGAACTCAATCTACGATTTTCGCTTCATCCATATTAGGTTTATTCTGAATGTTTGTCTGAACCACAACTTTTGGTGGCACTGTTGGTAGTTTGGTTTGCCCATTAATCATCGAGCGGTTGTTTTTTCACGGTATATGATTAGGAATGAGGCTTCCTGTGGGAAGGTGCCTCGGACCGGAACAGGAAGCGACAGGTGTAACAACCACGGTATTAATTGTTGGTTTTGACTCCAGCAATACCAACTGTTGCGTACGCATGAATACAAACACATTTAAAAAAGATTATTCGTTTTCTGGCCAATACAAATTCAATGATAATTTTTTTGTGGTTGCAATGTCCAAACTATTATTTGAGTACTCAGCAGCACTTCAAATGTAGACGCCCTTTGAGCATCAATCAACGATATATCGTTGTTGCTCTTACTCACATAAAGTGCTTGTGGAACGAAATTTATCTGAGCTCATTTAATCCAAAAAAGGGTTTTTTGAAAATGATACATAGTTTCACCACCTCTGTCGATGCTGCAGACTTAACCCGAAGTATCGTTTGCTTGATCGTTACTTCGAAATACCGATGATTCCATTCGATTCTCCAAACGGTCAAGAGACAATATTTTCATCTGCAAGTTATGAGTTGAAAATTTATATTTTTAGAGATTCAGTGTGTTCGTCTCGTCCTGCTTTGAAACACTGACACTTTCTAGTGTTATATGATTAAATATCTTACACTCTAAAGATCCAAACCAAATATTTTGCTGACACTAATGGATTAATAATCATTTTGCTAATGCAGCACCAGACAGTTTTATATAATTTTATACAAGCAAACGCTACTACAACCAGGTTTGCTGAAACTAGTTGAGTTCACCCTTCGTATTTTGTTCTGTAGCCTACATTTTCTACGTTTTTTTTACAATGTGATGACAATGAAACAATGAAATTTCTAACAATGAAGGACGCTCGTGTCCACCAAAGCTCAGCCGATCTCGACGTAGGCCTGCCAGTGTATTTCACGCCGGTCGTGTTGTGATCATGGTTGTGGCCAACGCTTCCACAACCACAACCAGTCAACCAGTCGTTCGGTTGCGCGCAGTCGCAGTCGAGGTCGGCCTTGCGGGTGGTGGTGGGAGGTGGAAGGCTATTTTATGTAAAGTAGCCGGCGAGAGCCTTCGAGCCGCGATGCTGCCTCGTCCGGAGTAGCGGCATTGCTGGTTCTGGATCATTTTGATCGACATGACATTTGATCGTTCGCCGTTTGATAAGAATAGCTAAGTTTGCCGGAATAGCGGCATAGCTGGTTCTGGATGATTGTCTACCATTTGTTCGACATGGCATTTGATCGTTCGCCGTTTGATAAGAATAGCTAAGTTTGCCGGAATAGCGGCATAGCTGGTTCTGGATGATTGTCTACCATTTGTTCGACATGACATTTGATCGTTCGACGTTTGATAAGAATAGCTAAGTTTGCCGGAATAGCGGCATAGCTGGTTCTGGATGATTGTCTACCATTTGTTCGACATGGCATTTGATCGTTCGACGTTTGATAAGAATAGCTAAGTTTGCCGGAATAGCGGCATAGCTGGTTCTGGATGATTATCTACCATTTGTTCGACATGACATTTGATCGTTCGACGTTTGATAAGAATAACTAAGTTTGCCGGAATAACGGCATAGCTGGTTCTGGATGATTGTCTACCATTTGTTCGACATGGCATTTGATCGTTCGACGTTTGATAAGAATAGCTAAGTTTGCCGGAATAGCGGCATAGCTGGTTCTGGATGATTATCTACCATTTGTTCGACATGGCATTCGATCGTTCGACGTTTGATAAGAATAACTAAGTTTGCCGGAATAACGGCATAGCTGGTTCTGGATGATTGGCTACCATTTGATCGACATTACATCTGTTCGTTCGACGTATAAACAGATGCTGCCTCGTCCGGGGTAGCGGCACTGCTGGTTCTGGATGATTAACGATTAGCTACCATTTGATCGACATGACATTTTATCGTTCCACGTTTGATCGTTGGACTGCCTCGCCTCGTCCGGAGTAGTGGCAATTGCTGGTTCTGGATGATTGACTCCCATTTGTTCGACATGACATTTGATCATTCGACGTTTGACCAGAGGTGGTCGGCCCCCTTTTCGTTCGGGTATTTGAGGATTATAATGAAATAGATTGAGAGTGACAGTTTCGTAATGCAGTCGAAAATAAATTTTTATGTCTCCAGTTTGGTACCGTCGATTGATATATTCGGTAAAAATAACTGTTTTGAATTGCTATAGCAATTTGTATTGTTAATAGTCCTACGGACATTGTAATAGATGGATCACCTCATCCCCTCTCACACTGCAGTGTTACCATTTATTGTTAATTTTACCATGTACAATATCATTACAGTAAAATATTGCCAAAATAACCTTTTGATCGGCAACTTATGTACATCCGTGAAATTTTCAGGAGACGTTCTTGGTCTAAAAAAAGGTATATAATGAGTCCCCAAAAAATAAAGGTTTTTACAACTAAAATTACTTTTCAAAATTGGCGGTTTTTGGTGATGGGATGGACTAAAAAATCCCCTTGGAATAAAGATCATTGGAAATGACACTCATCTAAGCCGAAACACGTAGTTACCATAAGTTTTCACGCGTTAAAATGAACATAAACAATAAAAATAAAAACGTGGCCCTGTAAGCGTGGATAGTAAATACTCAAGAAATTGTCATAGTCCATAGTGAAACCTGCTGCAATCAGAAGCGGGTCGATCTGCACGAAAACATGAGAGCTTGAGTTGCATACATTACTATTTGGCTTTTTATTTTTTGTTTCTGTTGTTTTTAAAACTCATCTTAACAATGATGTGTTTGGTGTTTCGGATTATAAGAGAGTCATTCCAATGATCTTTAAATCTTGATGATTTGCTGTGACGTTTTTATAATGAATTTACATTTTTTAACAAAAGAGTTAGGCCTACATCAAAAAGACAAGATGATATATTGACTACTTATATATTTAAACTAAAATGGCAAGACATACCCAAGTCAACGAAATAACCCAAACCTCCCTCGTGCAAATACGACACAACAACTGTTTCAAATTCGTCCGATTCCCGATGGCCACCCTGTACCTAAGGAGACTTAAAGAATTATTTTGGGATGGTAGTCTGTAAATGAAGTATACTACTCGTATAGACTATTTGTTTTGTTTGTAATATGAATATTTTAATTTGTCTGATATTTATACCGATGTTAAAATTCAATGTTCATTATGTATCGTTATTATTTAATGTGTTATACAATGATATATTTATTCTTGCTCTGTTATTTTGTTTTATAGAATTTATAATTAGTTACGATTCAAAATACTATATTGATTGATCTTCCTGAGAAAATGCTGTAGTCTAAAAAGTGATTTGAACTGTCTCTCTTAAAATGCTGTTTTGGGGACTGTTGGCTGAATAAAACTATGAAGATATTTTCTTCTTATATAAAAGCAGACAAACCTTGAAAGGATTTTGCACATTGTTAAAATAGGTACCGTATATATGTCTTTACAATTTTGGATAATAAAGAATTTTGATTGAATGATTGATTGTACAATAACTAGCCTACTAAAGAAATCATTTAGCGAAAGCTTATTTTTTATACGTTGATTGTTTAACTTATTTATAGGCCTAATTAAGCGTATGAACAAATATTTAGATGAATTTTCCGAATTATAAATGCATAAAACAAAACACTAATGGCAACAAGGTGTGCCAAAAAACTAATACAAAATCGTTGACATAATTATTTTTCGTGACGTTTTTTTCTATATTCAAATATTATTAATTATACAAAAAGTTTTACAATTAACTGTATGCTTGAAAATACATTGAAATTTTGATCGTTAGGAAAAGGGGAAACATCTAGTTTAGTGTAAATGTTTGATTGTTGATAAATTTTGGTGCTAAAAATGTAATGTAGCAACTAGTATAGTAACTATAATATACTATAGTTACTTTATTATAGTTTCATAACCTCTTTTAAATTTTAAAAGAGGACGCGAAGTGAATTATAGAAAAATGAGCCATCCACCAACCCATGACGATAAAGTGCAAAATGCATAGGGTTGAAGCAATGGAAGACGCTAAATTCCACATAAAGTTATAACACACCAGTTTGTTCTCTTTGCTGATAAGGCCACCTTGTTATCAGTGGTTATCAACATGACTCATTCTCTTATCAATATTCACTCAGTGCTCGACTGCTCGTGCCGACATTTATTTTGAAACTTTTTGGTTTCCAAAATAATACTCCACACAAATTGATTATATGCAACCTTAGCATACTATTTTAAAAATTTAACACGTTCGCGGCGGCGAGGTTTTTGCTCGAACCTCCTCGCCATCCTAGAAGTAATAATTTCGTCACCCCGCCGTAGCAGCAGCACTGCCCATTGAAAACCCACGTGGTCCCGAAATACATTATACTATTGAGCAGTGCTGTGAAAAGTATCAGATTTATAGCTCAGATCCTGGCTTAAAAATAAATCACGTTGTAAAGCATTCCAGCTTGGAAGCGATCGCACCCACCAGGATGGCATTAGGGTTCCGCGTGGGAGCGATCGCTCCCATGCCGCCGCGAACGTGTTTTAAATAACCCCTAAAATCAGATTTTTGTTTCTTTGGTAGGAACTAAAAGAACAATTTGATAAATAGAAAAAATATATCTATCAATGTATATTTTAAGAACACTATTTAGGGGTTTCTAGTCAATAATTACACTACTCTTTATCTTTATAAAGTTCATTTTATTAATGAGCTACACTCACTAACAATTTTGATTAGGCCTACTTTTAAGCCGCATTTACACTATACAACTTGTTGTACAACTTTTGTTGTGGAACCAATTATACTAATTGGTTTGAAAATGTTTAAGAATGCAATGAAATTTTTTAAAAAGTTGTACAACAAACGTGTTTAAAAACCAAAAATCGTGTTTTGCAACAGGTTGCAGGTTTCCCGAGCCGTGTCGGAAAGATCAAAGGAAATTTGTGTTTCATAAACTTTTGTTTTACAACATGTTTAATACCTTCTTAAAAAGTCAAACTTGTTGACCAAACATTATTTCTGCTGTTCTGTCATGTCAGTACGCTTCCTGCTGCCGCATACAACACGTGCTTTTATTTGTAAGTGAAGTGTTTTTTTAAGTTAGTGGAGTGGTTAGTGGACCGTTTGTGATGGAGTGGCGCCAGGCAGACGTGTTTCAGCTCATCGAACAGTACAAGGAGAGAACGATGTGCACTTCTTCTCGTTTCGCTCTCCTATAAGAAGTATCAACTACTCAAAGTCCGCACTTGTCATCCCTAAAAAGTTCTTGAAGCTACCATCAGTCCTCGGTGCAGTCCCACTAGATCCGAGTCACACTAGATCCGAGTCCTGCTAGATCCGAATTCCAAAGTAACCCTTATTAGTCCGGTCGCTACCTCGGGGGAGAGTCCGAGTAGATCCGCGCTCTCCGTGAGGGTCCCCCTCCCGCCCCCTCCCGCCTTCTCGGAAAACCGCTCAGCAGCAGAGTAGTCGTGTAAAATAAAACTTTCCTTTTTCACTGCTAGGCATAAACCTTAAAATAGTTGACGATACTGTAATTGAACATGAAATTGTTTAAATTTTTTACACTTAGAAACATAAGGGATGAGGAAAATTAAAGAAGTACGATAAGTTCATTGTTAGCACCACCCGAGATTGCGTGCCCCTTTGTGAAAATGGTACCTCAATGAAGCGGGCCTGTCGTATAGTCTCGCACAAACATACACAACAGGGGGTATAAGACCTACGGACGCCATGAACCCGCGCGGATAACCGCACTCGGCCTTTTAGGGTGTAATCACATTGCTTGCACTATTGTTATTTCAATGATTGTTCACGAATCATCAGACCAAATATATCAAACATTTCGACAGTATACAAGCAAAGTTATGCACCCTAAAGCCTATCTTTTTTTATTTATTTTTATTTTTTTTATTTTTATTTTTTTTTTTTTGCTATTTTATTTACACTATGTACAATACAATAAAATGTAGTCAATTCGTTTCGCACTCCATTTGTCAGTCCGTCCAGTTATTTAATCCATTTTAAGGATGTATGCCATGTTCTTTAGAAAACGCCAGATATTTCCATTTTCCTCATATTTTGCCGTGGACCTTTGTATTCTGCCATCAAGCAGGCTATATTTTTTCCGGCGGTTGGTACCTGAAAATGAGACTATATTACTTCATGTAGGTAAAAGATAAATTTTTAACAAAGCCATCAGCTCATTATGCTTGTTTTTGATCATTCTGTAGCCTATATCATTCAAATTGTATATCAACCGATTGATATCAAACTTGGTATCAAAATAATTGAAATTTTAAGAACAAATTAGTTATGCTAACGATATTTATTTATATTGAGTTGTATTTAAAGCGATACAACAACACTGGGTTTCTAGCGCTTGTTGCTACCGAGTGCAGTCACGCAGTAATAAGAAGGGTTGTCCTCGCCGCCGCGCGGATCCAGTGGGAATCGGTAATCCCCTCATTAGGACCACATATTTGTCGCGGATCTAGTGGGACAGTTTGCTGTCAATTTCATGTCCGGATCTAGTGGGACTCGGATCTAGTGGGACGACACGCAGTCCTCAATTCCCCTGCCAACAAATCTTGGTCATCCTGTTCTAAATTTTGTAACATTTCACTGCCACTGTACTTACTCTTAGCTTGCAGCGAAGGACGTAGGCCTACCCAAAAGCAACGTTTTGCTCTTTTCCTTCTAGCACAGCAAATCACAACACATGTGACAGCAGCCAACACCACATCATCGTCACAAGCACTAATGGTGACTTTGGCCTTTTGTTTTAAACATGTTTAAGACTGAAGTTTAGCGCTTAAGATAAAATGTTTAACAACAAAAGTTTTATAAACACAACGTCAAGTTTTAAAAACAAAAGTTGTATAAAACATGTTGCACAACAAAAGTTTATAGAACAAGTTGTATAGTGTAAATGCGGCTTTACAGGTTGAACCAAACTATAATCAGTTTGTTTGGCCTAATGTTTTTGCTTAGCGCAAACTTCTGCACGCAGTAGACCCCTACGCTCGTAATTTTTAGGTTAGGTCTCCGAAAGTTATGGAAGGGACGACATTATAACCTAACTTTTAGTATGTTATGGTCAATAAACTACTGAAATACTGACTGATCTTGACTGTATATCTGATACATTATGATAAATCAATGAAACAAACATGTAAGCTAGAAACAGTGGAGTTTAGGTTGTGAAAGTGAGTTATCTGGAGATAAGCGCGGCGGACGAGTCCATCGCTCGGGCAGCGGGGGGGAGTCGCCATAGAGTATCCTCGAGGGGAGTCGCCATGGAGTATCCTCGGTCGGTCGCCGGACTTACGTCACTCGCTACATGACGTAACTCTCCAGGCTGACTCCAGCGGTCCTTATATAACTTCTGGAATAATTGGGCTCTGTTATGCTTTACACTGATCTGGAAATCAAACTCAATTGGCATCTGCTTAGAATATCATCGTTGTTTTTAGAAGAGATATTGTCACATTTTTGCGACCGTCGGACTTTGAACAACCATCTAAAAGAATTATAGACACATAGGCCTACCGTTATACAATCAAACCTAGATTAAGCATTTCATTGTTTATCCATTCCGTTTACAGCAAACTAACATTGCGGTACAGATAACGCAGAATATCTTGGCCTCTGGCATACTCCACTTTTGGATTCAAAATGGTAAACATATGACACTAAAAACAGTCTGCGACAATCTGCAAATTTGTCGCTCTGCTCCAATTGTTTGAACTGTAAACGGTCATCACAGGCCAAGATATTCCGTGTTATCTGTACTTAAACTTTAATTTTGATAATAAATAACAATGGTTTTAGTAAACAGACTAGTTGTACTACGACTATTCCAAATACAGTTCGCCAACCTAGGACAACCTAGTCAAAGCAACATAATTGAGTCGGTCCGAAGCTAGACTTGAATTGGTGGTATTGTGCAGTGAAATGAAAAACCAATTGATGGATTTCTGCTTCGGGTGCACAGAACCCATGCATTGATGCATTTCTTGTTTTCCATTTCATTCACAGTTTTTGTATGTTACCACTTTATTTACTGCGACCCAGGTATTTTTACTAATAGGTATAAACCCCTTAGGTCATTTTCCGACGACTTTATCTACAGTGACCCAGGCATTTTTACTAACAGGATTAAACCCCTTATGACATTTTTCCGATTCACGACGTCGAGTCTCGTACTGTGTGTGTGTGTGTGTGTGTGTGGGGGGGGGGGCAAAATGCACTCGATAGATGAAATGGTGGTATATTTTCTCAGCTTTTACGGCTACCAATTCCTTTTTCGCCCAACCTGACCATTGGGACACCAAACCGTGGATGAAATGGTCTTGCTTATGTTGCGTTGTCTTCAGACACTGAAGTGGGTTCGGTAACATTCTGTCCCAGTAACATTTTGTCCTAACTCAAATTTCTTGGAAAACCAGTAACATTTTGTCCCAATCTTTTTTACAGTTGATTAAATCAGCTAACGAGGTAACATCTTGTCCCAACGAAAATTTGACAAGGGTTGAGGAACGCAGCTCAGGTAGTAAGAGCAGATCAAGTCCGAGCGGCATGCGGCCGCATAGAGCAACGGCCTGGGAGGGGCGCAGATTAAAAGTACGGTGTTATTATTTGATAGTTACAAAAATTAACGCCTTGACAACCGTGTATAGCCTATAATTCGGTAGTGTGTGTCAAAACAGCACTGAGGGTCGTGGACTCACGGGACGGCTAAACTCCCGGAAATCTGTTCCATTTCACAGCCGCCGGCTGTATTTTGAGAGTCCGAACACAAGACAACAGCGAAATAGCCGGGCTTGTGAGACTACCATGTTACTCATTTTGAAACCCATGTTGAATCTTTAACACGTGGATTCTAATTATTAAGTTAACAACCCTTATCATAATTCTTACTAAAGCTTTTGTTTTTAAATTCAAATGCAATTCTACAAATTGATTCGTTTTGTACTTTTACATAAATGTTATTTATTTAAACATTAAGTACCTGGGGACCGAGCATTTTCTCGGTAAACACTTAAACAATTCTGTATTGTAATATCAGTTACAGACAGTGCGCTAAAGTAACAAGTAGCAAAAGATTTGTTCAAAACCAAGACGAGCTAGTTTGCTTCGCTCACTCGCCTTTCAGACTATTTCATTGTAGGCCTACGGGTTCTGCACTCCGGTGTATATTTGTTGAACCACATGATGAGTTTGTAACACAGGGAATCTACCTATTTGACTAACAGCTAATTTGGAGCGAGATGGATTTTGGCATTTTTATGACCCCATCGCAGTTAGTGAAGACCTGTCAAATAATTTTTGGGACAGAATGTTACTAGGGAGCAGGTAGAGAGTTGGGCATCTGAGGAATTTAGGACAAGATGTTACTGGGACAAAATGTTACCTGGGACAAGATGTTACGACACGCTGAAGGTTACACACTCGAAGTGACGTCACTCAAATTTCAAATTCAAATTCAAATTCAAAACATTTTTATTTCACATAATAGATACATAGTTAAATTTTTACAAGCAACATATTTTACATAAGCAACATATAAGTAAAGTGTCTTATTGTTAGCTAAAGTAAGTGAAATTAATCCTCACAAAGGCTTAATGCCTGTCTGTGAGAATGTTACACACTTTACGTTATCTTTT
This sequence comes from Neoaliturus tenellus, assembly GCA_030545055.2. Classification (NCBI taxonomy): domain Eukaryota; kingdom Metazoa; phylum Arthropoda; class Insecta; order Hemiptera; family Cicadellidae; genus Neoaliturus; species Neoaliturus tenellus. The sequence continues at coordinate 55,859,409 of CM061536.1, read as the reverse complement.
TTGTAAAAAAAAAGAATTTAACTAAAAAATAAAATAAAAAACAAAATGGAAGAAGATTAAGTTGAGACGGTTCAATGCAACTGCTAATCTTTTCTTTGATTGACATAATGTTTTATTATTTTGATTGATGTTTGATACGGAGGCCTTGAGACTCCCAGTGTCCACGTGACCACGCTGTACCGTGACGTCACGACGTAGTACCGCCACTATGGAGCCCATTCACGGTGATAGCGTAGTGAATGGGTAGTCGTGTCGTGCCAACACGCCCGTGCCCCTCCCCCCCCCCCCTGGACTGTTATCCCTGTTATCACGGCGACCTCGAAACGGCCTTGTACCCTCCCTCTCACGACCCTTCGCTACTCGCAGTCCACGGTGTCGAGTACCGCTGGTCTCTAGATTTTCTAGATCGTCCAGCCGATTCACTCTATAGAATCCTAAATCATAGTAGACTCTCCCTAACTCGAACTTTGATTACTCGAAATTCTCGGTAGCTCAAATATTCAGGCAAGCATGATTCTTTTCCTCCTTTTTTCAGCTTTTATATGCAACGTAGGAGAAATCCGCGCATACCGTTAGAATGGTAGTGTCTTGTAGACAAGCATTATACCATTATGATGCACTTCACCACCTAGGACTACGCCATACAGGCTGCTTTTTCAAAATTTCAATGTTAATCTTATGAAAGGAAATTGATTAAATTATAAAGCAGCTCTTGTAATTTAACGCCAGCAAATCAGGAAGAACATAATTATTTTTCAGTTTTAAAATATTTCTAATTGGGTTCGGAACAACTAACTGATATTTATGTCTAATTTAGATCACTATGGGAAATATTTAGTTATTTTAAATCCCATCGGAAAAACTGCTTATGTCGAATAAAAACAATACATAATGACATTATTTTGTAGTTATTTTTTACTTCTATAGACTAACTCGAAGTTTAAAACATAAACTTAAGCCCAATTATTTCAATTTTACCTTCACGAGTCGAAGTGTACCTAAGATCTAGAATTTTCCGAGGGACCACTGTATGTCGAGAACCTCGAAGATCAGGTTGCATCTTCGGTCTATAACGTCTGTTTGCTGTCATTGTATGATGATGTAAGTAGAGTTATATTTGAAAGAACCAAGTACTCCGCGCGTAACTCGAAGTGTTCGTATATATTGAACTGTTCGTAAAACGAACTTTTGGTAACTCGAAGAAAAATCCTAGTCCCTTGCTGAATTTCGAGTTTAGCCAGAGTCGATTGCGTTACATTTTTAACCCCCTAAAATCCAGTTTTTGTATCCGTAGCTCCAAATTATTTTAGAAGCATGAGTTATGGATTAGCCTAATAACTATAAAAACATTCATGTACGGAGAAACAAAAACTGCAGTACCTAGGCCTATTTTAGGAGTGAATAACTATAACAGAGAATAAATGAATTTTACCAAATTGTTTCCCTGCGTATTGTGCATTCCAAGAGTTGAAATGACTTTCAGAATTTAAAATTTTGAGTAATTTGTATATCTTTGGGGAAATTGATCTACCTTGAACTTGAGAGTATCAGAGCACTGAAGATAGCTTTATCAGTGGGGACATGTAGGTCGTCATTGCAATCTGTTGTTTGGGAAACGACGAAAATATTCTACAAACATTTTCATTTGTGGAAAATATCTCGACTTGCGTATGTATGATGAAAGACTCATATCCAAGTGTTAGAAATACCGTTCAAGCGTTCGTTAATCTTCGGTGGCTTATTTAATTTTCATAAAATGTATATGTAAAGCGTTATATGATTGTGTTATTTAAAGTACATAGTATTTTGAATCCTAGAAATGGTGTACCACGTACTGTATACGTCTTGGAAAAGAAGAAAATTTAAAAGGATAGCTTCCAAAGTTATATTTTATTATAAATAACAAAAAATTAATCAATTGGCAAACAAGATTTTGATGCATTTAAGGAATGGTCAAGCAAATTTCACTCCTCAAGGCGTACCGGAAGTACGTATAGCGGCCAATTTGCTTGTCGGGAGTTCACTTTACCAGTCCACCCGAGTATAAAGGTCAGGAAAACGGAGTGCCCCAGAAGCTGAAGCGGGGCTGGAGAGAGCTGCGAGCAGCGGTACCGTTTTGGGGGGGGGGGGGGGGGGGGCAAACGGCCTACTTGCCTGCCCTCATCACATCTCCGCATAACTGGACCTGCGGGCTACGACCACGTCCACGTACAGCGTACAGGGTGTCGCACAAGTCAAGCAACTGGACCTGCGGGCTACGACCACGAGCGTACAGGGTGTCGCACAAGTCAAGCAACGTCCAGAACCTGAACCTCGATAGTTCGACACTTTGTGTTCCAATAGAGAGTGTTGTCTAACTATAGGGAGTAATTCTAACCGATTCCGTAGGGAATCGGTTATTAGGGTCATGTGTCACAGACCGTGTCGAAGTGTAAGGAGTGTCGAAGTTCGAAGTATCGAGAGTCGAACTATTGAGGTTCTACTCTGTGTGGAAACACTCAGAATACGCCTTCTCATTCACCTGTTTTGGACGGTGTTTTTGAATATGAAATAATAAAACGTCTTTCAACACTACTCGATTATTCGATATATTTACAATTACAGTATAAGTGTAAATATATCGAGTAGTGTTGGAAGACGTTTTATTATTTCAACCTGAATATCTTTGCCAGCACGTATAATGCTAATTAAGAAGTTATTTGATATTTATTGTTTAAAGATATGTTTTATTGTAGATTAAGGTTGATCTACAGTTATGGTCAAAGATCCTTCATACCTGACAAGTAAGCGAAAATGAATTCTATAAGTACAGTACAACAAAATCTTTAAAGTAAGGAAAATTGAGTTTTTTCATTATTTTCACATTGTAGCCAGGCGGCCAAGGAATAGTATTCCTTGGTCGCTGATTGTAGCCTACTACTATATTTTCACACTTTTAAGGTGTCAGTGTATTGGGACTGTAAGTAACTATTGGGTTGAAAAAACAGCATCCAAAACAAAACGGGGAATAAAATCCCATGTTTGTCTAGTTAAACAATGGCTGAGCGATTCTCATGTGCCATACTTTTTCCTCAGGTGAAAAAGTATCAAGGACAAGTTTTGGATGGGGCAAATTTATTTTTACCTTTGTGCTCTCCCACCTGAATATGGAATTATCCGTTTTACCTGGAGTGATTTTCAAACAGCATGGTGTTAAAAACTTTGTGAGAAATAACACCATCAGTAAAAATGTAGGCTATACGCCAGCTTTCTGAAGGTAGGATGGAACGGAAAAGGTAAGATTATTAAAAAATCTGTATAGAGAGGGGTCGGTTTTGGGATTCGGAAAACTGTTAATTAAACTGTTTTATTAAACAAAATTTAGAATAAAATCTCCTTTAAAATTAAAATAGGTAGGCTATTTTATTTTGTGAACGAATTCTTAAATTGTCAATAATCCCATCATTTAAAGAATGTTATTTATGTTTATGTACTTAGTCCATATGTAAAAAATGTTGTTAAAAATGTTGCAAATGTAAACATTATAAATGTTTTAAGAGTCTGTAGTACCGGCCGCCTTGGATTTTTATTCCCATGTTAAATTTCAAACATCCTCTCCGCCTTTAATATTAGTCTTTAGTATAGGCCTATGCATGATAATTATTATGTATTTTTAGCCTAAGACGACGAACCCAGTTGCATGTAAATGCTTAAAGGACAATAAAGATTCTCATTCTCATTCTCTCTCAATCTCATTCTCAGTCGAAAAGGATTCATCTTTATGCCATTTTAAAGATTTTAAAGGAAGTTGTAACACCTAAGGCCCTGTGAAGACTGTGAAATCAAAAGTTTAATATTATTGATTGATTAATAAAAACAAAGGATTCTCAAATTTTTTTGTTCGAAAATGGACACGTTTTCCCAGTTGCTTCTTATAAATCGCTCAATTATCGTGATTTGTATTTCACGGTGTCCTAGATATGACAATTTCCTAAAAAATGACATAAAGTCATAAATGGCAAAAATGAACCTTTTTTGACCAATATTGAAGACGTAGCGGATGTTTCAAATTTAACATTTTGTATTGGGAATAAAAATCCAAGGGGGCCGGTACTGTAGATTCTTAAGGTTTCGTCAAAAATTTTAATGAAAACTACAAGAGAAAAAATATTGTACTGTATTTAGAAACATTGTTCAATGACAAGGTTATGCAATTAAGGATTTTGCAAACCGAAATACTATTGTACAATGACCTCAAAATTCATTGTTTTTAACTCTCGGTGTTTAAATTGGTTTATATTAGGAAACGCGGTAAAATAACTTGTTTAGTTGAGGTAAGCAACGTAGAGCCGGTTCCACGAATAGGCTACGTATTAGTGTTTACCCTGTGTTGCATTGTATTAATACCTCGCGTATGTCGTCATGTGACGCCAGTGCAGTTTCGCGTCACCCTGTATGTCTGCACTGTGTACTGCCGTGAACGTGTGTGAGTGTGATGCCGCATCAACCCGGATGTTTGGCCAAGTGTGCAACAGACTTTTCGCCGTCGATGGTTTATCTATGGGACAATGAGTTTATCACTTATTTGTTCGATTAAATTTAAGAAACATTTTATTTTTTAAAATGCTGTTGTAGGAAAAATATTGTAGTAGAAATTCGGTACTAGGTAAAAAATGATGAGCAAATAAAAGTATTGTTCTGTGGACCAAGTGATCAAAAGTTAAAATCTAACAAGTACTGTTTCTACGTGCATTTTTCGTCGTCGGATTTTTAAAGTTTTTAAAGAAAACAACTATTTTTCAGCCAAGGAATCGATTTAGATATGGATTTTGTTCTGTATGACTAAAGAAAATTCAGTTTCCGCCCTTCAGGCCTTCAGAGTGTCCATGTTATCTTATGGACATTTTTTGTTTTTACTAAATTGGAAAAGTAGCTAACTTTAGAAAGAAACCAACATGTTACATTTTCAAGCTGTAATTCATTGACCCGTTGGCCTGGAGAGTGAGCGAAGTGAACGAGCTCTTCAAAATTTTACAAAATTACCGACCAAATGCTCGGTAACCTAAATATTTATTAGCATTACTTCGATTCGTCTTTCTTTAATATCAAAGTCGCTAAGATCTATGTAGGGAGATTTGGAATCCGTTTGTGCGACACCCCTCCTAAGATCATTTTATTCCTTTTACAGTTTTAATTTCTAATATTTGTTATGTGATTTTAAAAATTAAAGTTCAGTCCTGTATTATACGTGATATAGTCACCAAGTATAGCCTTAACGTTCGCGGCGGCGAGGTTTTTGCTCGAACCTCATCACCATCCTGAATGTAAAAATTGTAAAACCCACCGTAGCAGCAGAACTGCCCAGTAAAAACCCACGTGGTTCCAAAATACATTGTACTATTGAGCAGTGCTGTGCAAAGCTTCAGATTTCTAGCTCAGATCCTGGCTTAAAAATAAATCATATTGTAAAGCAGTGCAGCTTGGGAGCGATCGCACCCATCAGGATGGCATTAGGGTTCCGCGTGGGAGCGCTCGCTCCCATGCCGCCGCGAACGTGTTAAAAGTCATGCTAGGCCTATTGATGTATTTTAATTTGACTGAAGTCTGTAATGTTATCGCAAAAGTTACAAGTTTCGACTGTAACTTGGCGTTCAGTTGGTCGGACTTATCTGTTCGTTATCAGTTGTTATCACAATCACGCTACGCTCGGGCTGTTACTGATAACAGCCGATTTGTGGAACAATTCTTCAACAAGTTGTAAATATGTAATGGAATCAGTTAAAAGTAGAACGTTTTTAAACTGTCCTTGATTACGTTGCCGAATATAGTCCTGTGAGAAAGAAGCTATATTAGTGTAGCTGTAATAATATTCAAGATTCAAAATCTTTATTCATGATTTGTTTACAATATTGAGCAATGCTCAAGTAAACATATAAAACGTCAAAAAAATGAAAATTACAAATAACAAAATGTACTACCTATAAAATACAAACATAAATATTCACTTTGACTAGGCCTATACTCAAAAAAACCCCTCGATACTTTAGAGCGCCCGGTCTAGGAGAGTACTTTAGGGAAAATTTGAATTTGTTGAGAGTTATCAATAGCGTCTTATACGCTGTGAAACGCGCCGAAATCTTCCACTGAGGTGCAGCGGCCGCCGGCGGCGTTGATAACGTTATCAGTAGGTTGACCCTGTGACCTTGACGACAGCGACGTCCGCCCGTCTGTCGTCCTAATGGGTGACAAACACCTGATTTTGATGGTCACGTCTACCAACTCCTGCGGTCGAAAACACATCAACACGTGGTACCCATCACACACATCGCTACAACACTGTGATCCAGACCACCGATACTAGGCGGTATTGGCACAACTTCTGGAAGGTAACATTTCACACTGGTAAAGTTACCTGCCAGACGGATTTTGCAATATGTCTCGCAGGTAACCCTTCTCCGCGGTAACTGATCATCTAAACTACAACCTAACCTAACTTACTATAGTTTTCAAGTGTTGCCGTCCTTACAGTGTTACCGTGAAGAGAAGAAAAGGTACTGGCGAGATAAATTACCTGTCAGAACCAACCCCAAATTCACGTTGATGGTATAGGCTATACGGAAATGGTTTCTTTGAATTTGCTTTGAACATTCTATAAACGTCCAACAATTAAGTCACACAATCAACTGTTTGTCCACTCGAGTTGAAACCGATTTCTGTTTTCTGAATTGTGTTGATGTGTCTTAGTTTACTGGGAGTATAGTTAGGGCAATGAGCTATCATGCTAAATGAGTAGTGGTCCCTTTTAGTAGGACAGCTTTTATCAAACTGGTTTATAGTTGCGAAGTTGACATTGGGTACAGCAAACGAAGTTGTCATATCATGTGGTCAGTCTTTTGGTTGTCCACTATGACAATTTCCCTTCCTTCATGATTAGACAGCAGGGCGCTAAGTACGTACTTCGGGCATGGAAATCCCTAGCTGGAACATGGACAGTCAGTTGCTGGTTGGTCATTTAGACTATTTAGAGGGCCCAGAGCTGACCGCCTGTTTGAGCCTGAAAATCAGTTGTCACAGGAGTACGTGAGTTAGCCCTCTATGAATGGTCAAGCAACCGTCTGATGTCCCGTCTCTCACCCTTTCTCTTCCTTCAATATCCCGTCCTTCCAGGGACTTTAGTAAAATTCCCATAGAGACAGACGTGCTGGCCGCCAATAACACAAAATGCTAAATGAGACTATCGCCAAAAACCATAGTGAAATGTTAATCACTATGCCAATCGCACTGTTGTAGCAAACTGCCAACTAAATAATTCTATACTTAACCAATGCTTAATTAATAGTTAACCATAAGAATCCAAGTCCCGTTGTTGGACTTCTACTAAAAAATTCAACAGTGAGCTCAACTTCCAGAGTTTTCTTTTTAAATAAATAAATACCTTAGTCGTAAAGAGAAATCATTCAGCTCTTCAAAGAGAATTGCTCATCTAATAGTATAAAGGAGTCAGCTATTCAAAGTTCCAATGCTAATCTTATCTTAAGTCATGTTGTGTAACCTCACACAAAAACTACGGATTGCCTGATGATAAATCTAAAACAAATCTTGAGTCATCTGGGGGTTGAAGCTTACTCACTCGTCGTATTCCGAATTGATAAGAAAAGTTTCGTTAGCTGGCTTCTCTATAAGTATTGTACTTCTTGGTTGAACTTGGGGCCGGGGGGTCCGTCCAGTCCTACTATAGACCTCGTCTTGGATTTACAAGCCAGATATCTGCAAAAATGAAAAGCGCTTACCGGTACTCACTGTAAAAAAACATTTTACACTAATTCGTGCTGTAAATTGTATACGACTCCTTTTCCTGGGTTGCAGTTGTATAACATGTTATTTTTCAGGAAATTAAAGCTGTATTATTTGGAATTTATGTATTTTTATGAAGACCAGAGTCAACTCTGTCGAAATTCAACCTAATATTCAGCAATTTTTAACCAAATTTGTTGAAAAAATGTTAAAACCCCAAACATGTGTTCTTTTTGTTTTGCTAGGATTTGTTATTACAACAGCTATCAATCAATTTCTTTTCGTCTATAAGCTAAACATTTTTAAGCCTAAAGAATGAGTATACCAAATTTCAGCACTCTAGCTAGTTGGGAAGCTGGAGAATTAGTGATACTGAGTCAGTGAATGAGGGATTTCCCTTTTATATGTTTATGAAGATTCTGCTAATCTACAGGAGATACCTTTCTAACAGTATGCGCACACTTCTCCTACGATGCCCATAATCTGAGAAAAATGAGGAAAAGAAACATGCTTGCTGATTAATATACTGTATAGATAGATAATGCTTTTGAAACTGTGCTATTCTGCTAATCATGCTGTGCTGCTATTTGCTCTGTAGCTTTTACGTGATGCTGCTTTGTTCTGTAGTACTGTGCTGGTTTATGAAGTACCTCTGCTATTCTGCTATGTGCGTGTTGCTGTGTCCAATGTTAAGTACTGTGCTGCCATGTGCTGTGTTAGGGTTGACATGCTTCTTATGTGCTCTGCTTCTTATGGGGTATCATGCTATGTGTTGTCAATTGTATACACGAGTATGTGTTGTCGGTTGTGTAGCTATGCTCCTATGTGCTTTGCAGCCACTCCACTATCCTGTGATGAAGCTATAGCACTTGGCTTGTAAAAATATGTACTTTCATAAACTAAGCGTTTTTGTACATCTATGTGCAGCTGCCTCTCTACACCGGCGCGGCCGGCCAGTGCCTCCTCCGCGGTAGAAAGCGACCTGTTATTGTTACCGTCATGTTTTGAAACTAACTTTCACAATTCAAGGCAAGGTTGGGTAATCCCTCGATACTGCGCAGCAGCCTTACCTTCCTTTCCCCTCCCCCACTCCCCCTCCACTCCAGGTATCCTCAGCTCACTTCTGCCTACAGAGGTAGAAGTACTCGACCTGACTATCCTGAGGCAAATAACACATGATGTCCAGCGTATTTTTTACATTCACATGTGGTTTCCCTTCTTTTATATAGAGTACTGATTTATTATTACCTATATTGATGACAAAAATTAGGCCTACCATTGTACCAGCAGTGGCTTACTCAGTAATGTTTTAGGCAAGGAAGATTTTTTAACACGGCAACTATTAATTCAACTGCATGCTGGAAAATGGGATAAGTTATATCCTGAATTTTTCGGATATGCCCCTAGGATAGGCCTGCGTTGTATGGTAAAATTGGAATGCCTCAAAGCAAAGTTTACCTAATTATACCAAAATAAACCTGTTGCTTATGTCCAACAGTCATCTTTACCTTTGTAAGTACACTGAAAACATGCCTCCATATTTCTAACGGTGTTTCGGACGGTGTTTTTGAACGGACGGTGTTTCGGACGGATCGGTCTTTGTTTCGGACAGTGTTTTTTAATGTTTATTGTTAAAAAAATATTTTTTAAGCTTGAATCCAAGGCCCTTATTAAAATTGTATTAGTACCTACAAAAAATCTTAAAATGATAATTTGTTACTATTCTATTTTCTTTTCGAGTAATGTTTTTACATTTACAAAATTTTAAGGTATGAGAACTTCACCTAAAGGGGAGCCTAATAATCATCAAGAAAAATGGCGTCCAAAACAGAGACACATAACTATATTTTGTGGTCCCCAGTTTTCAAGGCCGTTTTGGCTAACATTGCTAACTGAGCTACTTCACTACTAGCCAAAAGTTAAGACTCTTAAGAACAAAAATACAAAAGATATTCGGATCTCTTGCTTGTTGAGACCGCTGCTACAGTTCAGTTGATTTAAATATAGCGCTGGGAGGTACCAGGATGCCGTGCGAGGTCGGGCAGAGTTGTACCGGTTCACCTTGCCTTGAGGATACGGGGACCGGGCTACAATGGCCCACGACTACACACCGAGGCGCAGACAGAGGATTGGCACTGCTGATGCACCGTTGATCATGATCACAGATAGAGGATTGGAACTGCTGATGCACCGTTGATCATTATCACAGAGGATTGGCACTGCTGAAGCACCGTTGATCATGATCACAGATAGAGGATTGGAACTGCTGATGCACCGTTGATCATGATCACAGATAGAGGATTGGAACTGCTGATGCACCGTTGATCATTATCACAGACAGAGGATGGCACTGCTGATGCACCGTTGATCATGGTCACAGGCAGAGGATTGGCACTGCTGATGCACACCAATGATCATGATCACAGGCAGATAATTGGCACTGCTGATGCACCGTTGATCATGATCACAGACAGAGGATTGGCACTGCTGGTGCACACCGTTGATCATGATCACAGGCAGAGGATTGGCACTGCTGATGCACCGTTGATCATGATCACAGACAGAGGATTGGCACTGCTGGTGCACACCGTTGATAATGATCACAGACAGAGGATTGGCACTGCTGGTGCACACCGTTGATCATGATCACAGGCAGAGGATTGGCACTGCTGATGCACACCAATGATCATGATCACAGGCAGATAATTGGCACTGCTGATGCACCGTTGATCATGATCACAGACAGAGGATTGGCACTGCTGGTGCACACCGTTGATCATGATCACAGACAGAGGATTGGCACTGCTGGTGCACACCGTTGATCATGATCACAGACAGAGGATTGGCACTGCTGGTGCACACCGTTGATCATGATCACAGGCAGAGGATTGGCACTGCTGGTGCACCGTTGATCATGATCACAGGCAGAGGATTGGCACTGCTGGTGCACACCGTTGATCATGATCACAGGCAGAGGATTGGCACTGCAGATGCACCGTTGATCATGATCACAGACAGAGGATTGGCACTGCTGATGCATTGTTGATCATTATCACAAACATAGTATTAGCACTGCTGATGTACCGCTGATCATCATCGCAGACAAAGAATTGGCACTGTTGATGCACCGCTGTTCATTATTATATGCAGAGGATTTGCATTGCTGTTTCTTCAATTAAAACAGAATCTGTCAATAACAAACCGTGGTTATGAATTTTATTTAGCCTTTAGACGAAGTATAGAAGGGGGTCTGAAGGGAACTATGTGTTTATTTTGATTATTTTATGTTCTACCATATAGTTATTATTGGAAAGGAGGTTTCGATAATGAGGGCCGCATAATACTTAAAACTGCATGATAAGAAAATTCGACGCTTTACATTGATTAGCTGGGCACTAAAATCAAGCAGGTTAAATAAATTTAAGTAAATTTAAGATAAGTTGACTGCCTCCGCTCCACCAGCGTTGCGTTCGGCTGCTTAGGCCTGCCGCACACTGCATCGAACACGACACGACACGACAAGACATTTTGACTTAAAGCGTTTTATACGGCTCAGTTTGTATGAGTTTAAATGGAGCTGACGCATACTACATCGAACAAAACACGACACGACGATAAAACGCCTTAAGGCGTTTTTTCCTTGTCTGGCGAAGGTACTGAAAATTTCGTTTTATGACAAAACGCTATCAGACAAACTCAGAGAATCCAGCTCTGCGCATGCGTTGCGAATCCTTCCTCCCTCTCCCTCTCCAGAAACACATGTAATCTACGGAACGTCTACGCAGGATTTTTGCTTTGCTTGCTTGGGAAGTTGAAGTGAAAATTAGTGAAGACAGTGCGGCCGTGGATGTGGTTCAAAACTAAAAACACCTATTTACAACCTATTTACAACTCTACTTTGAAAGAGCATCACAACGTCGATGTTAACTAAAAAATTTGGATTGACATAGGGCAAGAGATTGATGTATCAGGCAATAATCACAGTGAAATAATAGTCACAGGTAATAATAATCAGTGAAATAGACGGGTTGAGGGGTCGTAGGAAGCCGTCGTGTTTTGCCGTGTCGGACGATGTTTTTCGCGCATCCGACAAAACAGAACAGAACAGAACAGAACAAAACAAAACAGAAATTGTCGTGTCGTGTCGTGTCGCGTTCGATGCAGTGTGCGGCGGCCTTATTATCTTCAGTAAAAATTTCGTTCTTCTGTACGGAGCTGAAGTCTGAGCTTTCCCTCTCAAGAAGTGTCATACAAAACAGTTTCGCGTTCAGCTGGCCAGAGCTTTGCCAGTCGTATCTGCGTTTCTGAGCCAGCTGATCTCGTCACACACTTAGATTTCCGTGTATGGGGTTTTATGGTTTAAAATTGGGTTGTTCCATTTTTTACTATAAAAATTTTAATTACATAATTTTAAGTTTAATACCTTGCAAAATCTTGAAAAATAAACAATTTAGTACATATATTAAAAATCTCATTTGATACGATATATTTATTTATACTTGATAAATGAGATATTTTGATCGTATTGAAGAATTTTCCATTCGATAGTATTTTTGACATTATGCGAATAATTCTATCTAATTAAATTTTATCGCATCAGAACAAAAATCAATATATCGGATCAGATCCTGCAGACTTTTATTTAATTTTTTTCAGCAACAGCTCAAGATAATTTAACGGTTAAAAATGCGAAATTATTTCTTTTTGAGCTCTTGCAAGATTTGTAACTCAAAATTATGTCTTTTTAAATTGAATGTTGAAAAATTGGAAAACCTCAATTAAAACCCCATAAATCCTATACGTGGGAAATCCAAGATAACCTCCTATCTCCATTTATGCCTTGAAGGCTACATGTGGTAGGCCTGTGTTCAAAATTTGAAATCTCTCAAATCATCAAACGCACAATTTTTCTATACATATCTGCTGTGGACTAATGTGTCGGGAAGGTTTTGCAAAGTTTCATCCAGCATTTTATGTTGGCTTCTAGATCTCACTACCATCGTCCTGCTCGTGCAGTTTGTTCTCCAGCGTCCACACTCCACACCTGCAGCCCCGGCTGCAGTCCACGCTGCAAGTTGCATAACGCTACAGGCCAAGATGGCGGGCGTCGGCGGCAGACTTTCACCTGATTTCTACAAGGCTGCTGTCAACTCTGCCCCTGGTGAAACTACGCGCCGCGCAGTCCTCCGCAGCCCACTTCTACTGGACTACATCACCACATCTCTGCAGGATCTGCACCTCTACCTCTCCTTGCTGCAGAATATCCAACATCCAACGCTAACGTACTTCTCCGTGCTTAAAAATTTTCTGATTGCCGTTTGGGCCCTAAATTGGGCAAACCTCAGCAACAAGCTATGCTAGCCGGTAAAGATGTAATTTCAACGAAGTTAAGGTAGGAAAGGTCATACATGATTTTGATAATTCAATTCTTATCTTCGAAATGTCTCAACTCAACGCGCTTTTTCGTAGAACAATTGAAACTAGGGACCGCCCACTGGTCTAAATTCGACCAAAACTCCTCACTTGGAGTTTGGTCAATCCAGATTCCGTCTTTCCCCCATAAGAGCAATGTTAAATGGGAAATCAAATTTACAAAGAATCTATCTCACAAAGAAACGGTGAATTTAATTGAGATTCAAACGCTATTCTATTTAAAATTGTCATAGTTGTAACATCTGTTCTTCCTGATTTGCTAGGATTTGTTATCAGCTATCTAATGGATTGACCAATTATCCTTCTCCCATAAGATTAACGTTGAAACTTTGAAAGCATGTAGGGTGGAGCCCTTAGGGCCAATCTGAATTAAAAAGGTATTCTGCTCATCTACATGACACTAACTTTCTAACGGTATGCGCGGATTTTTTTCTACGTTGCCCACAAGCTGACAAATAAGAAGGAAAAGAAATATGCTTGCCTATTAATATATAGGTACATAGATGTTGTTACAATAATTGGTTAAGTATTGTAACTTGATGAATGTTTACAGAATGCATGTGCGTCTGTCTACGTCGCAGGTCGCAATTATAAATTAACAACTCTCAGACTATTATTTACCTCGCAAATTTAATCTAATAAAATTGCAGTGTGTAAATACAGTTTATTTATTTGACAAAATCTATCACTCCGAAAATTTAACACAGAATTTAATGTATTCGTTATTAGAGGCAAGTGAGCGAAGCGGGCGAGCTAATTCTCGCTCCAAGTGAGTGGAACGAAAGAGTTTGTGCTGTGTTATTATTGTAAATATTTTTTTACTGACAGTAAACATTAGTGGATAAACACAAGTTAGGCCTACTGCTAGTACGAGAGTGTATGCCTATAGAGGATTTTAATCAAAGCCTATAGTTGAAAATTATTTATTTTGCTTTGGTTTATCCACTTTTATCTTTTTGCACCGGTATGTCTTTATAAGGAGAATATATTAAAGTTTAATTTCTTATGTTTTCGTCTTAAATTGTGGTTAATAGATTGGTAACTATAAATAAGTGGTAATAAATTACGAATAATCAGAGAGTTGGGACGTTGAGACTTCTCAACGCCGTTTTTCAACCGAAGTTCTTTAAACTTGCTAAGTGTTTAGTTGAATAGTTATACTATGTCGCTCATACCTCAGAATTTTGAAAATTTAACAAATATTACTAAGGAAAATCGAGTTACTTTGTGACGTCTCAAAGAGTAATATTTGTTAAATTTTCAAAATGAGGCGGTAGCTGCAATAAGGGCCTATGGGCACATACGCCCTTTTTCAGGAGAACCTAAAAATGGATTCTCCATGTTCTCAAGTATATCCCTGCCAAATTTCATCGAGTTATCTTGGTTGGTTGTGTTGGTATTTCTGTTTGAAGCAGCTGATGTCATGGGCCCTTCTTGCATAGAACAGTTGTTGAAATAAAAAATAAATAAATAAACAAATAATAAATAAATATAATTATTAAATAAATAATAAATAAATATAATTAAATAAATAAATATAATTAAATGAATAATAAATAAAAATGGTACATTTATTTTTCTATGTTTAATTTATGGATATAATTTTTTTCAATTCCTAACAATATGCTAAATTGGTTTTTTATGAAGTAAAACAGTATATATATGAAGTTTAACTACAGTAAGACAACCTAATTTAATAAATAATTGTTTACAGTGGTCTAGTTTATGTGAGTTTGTCATTACCCTAACTACTTTTTTTGTAAAATAATGATACGTTGTACATAAGCACTGTTCCCCCAAAATAATATTCCGTAAGAAATTATACTTTGGAAGAACGCAAAGTAGCAGATCTTACATATTTATCTGGTACACAGTCTTTCAATTTTCTTAAAAAGTAAATAACCCTAGACAATTTTGTGGAAATAAAATTTACATGTGGTTCCCAAGTTAACTTCATATCTATATATATAAACCTAAGAATTTGGGTGGCGCTATGTTGAAGAACTACACTTAAACAATGCGCCTAGGATAAATTTAAAACAGGTAAAATTAAAGACGTTAGAGACCTTTATCCATTTTTAAGAGAAAGCAGTAGAATCTTCTATGAAAACATCTTTAACAAAAACAATGCTGTGTAAATTTATTCAAACCCACCTCTTTTATTACATTTATTTAAACCTATAGGCCTATGGGATACTAGATGATACTAGTAATCTATCATACTTTTTTGTTCTTCTTACAATGCTTTTTCTTAAGTATTATGCTAATGAAAGTATGATTTTCAATGTGAAACAACAACTTTAAATAGGCCTAAAAACATTTCATTGTCTTTTTATAGCCTTTTTAAAATTTTTATATGAAGGGGGTTTTCACATGTCTAGGCCTAAATATGTAGTAAATAAAGACTTATTAATTAATAAAAAAATGTTAAAAAGCATTTGTGTGATGTTCATTTTATAGGCCCTTCTTCAATAGAACAGTATAAAAAAGTTCTCTGTAAAAAGCAAAAAGGGCCTATGACATACCTCTCATTATTCTAATTTTATTATTAAACCAATGAATTCTGATTAAATACACTTTAAAACTTTGGTTATTAAAGAAGTAATGGAATGAAAAAATTAAACATATCTGTCTCTAGGGTAATCCTATAAGAATATGTGAAAACTTCAAAGCTCATTATCTCAAAACAAGGTTTTGGAGCATGGGCCCTTATTGCAGCTACCTCCTCACTTCCGAGGTATGAGCGACATAGTATAACTATTCAACTAAACAATTACCAAGTTTAAAGAAATTCGGTTGAAAAACGGCGTCCGAAACAGGGGAATGCTATACCATGTTTTGCATTAAAAGCCGTATGATTAACATTGCCGACTGCGCAACAATGGGCTGGTGGATCATCTGGTGAAGATGACTCTTAAGGCCAGTCTATACATATTCGAGGCGTACTGGAGTAATTTTTTGTTAAATGGCACCGCAAAATTGAGATACGACACAATACACATCAGGAACTCAACCAGAGACAAAACTCTCGCTGAATGCACTTAAGCGCTACAAAAGAATTTCTGTCTCTTGTAGGAGTGAAATAGTAAAGGAATCTCCCAGAAGATGTTCTAGAGAACAGAAGATTCAAGTTTTACTGAAGAAATTTCCAGGGAAAAATGAGTTTTACTCTGTGGGCGAGTTATCGGTGAAAACAGTTGTCTCTAGGACGTGTTAGAGCAGAGATTTATTGTTGATTTATCAGTTTTTAGTTCAGTTTGAAGGTCTTCCAGCAGGTAAACCTTCTCGTAGCCTTACACTTAACAATTATTCAGGTTGGTAAGGTTAGGTTAGTTCAGACGTCGCCACAGATAAAAGTTATCTGTAATACGTAATATAACACCTTTAGCAGCTATTTCATATCTACAGTATTATCACATCAAATAGTTTTCTGCTGATGTTCATTATATTCCAATTTTTGTTAATTAATCTTAATTACATCATTCTTATGATAACGATAAATAGTTTAAAGGGCTTTATCATCGTGTGATTCATTATAAGACGTTGATAACGCCATTTAAACGTCTTGGATATTTCAACCCCTTCGCTCGGAGGGTTCAAGATCGTAGGGCATCAGGGAGCGATTAAGATAATTTTATCAGTACTGATTGGGACAGGACTGTAACGGACAAATTTGAATCCACCCAATCCACCCCTCAGAATTTCATCATGGCTACCGCTTATTTGAATCTTCTTTTACCGTCTATTGTTATTTTTCAAAATGTCTGGGTTTTGAGGATTTTTTCGCAACTTAAATTATCATGTCGGGTTGGCGTTGAACCTGAACGGTACGATAAAAATTTGGAACAATCGTTTCCAATTAATAATAATATTTTTTTTATTCCTTCGGCAAAGTTTTACATTGTATGGGAATTTACAAGAGACATTTAAAGTTTTTGCACTTATTTACAATTTTTGAAATTGTCATTTACTCATTTCCTCTTGACTTTTTCTTTATTTGAACTTATTTGAAATGACTATATTGTTGTTATATATTAATTTATTTCTATCAGCTGTTTTGTTTATTTCAATTACCAAATGTTTATAAAGGATTGTTGTTGTTTACCTTAGTTCAATAATGTGCTTTACAACCTCTTTTAATGCAGTTAATTTTCAAATGTAAAAATGGCCAAAATAGACTCTGACATAAAAAAATATAGCTAAATCATGTCCGCAGTGCCTTTCTCATGCAAATTCTCCAACAAAAGATAAGTCACATTTCTGGGAATATCCTCATACAGCATGGGAAAGAATTCATTTGGATTATGCAGGACCAATCTTCGGAAAACATCTCCTAATAATTGTCGACGCATATTCCAATGGCTTCAAGTTAAGATTACATCTTCTATATCTTCCGAATCAACTTGTACAATCCTAGACGAAGTTTTCGCTTCTTACGGTGCTTCTATAAGATAGTACTGTAGTTACAGACAATGTTACCCAGTTCACATCCAAAGAATTCAGGAAGTTCCTTAAATTAAGTGGAGTTTTATTTCACAGACGAACAGCCCCTCATCATCCTTCAACAAATGGTCAGGCGGATCGATGTGTGCAAACCGTCAAAAGGTTCTTGTTATCATCCGAAGCAAAATCTAGCTCCTTGCAAGCAAAACTTAACAAGTTTATCCAGTACTACAAGGCGCCGCATCAAACAACAGGCGAGCCACCATCATTGCTATTCCTTGGTAGAGTTTTGCGTACAAAGCTAGATGTAGTAAAACCATCTATCACAGAAAAGATGCAAATAAAACAAAACGAAAAGGCAGTTGGAAGTACCAGAATGATTCAAACTTTTGAAATAAATCAACCTGTAATGTTCCGGAACTATGGGTCAATACACTCTTCTAAACCATGGATAAGAGGAAAAATTATTCAGAGGCTTGGAGAAATCCATTATGAAGTTATGGGGTGTGATGATGGCGTGATTCATAAAAGACATGTCTACCAGATTCGCCCTCAAAAGATAGACCAGCCTGGATCAAAATGAGTGGGGAGAATTGTTATATATTAATTTATTTCTATCATTTGTTTTATTTATTTAAATTACCAAATGTTTACTAGGTATACAATGCAGTTTTCTGCTTGCAATATTGAGCGGAGCGACTATTTTTAAATCAATAATAGCAAATGTTGTATAGGTAATTCAAGTGAGCTCGTTCGCTAGGCTCACTCGCCTTCAGGGTTTAGCTCGTTCGCTGCGCTCACTCGCCATTTGATTAACTCGTTCACTACGCTCACTCTCCGTCAATTTAGTTCGTTCGCTGCGCTCACTTACCTTTGGGTCGGCCCATTCACTGCACACACTCGTCGCCAGATTTAGGTTGTTCGCTGCGCTTCCTCGCCACAAGTCTGCAATACTCTAATGATTTTTGATTACGCAGGTTTGCTGCGACGGGGTATTATATGTTTACAAGATATTAAATGGTGTAGGCCTATTGTCCAAGATTTGCACCTCCTCTCCGTAAACGTGGCATTTCATTCATGTACAAAGCTAAACAAACCACTAAAATAAACAAAACAACAATTTCACATAAAACTACTGTAGTCACAAAACAGCTGATAGTAACAGTCTGCAGTTAAATTTGATCCTTATAACAGCAGTGTAATCAACACACAGTAAACAAACCAAATAATTTCTCCTATTAAAATAACATGGTAACTTTAAAGGGCCGTAGGGTAGAACCCTTATGTCCGATTTGGACCATTTCAGATTTATACCTTCCCATAGATGGTTACTATGACCGAGCAAAATTTCGTGAGGATCACTCCAGCCGTTCAGGAGGAGTACTTGTAAATAAAAAGCCAGAGTGTAGTATAGGAGCTTCGCTCGCTCCGCTCAATAAAGGATTGTTGTTGTTTACCTTAGTTCAATAAATGTGCTTTACAACCTCTTTTAATGCAGTTATTTTTCAAATGTAAAAATTGTTATGTTTAATTTATGTTTCATTTATTAACGGTCTACCGATTCTTTTACGTTTTTCATTTGAACTCTTCCATCCTTAATTCCTTCCATGCCTCTTTCCACGTCATTGGTTTTGCTTTTCAAAAAATTAATTTCTAACATATGCATTGAGTGAATAGACTTCTCGTCCAATGCATATGTTTGCCACCAAAATTTGGACGGGTTCATGTACTCTAGGGGCCAGCAACCGATGTTGCAGCCGGGTTTACAGTGCTGACAAACATATAAGACTAAATAGAATCCTCATCATCAATTATAGAATTTTTCATTCGGGGTTAAGAAGAGTGGTAGAACTGATGATTTGCTTCTACATGTCACATTCACTTGTACATCATCTAAGCCGCAAAAGATTTCGCTTTTGTAAATCATTTTTAAACATGCCAAATACTGGTTTTTAGAAGTATATTTACGTTGGAACGTATATAACTTAGTAAACGGTGTAAGATTCTCTTTGCGTAGTGCGTTGTTAACAAATCAACAGACCGAGGTAAACTAAAGTTTATAACTAAAATATCTTTTCGCCCCTCAAAGAAGGGAATTTAAGTCAAGGGTGCTTATTTTTAAATGGGCCATTACGTAGAGTAATATTCTTAATTTCCTGCTAAGTCGAGAAAAACGTATGTCTGCCCATTTCACTGGTTCAGCAATATCATTCAAATTTGGAAATTTTTGGTTTTGGCACAGAACGGTAAGTAACTCAGCTCAATAACGACTGAAGCGATCTTCATAATTTGTCAAATTTAATGCTTATAACCTCACTTTCGGCATTTTGTATAGGAGTTTGTATAGTTCATTATGATATATTTAGTGAATTATCTATGCCTACTAAGAGTGTTCAAGGAGAAAAGTATGGATTAAATAAAAATAATACCAGGGGCACTACCTAATTAATTAAATCCTAAATTAAATAAAATTATAATATGCTAAGAAGTATAATTTTTCTATTCAAACCATCCCCATATCACGGACGGAATATACGGTAATCTAATTAGGTTTAAGTCTACATCATACAAATATTGATTTGTTATAAGAAACTTGGAATTACCTGTATGACCAATAGTTTTTGGTAACAAAACCGGGTGTTTTAATTTTAAGATCATCATCAATCAATTAGCCACAATTATTCCTCCTATAATCGTGATTCAGAGGGAACTTTAGCGTTGGTGTTTCCCGGTCGAGTATTCAGAGTTGTTGACGCTCGCGGGTGATGGACGGAGGCGGAAAACCCAGGTGACCTTGGGTCACGTGATCCTGACGTCACGTCAGCTGACGGATCCAGTGTGGCCAACATCACGTAGACACCGAAGAGCGTTCTGCTGTGATACACCCGTCTATTATGATACCGGCGACAATGCCACATAATGGGACCAACTATCCGTTAAAACATTGTTGCCCATCATGCAGATAACTTTTAAACTTCTGAAATTGATTTATTTTTAAAGACAAAACTTTATGAACTAAGTAAACAATGTCATAATTTTGTAGTCCAATTGCGGAACTATATTCAATTGATCAGATAAATCTATGTTTTGTGAATCGATATTAAGATTCCTTCAAAATCTCAGTTCGTTATTGAACTAGCACTACGACTGTTGCACAATTTGATATTTAGTTTTAAATTTATGCGAAGTTACATGTCTTACTGTTGCAACACAGTAGGTAGGCCCATGGGTAGGCCTATTATGAAGCAATATGGTGAAATTATTCATGAGATTAAAGAATGTTATACGTCTTTGCATGAATAAAAACAAGATATAAAAGCGTACTGTGCATGAAAAGAAATACAAATTAATATAGATTTAAACCAGTTTGTTTGTATATGCTTATTATATAGTTAATTAATTAAACATATAGGTCTAAGTAAAAACGTGATTTCGAAAAGTATGTTAGCCATATCCCTGTTTCTGACATACAACTATGATCGTTATCAGGTTAGAGATGTAACTATAATTGAACGATGTTGGAAACCATGGATGCAACTTAGGCTCCTGTTACACTACGGTGGCCGGCCACGTCGCCGGCGACGTGGCCAGCGTCGTGGCTAGCGACTGACCCGGTGGTTGGCTACGTCGCTGATCACCTTCGTGGATGCTTCATGACGTTTTCAGTTGTAAAGATGCCATCGAACAGTGAGTATATGTTGTTTCTAGCTCTCCTGCTTAAGAAAAAAAAGAAGAAGGAAAAGAACAGTGCACGTTCATCCGATTCTGTGTGTGCCTAGATGGAAAGAAGTTTCTTTGTATTATACCTTGTTCGACGAACTGTGCAATTATGAGCAAAAGTTTTTTTAACTATTTTAGAAAGTCAAAAACATCTTATACGAAAAGAACTTTACAATAGGAAGTTATAGGTCACTAATAAACAATCACTTAACTTATAAACCACCGTCTGTACACTGATCAGTTGCACTGATGTTTTGGTCAAAACACGTGATACCCAACTATCGAGCGCATGCGCATCGACCTGCGTGACTAGCCACGTCGCCAGCCACCGTAGTGTAACAGGCTCCCGTATAACCCAATGTTAAACAGTGCCCCTTGACAGCGCAGAGCAGCCACGGCCCGGGTCGCCGGCCACCGTACAGTTGAGAACAGCCACCGTGTCGGTGGCTGGTTTTGTGATCCGGGTGGCCGTTTTTCGGCCACGTCGCCAGCCACCGTAGTGTAACAGGGTTCCATTTGATTCAATGGAAACACCTGCCCCTGTAGCTGGCCACGTCGCCAGCGACGTGACTAGCCACCGTAGTGTAACAGGGGCCTAACTGTGAAGTTGTATTACAGTAATTAATTATTGTCATAATGTTCAATCGAATAGTCCCCTAATAACAATTTGCAATTTTATGGTTCTGGCAAATATTAAATCTTGTAATTTTACTTTCCGATCCCCGAAGTGTTTATTTTTGTAAGAAACTTATAACTTGTAAACTCACGGGATCATTCACAACATGCCCAGCGGTTTTTGGCAACAGTATTTTAATTTTAGTCGTAATTGCTTAGTTTTAGACCTCGATACTTTATTTTAACAACACTGAATCCACTGAATTTTTATCGAACTTTGACTTTTTTATTTCCATGAGTCACTGATTATCTAGACATAAGAGTTATATAATACATGTTGCTCTTTTAATTTAATTTCATTAAATAAAATGATCTAAACATATTGAACTTATTTCTTTTATTTTTGTCCAAATGAACCAGAGTATAGAAGTAGCAGTGAAAACGTGATAACACTATCAACAAGTGCGGCGTGGCCTTGAAATCCCCCCTCCAGCGCTCATGCAGTGGCCTCGACGTCGTCTGCAGCGGCTGCATCCCGGTTGCAGGCTGGCCATCCGTAACGCTGCACACCAATGGTGCCAACTGTCAAAGATGAAATCTGATTACTTGGGCTATTAGTTTGTTTGATAACAACTCGAATCAAATTGCGTTGTCTACATAAATCTAGGAATTGAACAAATTTTCGTTCGTAGATCACGGTTTAGTAGTAGTAGTGTAGATTATGTAGTATAGTATATATCGATGGTGTACATTGTCTGATTCATCCAAACGTTCAATGGTAATCCGAACAACGTCATTAGGACAGCTATTTTATGTAATCTTTACTGTACGGCGTAAGCGTTCTAGGAAATGGAATACATTAAACAATTACTGGATTTTCCGCGGAAACGGATGCCATAATAGGTTCTACTGTTGATTGGGAACTATATTTGTTCAACAATACAATAAAGGTACTATATAACCACATTATCACATGTATTAATCATCAATGATCAGAAAAACAACTTTGATCAGATTATCAATAAAATATAAATACTATTTTATTGCATTTATTTTTAATAAGTGTTGTTTGAATAACAACAACACTCCCCTTCTCCCCTTACTTTATTTTACAGGGAGTGGCTATTCATTGAAATAACATCATAAGATCATAGATAGTTAGCCACAGAGAATACTTGGTGGCGTTTTACTACTCCGGAGGACCAAATAGTGATCAAGTAGCACTGGTTTATGAAGTCCTCTATGGAACGCAGTAGAACCACGTGTGTAGTGTGTTCTAGAACGTCACATCTGGGGTGGTAGTAGGGGACCCAAGCCCTCAAAATCACAGTGAGGTGATACCCGAAAGATATACTCTTGAAACCGATTGGACCTTTTTCTGGGGACACTAGGGGTCACCGAAACCAATGTTGCCACGATGAACTCTCTTGCAAAAGTGGTTTTATCTTGTGTTAAAAATATGAAAACTTAAGTAATTTTTCAATGTACTTGTTGCATAATAATAGTCATAGCTCGGTTGTTTTTCGGTCTATTTTGATAAATTAAAGATGAAAATGTTCACAAAAAGTAGGAAAACAAGATTAATGAATTTTAAACGATTGTATTACACCGGAAAGAAGTTAAAAAGCCTCTAAAACCAAAAATATTGTAAAAAAATATAATTTTGTTTGATTTCAATTATGTTTACGTCATACCAATGGCTTCGATGTCACTAAATATGATACGAATAGATAGATTAGGTAGTCTACAACAACTTATGTCTCTTAAAGTTTTTTCCTATGAAGTGCCGTTTTCGAATAAAATGTAATTTTACAAAGTTTGTCAGGTCGAGGGCCGCGCGCTGTTGGCGGGTCTCGTCACCGTAGACCGCCGCACAGAGTAAAGTTATCAATCATTCTATTATCACTAGGGGGCCCGTGCAGCGCAATGCGCTGCATTTATTAGAGTAGGTGCCGGGTGATCAAACCTTGCTCCAGCATGGTAATAAACCGAGTTACTTTGGAAATAAAAATTAATTTATAGTGAAAATCAGATAACACCATATTGGTGTCTCATCAATCGATCTTCATCACTACTTAATTCTTCAACTTCCCATTGTGATAGTGTTGAGATTACGTGGTTGTTCTTTTGCCAGTATCTCTTTAGGCCTCTGTCTAAACACTCTTATAAAATTTAGAATAAATTCACAGATTCTAGATCTAGATAGTTCAGCACACATAAAACATAAACGACAACAGAATAAAAATCAACATTTCATAACAGCTCATCCCCGTTGAGTTATGCAGCACTCACTGCGGCTGTTTTTGTAGTAGGCCTACCGTTTGAGGTAGTCATCGACATAGTGAATGAGTCCACATCACTATTTATAAAGAACTAAATCCTCTTTAACTTAATTTTCCATGGCATTACAAATTATAATAAATAAATCACAAAAATTAAGACAATCTACATCTTTGTGGGTGTGGTACATTTTGATTTTATGAGGCGATATTTATATTTTGGTTAAACATTTTCTTTACACAAAACATTTTTGTAATAAAATTGTTATTTATAATGGAGCTAAAAATTTTAAAATTTTGTCACTTTCAAAACTGGTGTTTAATATGTGTAGTATTCTGCATTAAATTTGGTTATAGTATCATAGTTAACAAACAGGTTATTACGCCGATAATCTATCCCTTTTCCTATAGTTCACAACAGTTTGAATACCCATGCACTCAATTTTAGTGTTTTATTTTAATATTTGTTGAGTTTCGTTATTGTTTCAATACCAAACGGACAATCTAAATAATACCCATGTCAAAAATCTCAATTTACAAACTTGCTTTCGTACAGAGAAATTAATTTGTCTAGGGTTAAGTTACTTAAGGCTGGTATTGCACAATCATATTTCTATGACATAGATCTATCATCATTTTATATCTTTGATCAAAAATATTACAGTGTAATGGGTCAAATATTATAATAGTTCACCTATAATAAAATGTTAATGACATATTATCAAATATATGATAATAGATAAATGTCATAGAACTATGATAGTGTAATACCGGCCTAACATATTTTTGTGCCCAAATACACGTAAATAAAAAGTTCAACTAAAATCTACCCTCTACATTTTCAGAAAAAGTTCAAACATCACAAAAGACACTGCTCATATTAAAGTATGAAATTTATTGCGTTGATATTACAGTACAATTTGTGTACAATTGATAGTTCAATTTCTTCTATTTAGCTATTAACATGTGTTTTCTGTTTTACTATCAACAGCTGTTTTGTTTTCCAATTAAATATAAATTGTTTCCCATGTTAATCTTATGGACAAAAAATGAACTTTGAAGGCTTCCCGTGGGCTACAGAATTAAAATATCAAAAATCTAAAACCTTATTGCAAAACTACAAACTGAGCCCATTCTTTTGACACGTCAAACTTTAAAATTGGTCCAGAAATAAGGGAGGGGTAGCGTTAACAAAAAAAGGGCATCACGTATTATATATATATATAGATAGATAGATTTAAAGACTTAATAATGTATACCAAGTTAATATTAATTCTAAACTGCTCTCGTTGTACCCGCTTGAACATAAATTGAAAATACCCTTTTGCAGCAGACCTGCGTACTCAAAGTGTTTTTAATTGTTTCTATAATTAATTATCATCGCAAAATCAAGTCTTTGTGTTTGCAGGATAGTTAATTTAGTCTGCAGGGTTACAAATTTAAAATAATTAATGGATAAAAAATGGTTTGTCTATGTATTTTTGAAAAAAAAAAAAAAAAAATGGGTTTGCACTTTCAGATCTTAACAAAATAACAATTGAAAATCGTAACAATATTTTTTGACTATCGATGCAAACACCATAATCCATTAAATCTTTAATATGAATGGTTAGTTTTTTGTAGATATTATTATAAAATATTTGAACTAATATAATTTCAATACAAAAAAGGGAGAAAAGAGATCGTCTATTTAGTGACATTTCATTGATTAGGTATTCTTGCCAACCCTGCATAAAATTTTATATCCGTATACAAAATTCACTGATAATCCTCCCATATCAGCAGGCAAGAATATTTAAAGCTTTAAATTAGGGTCATGGCATTATTATAAAATTAGTATTGATTTAAAATCACTATTTTTCACGTTTTAGCTTTAACAGATTTTGATGAATAGTATATTAAACAAAAAAAGGCCTTTAGGCTTAAAATTACTATTGTCATGACTTTATTATTTGGTCAACCTTAATATATTACTAAAATATACAACATTATTGGTTAAAATATCATTGAAATACTGTAAAATAAACTTGATGTTTTTTGATACTACATATTGTCATATTTTATTCTTTTTGTTTTTCTATACAGTTTATATTGAAATGTAATCATGAATGCACTATCCCTGTAAACCAGTATACTGTATTACATATAAACATGAAAAGAAATTTCAAATAAATTTCCTGATTAATGTAGCGAATGATCAAAATACCATATTATTGTTCCTTATATATATTTAAAATATATTGTTCCTAGAACAAATTTTGGTTGTCCGTATGTCTTTTTTGACAATGTCAAATTTACTAATAAATTTTTATAAAAATATTATTATAGGTAAAGGTACGTTAAAACAAATGACAAAACACTTGACTAAGGAACGATAAAGGACTTTCGGATGTAAGTCACAATTTGGAAATTTACATTATGATGTGATTTCGTATGATAATACGTTTTTCTATTATCATACTACTTATTATAATAAGTATGATAACACTTATACGTTTTTCTTGATTATAATATTTTATATAGATTAATCACATTATAAATTAAACATTCAGATTCTTGGTTCATTGTCCAGTTTCAATTAAATCATTACATCAGATTAAAAGACAAAAGAACAAATTTACAAATGTAAAATAAACGCCCAATAAAGGTAAATCTTAAAATAAAATCAAAATTTCCCTGTACTAAACATATTTTTTATTTAAATTAATCAAATTTTTATCTTATACGCTAGGCAAAAACTGTTTCACCTATTTTGCAATATATAGCTGAATAATCATAGTATTGTAAATTAATAACTTTGACAAATAAAAATCAACACAATTGATCGATTGACTTTGAATGCCAACCTGAGAATCTTTTAGCCCATCAGGTGAGCTCGTTCGCTACGCTCACTCGCTGCAAGTCTATTATGATATCCTTTAGTCTTTTATTTTCAATCTTCCCTCAATACTTTAAACGAGAACAGATATTTATAAAATGAAATATAAATTTAATCATATGTTCAAATAGCAAAATCTTTGCTTCCATAAGAATAACATGGCAACTTAACCTTGAAGTCGTGTAGGGCGGAGCCCCCATCTAAGAATCTGGGGGAAAAGTGTCCTGTTCTTTCTTTTTCCTCTAGTTACCTCCCCCCCCCCCCCCCCCTTATATTTTCAGTGCAATCAGTTCAGCAGTTCTTGAATTATTAATGGTGTAACTAACACGATTTTTTATATTATATAGATTTTCAAAATTTTACTTTTGTTCGTTGAGAATAATGTTTTATAGAACAATAGCTTAAAGTAATGATATAAATGACAAAGTTGAAAGAAACCTTAATTTAAAGCCCGATTAGGAATAATGAAGCTTTTTACTTACATATCTATTATTTACTTATGTGATACTTGTAATCCATAATTAATATTCGTTTGGAATAAATTAATAAAGCTAATTGACATGTGAAAATAAAATCAATCTTGTAAAATATTTGGAGAAACATTCATGCACAAAAAATTGTATTATCCATAACTGCAATAAACCTACACTGTTTGATACTCAATAAAGTTTTATAAATTATGTAGGCATAATATAAATTACTAACGATAACGAAACGAAGTTGTTAATCCAATACATTGAAAGTTCAAAATAGCCAATACACAATTTCCTTGCTTAATCAATCAATATTAATACACACCTTCTTAGATAAATCTAGTGAAAGTTAGTTTATTATGTGTGAAAGTATGATAAAAAGTATATTTGGTTAACACCATTAAAAAACTAGGGGGCCCGTGATATTCGCATTTTGTAATGTATTCCTTTCCGTTTGTGATAAACTTAGCTACAGTAAAATTCAAAGGAATTATGCCTTTTCGATTATGCATAATTATATTAATGTTGATTATGCAGTGAAGACGATCTATTTTTGTTTATAATATGTATTCAAAATTTATCTCTAGGTAGGCATAATCTGTTGTTAAGTCACAATTCAAATTTTAAAATATTTTATGAAATTTTGTCAACATTTTAAAGCGCCCTCAAGAACTAAATAAAAGGCTTGGGGGGCGAAGACCGAAACTAATGAACCTTAATCGGGCGAAGCCCGAAATGACCCGCGCTAGATTTAAAAATGCTACATCAAAAATCGGTCGAATAGGTCGGGAGGAAAAGGGATGTAACAGACAAAACCCTCATATAATTAAGAATAATAAGCAAGAATATCACATTTGTATGTAGTATAATTATACAACATTTTATTGATATGAAGAACTCTGTTATCAAATTAAATAAAAAATAGACCGGTTTGCAGGGAATTAATATTAATTACATGATTTATCTTTTTAAAGCTACAACTATTCATGTCTGATTAAATTAAAGAATTTTTTATTTAAGGCTGTATGAAGGTTTAATATATATATTTTTTGTTCAGTGTTACCAATAGTTATCAATGTTTAACAACGAAATGTCACAAAATAGTAATTTGCTCTGTGCGGCGGTCTACTTTGACGAGACCCGCCAACAGCGCGCGGCCCTCGACCTGACAAACTTTGTAAAATTACATTTTACTCGAAAACGGCACTTCATAGGAAAAAACTATAAGAGACATAAGTTGTTGTAGACTACCTAATCTATCTATTCGTATCATATTTAGTGACATCGAAGCCATTGGTATGACGTAAACATAATTGAAATCAAACAAAATTATATTTTTTTACAATATTTTTGGTTTTAGAGGCTTTTTAACTTTTTTCCGGTGTAATACAATCGTTTAAAATTCATTAATCTTGTTTTCCTACTTTTTGTGAACATTTTCATCTTTAATGTATCAAAATAGACCGAAAAACAACCGAGCTATGACTATTATTATGCAACAAGTACATTGAAAAATCACTTAAATTTTCACATTTTTAACAAAAGATAAAACCACTTTTGCAAGAGAGTTCATCGTGGCAACATTGGTTTTGGTGACCCCTAGTGTCCCCAGAAAAGGGTCCAATTGGTTTCAAGAGTATATCTTTCGGGTATCACTATCTCGCTTATTATGCACGATAGAGGCGGCTGGGTCCCCTACTATGGGGGTTCTGGAAGGTGCTGTGAGGGGTGAGCATTGAATGGGGAGAGGGTTGCATGACATGGCCCTCCCCTCTGTACAACAATGGACTGCCGCGCCTCACAACAATACCGTCTGTCTGGCCCTGCTCTGCGAAGCTTGGACGACTCGGGGCACCAGTGTTGATCATTTCACAATTAGTACATTATATTGGCTTGTTCAACAACTCTGTTTCACTCTTACCTACTATACCTTTACGGCTACACCCCACTGGACTTCAAAATTACTTTAGGGCCACCGAGGTTGAAATTTGACATAAACAGGCCTCTTTGCTTATAGGTACTCACCAATAAACAGTATTGCAAATATATTTTTTAAGCTCTTTAGGGCTCCGCCCCATGGGTCTTGAAAACTACTCTATGACACACGGGGTTGAGGTTTTACATGGACGTTTCTCTTTGCTCATAGGTGCTCTTGCATTTGAATCCCTAACTGCAGAAAGGCAACTAGTCCACTTTTCTAAATTTTACAGGAGACACAAAATACTGTGTAGTACATAAATAACCTGTATTTATTGTTTCCAAATATTTTATTTTCATTATCTACTATATATTTGTCAAATACCACTGACTCACGTATCAACGCACCGCCTAAACTACTAGACCTAGAACCTTGAAATTTTGTATGGACGTTCCTTTTAGGGTGTAGGCATCCACTAAGAAACGGTTTTTGAAAATTCCTTCAGGGCTCCGCCCCACACGTCTTCACAGTTACCATGCTATTCTTATGGAAGCAACATTTTTGTATTGGAACATATGATTACATTAAGGAATATTAATTTTGTAAACAGCTGTTCTGATTCAAATTATTGAGTGGAGATTGGTAATAAGAAACTAGAGGATAGTTGCGGCGAGTGAGCTTAGCGACCAAGGTAAACCTGACGGGGAGTGATTACTGACTGACTCATCATGAAATCTCAGGAACTACCAAACGTATTTACTTGAAACATTAAACACAGGTTCGTCTTGCCTCTTAGGTGCTCACTAAGAAATGATTTAACAAAATTCCTTCAGGGCTCCGCCCCACAGGCCTTCGAAATTTTAATATAACGCTATCCGCATGGCCAATTTTAAATACGAATTAGGAAACCTGCACGGTTGAAATTTAGAGTGATCTCTTCTTTCTTAGGTGCTCAAAAAAGTGCTTTAAACATCCCTTTTAGGGCTCCGCCCTACAGGACTTCAGAATTACTTTAGGGCCTCCGGGGTCGATATTTGACATGGACGTTTCTCTTTGCTCATGGGTGCTCACTAAAAAACGGTTTTCAAATACAGTTTTCGAAGTTCTTTAGGACTCCGTCCTACAGGACTTTAAATTACTTTAGGGCTTCTGGGGTCGTTATTTGACATGGGCGTTTCTCTTTGCTCATGGGTGCTAAGAACACGGTTTTCAAATATAGTTTTCGAGGTTCTTTAGGGCTCCGCCCCACAGGACTTCAAAATTACTTTTGGGCCTCCGGGGTCGATATTTAACATGGACGTTTCTCTTTGCTCACGGGTGCTCGCTCACTAAGAAACAGTTTTTCAAATACAGTTTTCCAAGTTCTTTAGGGCTCCGCCCCACAGGACTTCAAAACTACTGTTGGGCCTCCGGGGTTTAAATTTGAATCGGACGTTCCTCTTTCCTCATAGTTACTTACTAAGAAATAATTTTGAAAAATTTCGTTTAGGGCTCCACCCCATAGAAAATCAAGATTACCATGGATTCTAGGGGGTATAAATTTAACGTGGATGTTCTGTTTTGCTAACAGGTGCTCACTACGAAATGGTTTTGTAAATATAGTTTTTGTAGTTCTTTAGGGCTCCACCTCACCTGACTTCAAAATTAATCAAGGGCCAACGTGTTTTAAATTTGACATGGACGTTTCTTTTTGTTCATAGGTGATCAATAAGAAACAATTTTGCAAATTTTTTTAGGGCTCCTCCCCACAAATTCTCAAATCTACTATAGATCCTACGGGTTGAAATTTAACGTAAAAGTTCCGGTTTGCTAATAGGTGTTCACTAAAAAACAGTTTTGCAAAAGTACTGTTTAATGTTCTTTAGGGCTCCGATCCACATGTCTTCAATATGACTGTAGAGCCTACGGGGTTGAAATTTGACATGGTCGTTCCTATTTGCTCATAGGTTAGGGCCTTTTCTATTTAAGAAACCTTTTCTCTCTAAGAGCAGGTTTTGCTAAATTCCTTCAGAGCTCCACTCGCACTACTTCATTGTTCCAATGTCATTCTCAAGGAAGTAGATTTCGTTGCTCTTCAAAACGATTGTATTACCTATAAAATAAATTCAATCACGGGCGAAGCCGTGACGGGCAACAGCTAGTACCACATAAGCTTATAAACATTCTGAGTATAAAAGTCTTTTACCTCCATCAGAAAAGGGCAGGGGGTGTTTTTTTTACTTAGACATGTTTCCTTTCTGCAGTAAACAAAAATAATTTAACGTGTTTTTGGGAAAAAATAATTTTAAATCAAAAATATTTGTAATACAACTTTTTAACATAGTAAAGGTTACATATAAAACTGGAAAAACTTATTAGACTTGAAAAAATAACATGTTTCAGTCATCAAAGTTTTCATCATGATTGGCTGTGGTTATTGGCCATGAGGTGATTTGGTTCCAAATTACCATTTGTTTTTCAGTTGGTACGGTTTTTCCAACCCAGTTAATGTGTTCTTTCTCTGATGTTTTGGCTTTTTAAATCAAATTTCTTCTGTAAAAGCTTGTATTGTGAACACCTTTCCTTCTTTTTCCACAATTTTCCTCCTCATCAGAACTACTCATTTTGTAAATACATTAAAAAGTCCCCAGTACAACTTATCAAAGATGTCACTTTATAGACAGCTTGATGATTAATGGATCCGCTGCCAAGCAAAGTGCCAAACAAAACCACAAAGATAGAATAGTCCACAAACTACTAACCAGGGCCAACCCAGAAATTGTTTTTTTATGTAAACTGTTGTCATACACTGGACGCATCGTTAACCACAAAAAGAACACTTGTCCGCAAGACAGCAATAACATTCACAGCGCCTTCCATTTTCTGTATACTGCAAATAGGAAACTAGTCCAGGACATGTTCCCTATTTGCAGTAAACAGTATTTACCAACATGGACTAGTTCCCTATCTGCAGTACACAGAAAATTTAAGGCGCTGCCAAAGCCATTGCTTTCATGCGGACAAGTGTCCTTTTTGTGGTAAACGATGAGTCCAGTGCATGACAACAGTTTTCATTAAAAAAAAACGAAAATTGTAAGGAGTTGGACTTGTTGCCTTTCTGCAGTTAGCGATTCATTTACAACTACGAGCAAAAAAGGCGGAAGGGCAATCTTTGACTATTGCGGGTTTAAATTTGGAAAATGCCTGTTTTTTGCACGGCCAGTTCTATACGCGATGTGCTCACAAGTTGGTACTCCTGAAAATTTGTACATTTATACAACAAATCAAACCACTACAACTTCTAACTGGGTGTGCTGACACCGCCTACCACAGCCAGCACGGGCGCCCATTCCGCACCATGTTCCAGCTGATTGCCCCTGGACCGTTTCCGTTTCTAGAGCAATCCCCAGTTCTAGACCGCCGTTCCCGCTCCACATCCCAGTTCCTGGACGTCACGGTCCGCTGTCCCCGAATCGCCCAGGTCGTCAACCTCCATGGTGAAGGGGGGGAGGGTGAGAACTCGACTTTCACTCGGAGAAAGTGCCTCCCCCCTCTCTGGACGTCGCCCACCAGTGTGATCACGCAACCATGGTGAAAACACGCGTCTGGAGTGGAAAATGCGTGGATGATGAGGGGAAATCATTGGTGATCTAAGAATAGAAGAGAAACAAAAACATCGATGCAGATTTTAAAAGTAGGATTTGCGTTTATGATGCATTTGGTAAAGAATAAATTCAACGGGTTCAATGGTTTTGTGTCTTGGGTACTTGTCTTTTTCCGATGACGAAGGTTTCTCATTGGTGTAGTATATCTGGAGCACTTGTTTTGAATTATTTGAGTCATTACAATGAAATTGTGAACTGATGACGTAGAAAGATTGGAGCTATCATTAAATTGGGAAAGATTGTTACCAACGTCGATCATCAATTTTGTATGAAAATAAAATAAATTTTGAATTTAAAGACACCAACATCTAGAATGTCATGTTTTTTTTTTTTTTAAGATTTGTAACAAAACAGCAGCATTTTGGTATGAAATATCCAAGTTAAATAATTAAAACCCGAACCCTTTGATAGTCGAAACTTGTTTTATACTGTTGTTACAGACCTCTTTTAGAGAATAACAGTGATGTTTTCTACTCAACAGTGCTTATGATAATCTTTGAATATTTTGAGTGATACCATCTAGACTACCTGCGCTCCTCCATCCCAATCTTGGCTCTGGAACGTCCTTGACCTACCCGCACCTGTTTACCTGTTATCATACATTGATAACCGGCACCCCGTAAGCCTATACATTGTGACGTCACCGTAGGGGTTGCATGAATCAGTTGCAGTGAATCACCAAGGGGCGAGGGTCTAGGCGAGCGTCCGACACGGCATGAGTCACGCAGTAGGGTAGTCACACAACACATCCGTGATCAATAAAATGCGAGGGAGCAAACACTGCTCACAATCATCCGGCAGTTTAAATATTAGGGGTGTATTAGTATCAACACCGTTCCAATTGGGTTGGATATTCATTTTGATTTGCAATTCGATTGAAATGTCCATAAGGGTGGATTTGATTAGATTATTTAGACCTGTTGAGCTCAACGCATGGTTGTAGGGGATATGTTTCAACTGGACCTTTTTATTTTTTATCCAACAATTTGTAAATTGTGATTCTGCTTATTTAACAGAATATATCGAAAAGACATCGACCAAAAATATTCAACGGCTACTAATTTTTTATACTATACCTTTAAAATAAGGGAAATAGAAGACCAAGCCGAGATAATAAAGAAAAAAAAACAACAACAAACAAGTGAGAAAAAAACTACAATATACTTTTGACCCAACGGAGCCCACTGTTAAAAATTTATAAGTACAGCATGATTATCGGTAAATTTCATATGTTAGTATTTAGTTTACTTCAGAAATAATACAATATTCGACTTAACAGAGTTTCAGTTTATTCTAGGCCCAGGCCAGGCCCAAGAGCCAAATAACGTTAAAACACTTCCAGTGATACCTGGCAAGTCCCTAATCTCCAGGAGAAATCTCCTAATGATAAAATTTGCGATGTAAAAGGGATTAGTTAAATTAACAAACTTGAATACTGAACTTTTAATCTTTTCCGATATTCGTATAACCCGTGAAGAGCATCGTCACATCATCGACGAAGCCTGACGACGACTCCATTTGAGTAGTAATTAATTTGGATCCCAATGGTTGGATCATCAGGATTTAAACCATTCACTCGATGATTTTTCACTCTGTTCATCACCACTGTTCCAGCGCAGATCGGTGCCAGTGGCGCTGTGGTGGTTGTATGCTGAACCACTACGTAACGGTTCGCCCAGTTCAGTATGCGGAAGCGGTTCGTGCTCCGCCTCCATCGTCCAACCTTGGACCGGACTCATCCTTCTGCCTCTCCCACCTCATTCCTCGCCTATATCTTCTCGTCTTATTTCCAACTCTTTCTCGATGATTTTCCTTTAAGAATGCGGTAAGATGATCTTTTCTAGAAGAAACAAGAACAGAGTGGGACAGTATACAGTTTGGACGTCTTTGTTGGGTTTAATTTATTTTTAGCTCTCTTATTACGCCTATTATTGAGTTTTCATTTTATTGACTTTTTTTATTTTAGTCTTTATCCTTGTTATCTATCATGTTCGCCAGTTAGCCATCTGCTTTCGAGAGATAAACTGTGGCATTTTATGTTCTAGAAATCTACTCTACTCGTATTGAAATGAAGAGTGTAACTAATATCAAACTTATGTACAACACTAACACTTATATTACCAACAATTACAACACATTTACGCATATAATGTTGTGTGTGTGTGAATAATATCTACATAACAAGAGTATTGTAAACCAAAGTCCAATGCAAAGTCACAAACATTATTGTCTAGTATGGTAGCCTATTTCGTGTCACTATTTTCAGTATTCAAGATTAGATATTGCTTTTTTATATTTTTACTGTATAAAATGAAGAGGTAGAATAAAACAAGACGACTTTTTCATTCTAGTTAGTTCTCGAACTCATATTGTTACGAAAAAGAAGTAAGTTGTGAATTGTATTTATTTTTCATTGTAAACCTGCCCCAACCCAACGCACCGGAGGTGACACGGAGAAATGTAGGGACCGAGTGATGGATGTTAGGAGTAAAAAAAGGAACGTCTGCAGGGTCAGGTGCGACGGCAGGTGCCATGGAAAAGGCGCCCGCACCTGCCGCCGCATTCAGACTACAGACAGCACCTTGCATTACATTGCTACACCACAGTCTTCAACTCAACAGCAGTGACTGACAGTCCGACCGGTTCTTTACGTGAATGAAATAATATGTGTCGTGATAAAATGGAATTGTAGTGTAAAAAATAATTGTACAAAGACTGTGGGTACCCAGCCGGGAGCTGGCGACAGGCGAGGCGTGATGGCGACAGTCACACCAATAGCGTTATCAGATCACACAGAGCAACTCCGCACTCTGTAGACTGCAGCCAGACAACTCACGTGATCTAGATAATTTGTTCTCCGCTCGTTGTCTGTACTGTAGATAATTGTTAATGCTCTTTTCAGTATAAATCATTATGTAAATTTATCTCCTGAGTTAATTGGGCAACTTTCATATCAAGTTGTGCCATTGACTATGTACACTGACGTGAATAGACTAATCATCCAATGCATTTACTGTAGTTTGATACAAAAATTTGGAAGGTTCGTGTACCAGAGTTACTGAAATCGATGTTGTTATTATTCAGCTGGATTTACAGTGCTGCAAGACATTTCATTACAACATAAACAAAAACCTCCGTTAAAAAATGTTTCATCCTTGATTGAGAAGAGTGGTAGTACTGATTTTCCTGTCATATGACTCTTGTACTCTTATGTACGAAGCTAAAAATCGCGCCACAATACAGGGTGTCAGAAAAAAATGTATGACAAATTAAATTATCTAACCAATGGTACAAAGTTTGTGAGGATGTGACAAGAAATAACAGAGTTTATGTCATTTTTATGGCATAAAAACATTGTTTATTACGAGTATTAATGCAACTTAAGGGAATTTTAATGGAAAACCCTCAATAACTCCATTATTTTTTGTCAGAGCTTTAACAAATTGGTACCATTGGTTAAATAATTTGATTTGTCAACTTTTTTGTGTTTAGTAAAATTTAGATAAATTTAGTGGAAAAAAATAGGGAAAAAATAATTTTCTTCTTGAAAAAACAAGCATTGCTGTGATGAATGTTCATGCCAAATATGAACTTAATACGATGATTCGCTACTGAAATAAAAATTATTTAGTGTAGAAAAAAATGGCGGCGAGAGGATTAACAAAGCGTTTTAAGACAAATGTTTACAGGAACTTTTTTTGTTTTTGTTCATCATCTCCCAAAATCCTGAAACTTTATTTACAATCTGTATATTAGTTTCAAACACGCATATGCCATGAGAAATCTATTCACGTTAGTGTAGGCCTACATAGTCAATGGTTGTGCATTTGTGCATCGTTAGGATTGAAAGTGACGTATTTTGTAAAAAGCCCGAGCTTCGAAAAGTAGGCTACCAGTCACCAGCGTAATGCAATTTTTTTGTAATAATTATCAAAATTTATTCTCCCTCGGGTGAAAAGATGAACTTCGGTCTTAAAAATTGCATAAAAAGAGCTGTCCTTGGAGCAACGTGACGAAAAGTACGATACCTTCGCACTCGCCTGTCAAATAGGCCTACAGTAACACCTTCTTTTCTCCAAGTCAAAATTTTCTCGAGGCGAGTTGAAAAGTATACGCTAAATTTTCCTCTACTTTTGAACACTCCAACGCTCATTCCCTGTCAGACAATCTCTTGTCTAGCTGATAACATCGGCAAACAAAGATAATCCTCAGTACAAACGCGTGATGGGTCTGTGACTCCGCCAGCGAGTGCCCAGCAGTGACTCAGTCCTCCTGACTCACTGTGGCTTTTATGACTAACCACTCACTCACTCATCCTTATTAGCTCAGCACGTGCAGCAAGCTATTTTTTTTTTTTTTTTTTTTTTTTTTTTTTTTTTTTTTTTTTTTTTTTTTTTTTAACTGTGCGAGGTTTTTTTATTTTACTCCGATACTTAGAATAACTTTAGTTACACGTGCCATAAGCAAAATAAGTTTCCACCTCTTCTCCAACTATAACTAACTACTGTACTTAGTCTATAATCGTGGAACGCATCGTTTCCAATGTATAAAAATGTACTATCATCCATTTGGGTGATGGATGTTAATTCTCCCTACTGGTAAACAACACGATTTCTTTAGTACTTAGATGTTGAACATTACAACATAACTTAGTACATACATTTAAGTGTTAATCATATAATTAAATGAAATAGAAATTATAAATAGACAACTCAATTCGATTCTATAACTTTCAAAATTTTTCTGTAAATTCAGACTCATTCCATCTCAAATATGTTTCGGCAGTAAATATTTCATCTCAAGAAGAACCTAATTCCATAGCTCAATTGTTACTGCTAGAAATAATTTATTGAATTTATTTTATCCTTCTTGAATAAAGTATGCTTCTTATTATCCTTCGTAGGTCGAAGGCGATGCATAGCACGCCCTTTCTCTGTTTGCATAGACATTATTATGTTTTCGTAGCTCCGTTTACTTTTTCTGGATTCACAATTCTGCAGCTAGATATTGCATACAGTTGACTCTGGTGTAGTAATTTCATTGTCGATCCCCAAAGCATTTTTTTACCGGTAACTTACTTAAAATGCAATTTTTAATCAACTCGTATTTTGCGTTTTTAGTTTGTCTGTGACGAAACCGAAACCTGAACTTCAGTTCAAGCTCGTTTTACAAAAGAAGAATATTCCTCTCTATGTTGTCAATGGACAGCCCCAGTTTCCCGGAGTTCTACTACAGTCTCTGTTCTCTCGGACCCAACTATAGACGTACAATATCGTACACCGCATCCATTGTTTGTTTACCTTCGCGTCACGTTGCGTGGTTGCGTCAGATCAACACGGATCAGCTGTTTACGCTCACCCTGTGACGCGTCAGTTGCTTATCTGTTTGTGATTGCGCAAACCAAGCGTCAGCTCATCTGGTCTTCCGAGAAATACATGAATGCTACGTTCTATGAAAATAATGGATAACAGACTGAATACACACTTCGACTTAGACGATACTGACTTGATTAAATTGCCTTTTATCGGTATGGATCAGAACTAAATGTATAGAGGCTAAATGCCAAACATTTAGTCGTGTCAGAAAGTAACCTCAAAACACCTAAAAGTCCAGAATTGTTCAACTTAGTATCAAATAAACGTTTTCAAAGCTTATGCTTCCATAGAAAAAGGTAATATTCTCACTGGCCAATAACTATGGTTTTGATTTTGCAGGTGTGCGAGCAACGAGCAAGCCTTGCGAAGGAGTTGACCGTTGCATCGTCTGGAGGTCTTTGACCCAATGACGTCACGTCGCCCACCGCCACCGCTCACCTGAGCGCTGCAGTCGCCAGTGCTGCCATCCCACGAGCCTACAAGTGATAAAATTATACAAATAAAGCCATATGTATGATTGAGGAATTCATTTTTCCTTAGTTATGACGAATTTTAAAGTTAGTTTTAGTGACTAAGATGTCAAAAAGAAAATAAAAACTGTTTAGCCCCCATGCAAACAGATTATTATTCTTCAGTCTGGAAATTTGTTTTAATTTTTAAACCTGTAACATAGAAAATATCACACATCGTACCGTAACTGAAAGCTATCTACATAACACTCTCTAAAAAGATCAATTGGGGCACATACCACCCACACAGACACAAAGAGACAAAATATCTTAAATAATTTAGTTTGATGCGCAGTACAGGGTCTACATCAATGGAGTTATCGGGAAGTAGAAAACAACATTATTTGGAAACCATAGATCCCTCTTAAAATATTTGCCCTCGCCCTGCATAATTTTAAAGGTTTAAGATTTACTATTTGAGGTTTGTTTAGTTAAGTCATGAATACTGTACACTGTTATAAAATACAGATTTTATTTTATCAAAGGAACTCATCAAACAAATTTGTTTCTAAAATTACAACTAGGCCCTATTGTAGGGTACTGTTTTCTAATGACAGCCGACTGCCAAGACTAATAATGTTTGATGTTTGATGTCTAATAATGTTTAATAATGGTTGACTAATGATGTTTGAATTTATTTTAAAATCCAAACCTGTGTATATTTTAATTTTTCAATTCATAAATTGATTTTGATGCCTATAAAAGAGCTACACAAATTATTTGCTAGCGTCGACTAAAAATAAGCTCATTTGTGACGTTACACGCTTTTAAATTTACAAAGTTTATGGAGTCATTTTTGAAAACAGTGTTATATCATAACTAGGGTGTTTAAAAAAATCTTTGCAAATTATTCTGGCATTGCAGCAAAACAAAAACACTGTTGTGATTTCAATATAGACGATTAAAAAAATAATAGAGACGCGCGATGCATTTGCGTCACAACAGATAACCGATAATTTAACAACTGCGGCAATGATTACAAAGCCAGTAGTACGCCTGAAACAAAATACCTACTTAAAACCACATAATGAAACGTTAATTGTAGTTAGGGCCTAGTCTATGATAAAATCAAATCAATGATCAGTGGAAACATAAAATCCTTTCTTTTACAGTCATTTATTTCGGCTTAGGCAAAGAACCACTAAAGCCTATACGAGAATATTTTAGCTATACAGATAATTATTTATTTTAGCTCCATTCAAAACATAGGATTAGATATAAATAAGTCTCTGAAAATGACTTCACTAAATCTCCATGTATTCCTAAACTTATTGATTAGAAAAAAACCCGTATTAATTTAAAAATTAACAGAAAACTGGGCGATTGCCAACATTCCAATATCGGAATGTTATACTTATTCGGTTGAAAAACTGTAAGATGATTCCAGATATGCATCGATTAAACTTTGCTCTGCGCACGAGAACACTCAATAGCAGCATCGTACCACAGAAATTCCTTTTTCTGTGATCGTACCTTGCATTTCTTGCCAACTTATAACGTCAAATGCGTGAATGGTCTGCAGATGGTGTTTCTATGTTGGCAACACTAACGGGCCGTTGGGGTAGGTCTTGGCGCCAAAAGCGCTGCCAGCGTTGGCCATCATCGTAGGGGGGGGGGGGGGGTTACCACGATCGCGCATCTGTTGATAGAGAGGGGCGCATCTATTGATTACCCCCCCCCCCCCCCTCTCACCAGTAGTACATCACAGAAAATAGCGAAACACAAAACACAGGACCCCAAACAAGCAATCGACCTCACCTTTATTTGTTTCAACAATCTGACAAATTCATGTTGTAGTTTACCGGCCCCCTAGGAATTTTTATTCCCATAAGACTGATGTTGAATTTTAAACATCCGCCAGCATTTAATATTGATCATTTTTATGTTATTATAAAGTAAATTTTAATATTTAGGAGGCTGTGAAATAAAAATCTCTATTATAGCGATTTATGAGAAACTACTGAAAAAACACGTCCATTTTCAAACCAAAAAATGTTGAGATTGTTTCGTTTATTTATCAATCGATATTATAAATTTTTTATTTCATAGGGCCCTAGGTCTTAAAATTTGAATGAAAAGACATGCAGATGAATCTTTTTCGACCAAGATTAAAGGCGTAGCGGATGTTTGAAATTGAACAATAGTCTTGAAAAATATGTAAGCAGGTAAGCGA
The DNA here is from genome assembly GCA_030545055.2 of Neoaliturus tenellus. Taxonomy (NCBI): domain Eukaryota; kingdom Metazoa; phylum Arthropoda; class Insecta; order Hemiptera; family Cicadellidae; genus Neoaliturus; species Neoaliturus tenellus. Next base: position 55,818,176 of record CM061536.1, on the reverse strand, counting down.
AGCATAGTCTTCCAGATTTTGAGATACTGTGAACACTTGGTGTGTAATTTATCGTGAATTTGAGTAAAAATGTCTTAAAAATTGCTATTACGAAGCTGAATAGTCTATATGGTACCTCTATAATATACCAATCCCGAAATTGGAATTGGTCTGGGATTGACACCCCTGATCCCTAATTCACAGATGATATTATTTGGTTGCAGAAAGATCTTTACAGTACCTTTCTCTCTTAAAAATTTCAATTTTTATTTTGGCATTTTATTCTTTAAATAACTATAACGTACTGTAAATATAACTGTTTTTGACTTCAAATAAATATAAAAGAAAATCCCATAACTTAAGCAAGAGAAGACTTAATGCTGTAGATAGGCAGTGAAGCGAACATTTTTGGTTACATTGGGGTTTCCTAAATCAGTAAAACTACATCTGGGTTTCACGGTGCCCATACAATCCAATATAAATATTTATTGAAATATTAAAATAAACTAGTATATATATGTTGCTGAAAATCGATCAATTTATTTGAATACAATACAAATGTTACGGTACTTTTAGCCCTATAAATCAATGACATCCAACCAATCCAATATTATGAATATCTGTAATTTTATAAAATACCCCCGTCGCAGCAGACTTGCGTACTCAGCGAATTTCCAATGGAGTTTTGGTACGGTATGTTTTCTATCTCCCCATAAAACCCATGGGGATGAGAGTAAGTGATTTGGCCACCATATGGTTTTTTTTTTTTTTTTTTTTTTTTGGTACATATGAAACCCTATCTAGTGAATGTACGTACATTCCAAATTTTATCAATTTATGGTGTTATTTTCATTTTCCCCATAAACCATAAACCCCATAGGGGTGAGTACGTAGGTTTGCCGCCATATGGGTTTTGTAAGAATATGTAGGTTAAAGGCTTGATAATGAATGTACATACCAAATTTTATCAAGATAATATCTTGACATATTATGTCAATAAATAAGCAAGATAGAAGGATTTGTTGATTTCCCATAAGCATAACATGGAAAACATATTTTTAGGATTTTCTCCATAACCATTTAAGCTAAGTAAAAAATTCAAAATACTAGATTGTTTGTTTTTAAGCTCTTTTAGATGGTTTAAGTTAAAATTGATGAATTTTATAAATTAAAGTGGAAAAAAGCCAAAAACCCATTTGTTACCCTTTCGAAACCCCGTTCCCACTGACCGATCATCCTGTTTCACAAACTCAATCAAGTAGATGCTGGCTTACACATCTGTACCAAATTTAATCAAAATCGGAGTTTCCATTCAAAAGTTATCATGTTCACAGACACGCAGATATATAGTTTATATACATTATTTGAACAAACGGTGTTTTTGGCTTCTAGGGCCCTCAAAACTAAAAAGTATCATGGTCCCGGTCTTAGGTCTTTTCGTGATAGCGTGACTACTACCGTTATAGGGTATTCCCTATAGGGAAATTCGCTAAAACTACATGTATTTAAGCTGAAAATTAACAGGTGTTTAAAATGCTTGATTCAATCCCAATGTTATTTCAATGGGAAATTTTGAGATTTCAATGGTGGATAGCGCCTTTACAACTACAGACCAAGCCCTATCCGACACCAAAAATTTGAAAATCTATTGAAAATTGTAGGAGGAGTTCTCTACACACAAAAAAAACCTTTAGCGTATTAAATAAGTATAGATTCATAAAGTATGGTACTTAGAAACAAATTTCTTAATTTGTTCATTATATTTGTGACCAATTGAATTTTTTTAACATGGGTTATAATGCAACCAATCATATCTGTAATAATTAGGTTGGGGAATAAATGTCATTTGTAAAAAAATTTTAGAAAAAATGTCTTTATAGGAATTGCTTAATATTGTGTAATAGGGTTCATGAATTAAAAAAAATATGCTTCAGAATTATTTAAGACTAGCCTACAGATTGAAAGTAATCCATTGGATCAAAGGAAGTAGTTTAAGTCGTTAAAGGTTCGCCAGCAGAATTTTCCTCTTATGCTCAACTGCTGGGTCAATGGAAAGCGGAGGAAAAAAGTAGCTATGGGTAGACATGGATTTCCGAGTTCCAGACACAAGAAAAATTGACTAAACTTACCTGTACACAAACCAACTATTGCTTCAACTTTCTTACAATTTCTCAAGCAATATGTTTTTTTGTTTAAAAAAATTAAACATCAAATAAATTTTAAAAGTTATTTATCATTTAGTCAAGAAAAAACTAAGAAGAGGCGGTCAATGTAGGATGTTCATGTACGTCTATCTGCTTCACCAATTGAATTAAATACATGAGCATGTGTTTTGTAACATAATGTATTGATATATCCTGGGAGAGATAGAATTCAACATTTAGACTATAAATTATTCACCATCACATAAGGAAAATCTTGAAGCAACTTTAGATTTTATAGGTTTAGGGAAGGTTTGTTGTACCATAAAAAATTAAATATGTTCTCAAGAACAGTGAGAAAACTTAGGCCTATCAGTGGTTGCAAAGAATATGTGAAAGTTTTCAAATTATGGTAAAGAAAGCTATTGCAAAATATGAATTTAATATTTTATAAGCTGATTCTTGAAACTGTCGATTGCATTCGCCTTCATGACTAATAAATACTTCATCTACCATGACTAAGACAATCCAAAGTCATTTATTTACTCATTCCAACAGACAAGAAATTGCTACCCGTACCAAGTACACAGTGAGACTTGAAAGTCCAAACAATTCTGTAACGGAATTTGCTTTAGCTTCAGGTAGGCCTAATGTTATTTTGTCTCAATTATGTTTTAACAAGGCATGCATATAGGTCTACAAATGTTCACTTTAGCTTAATAGTAGACTGTCATTTTTGACAATTCAGTTTAATTTAAAAATTTTCATTCTTTCTGTTGTTTTGCTTTAATATAAGTCATGGTAAGTCTTGTTCTGGTTTTACACTGTGGTATAGGATTAACTTAATGTTCTTTTGCCACCAGCATTTAAAGGAAAATTACTCTACTCAACATTCAAAACACTCAAATAGTAAATGATTGTAACTGAAACAGTTATTAGTTGCAATAAAATAATTTAATAAATAAATAATAAATAATTCATGATATTTTAGAGATACTCTAAAAGATAAATTACATGTACCTATGTAGGCTTACCAGGTTTAAAAAATAAAAGTGATGTTCATATAAATCTTTTTTATTTAATATAGCAAATCATAGGCTATTATACAAAATACACAACAGTCTCTTAAAACAGAGCTGGAACTTTATACAAAATTGTGCATTTTAACACAAGTAAAAAAATAATGTCTTGAAGATTACAATTACACTAACTGATTTAACATGATTTCAAAATAAATAACATTTTCTGATTGAACAAGTGAGACAAAATTACAAATGAGCTTAATTTGAAATACGAGATGTCCCGTTTTAACACATTTATCTTAATAAAATGACCGAAAGTGATCAAATCTTAAAAATCATAACTAAACAACTTGCTAACAATAGTAAATCGCAAAGGCCACCAATTAAATTTATGGAAAAATCTTATTTAACAAATGCATAATTGGCAACATTAGCAACTGACTATTAAGCCTATTATGACTGTTGTACAGATACATCAAATTAGGCCTGCAGGTTCGTTGTTTCCCAGCGATACACCATGTTATATCCTACAATTAAACTAACAATTTATATACAGTATTTATTCACAGTTAACACAATCTGAATAATATAAAATATGTGCATGTAATAAAACATTTTCACTATATCACATTGGCAAAATACCAGAATAGAAAAATATTTGAACGTTCTTTAAAATAAAGGCCTGTTGGTAACTTCTGTGGCCAGTCAATCTTTTCTTAATTTAAATTTAAATAACTCCCCTGAAATAAAAATTAAAACCCCATAAAATCAATTTAATCTTGTATATGAACGATATTCATAACAGTATTAATTACCAATTAGGCCTAAATAAAAATGGTTTCATCAATCAAACGCAATATTTTGGTTTAAATAATGGTAAGGGCCTGCCTTGAACCATTATTGGACTATCTTATGGAAAAATAAGTGTTAAAACTTATAAAGAAAGTGGCGATTCTATAACTAAGCTACATTAAGAGTTTGCTAAACAATAGAATTCTCTATTCCCGCAAAGTCTGTCTTTACCAGATTAATTGCCTGGCTGAACAACAATGGGCACTAGGATGAAATGGGCGAAAAGTGCAAGAGGATTTAGGCCCTACATGTGGTCTTCATTTAAAATTATAAAAGGTAATTTGCAATCAAGTTGTAATAGGCTATGTGTGACATAAAACAAGGCAACTGGCCATAATTATGGAATTATAGGTGGTCCAAGCACACCCAATTGAATGTTCAATACAGTAGGCTGCAAGTTTAAAGATACAAATTAAGAAATATATTGTTACGTATAAAGAACGGCAAGATTAATTTTGAACTAGCCTACCCAATGAAATCAACCTTAAGACAATTTTCTTTAGACTCAAGAATGACTGGCCGTAAAGGCCATTTAACAATAAAAAGTAACATTTAAGAATTAAATATATTACAAAATGGAACAATTTACATTTCTTACACTGTCATGGCAAGGAACGGTCTTTGCTGTAGAGCATCTACACTCTCTTTGGCTTGAGCCGAACAGAGGTCAGGGGTAGATGTTGATCTCGTAAGCTTTCCCAGGCCCGAACTTGTGCTAAGGTCTGTTGCACTCCCACTGGTCGCACCACTCAATCCACCGAAACTGAAGATGGACACCAAACTCGTAATTCTGTCTATTTCCATCGTCGTTGATCCTCCATCATTGACATCATCACACTCGGAGAGAAGAGTAGAGTCGTCGAGGAAGACAGAGTCATCGCTGCTGCTCTCGCTCTCCAACCCGGACTTGTGACGCTTCGGCAGGATGGATAGGACAGCTTCCTCGGTTTCCCATTCTGCGACAGCTCTTCTTCTTTTGAGACATCTTGTAGATGAACAGGGCGCTCTTTCTCTTAAGATCACAACACTTTGCTCCCTCGGGGCTTTGTCGAGATCGAGGTAAGTAGGCGCTTCACCAGTTTGAGGACAGTAAGGTGATGGAGCATGGTTCTCCTTGTTCGCCTCCAGAGCATCAGGACATCTTACATAGGTGATGGGTGATTGTAAAAAACTGAGATCACCTGAGGCGGATTCCACTTCTGAAGATGGTTGAGAAGATGAAGAGTTTGCACCAGCTTCTTCGGCTGTTAAAGCAACCAGGTTGTCGTCATCGATGTAGTTGTACTCTTGCACCTCTGGAGTGTTGGCAGTATACCCTCCAACAGATGTGGGTGGACTGTTGACCATGTTGAAAGCCTCCTCCATGAAGATGAACCTGGCCTTTTGAAGGACGGTAGCGACGAGAAGATTTTTGTGTAGACTCACACCACCTCGTTGGGAACGAGACTGGGCGATTTTGGTGAGAGATATTGTAATTAACCTCTGGGCATCTGTTGCCATAGTGTCCAATGATCGTTGGGGTTAGATACAAGATCAACAAAACTTCACTAAAGTCACTAGAAGCACAGTCACAGTTTATGATACAGTTATTGAGTCGAACAACCAACTCATAACTAGTATCAACAACACAGTATTTCACTAAGTGCGAAGAATATCCTTGTATCACTTCTTACTCTTCATAGCACATCAGACACAACCTTCCAGCACGGCAGCGTAAACTAGAATGGCCGCTGATGTCAACACTAGCCATATAAGTAAGTTTCCGTTCTGATGACGTCACGGCCTACTTATCAACCAATCAGTGAGCGGCCTTCGCCATTTAAAAAGAGGTGACTGTAGCGCTACCCCTACGCTGTCCTGCGGCGAAACTATGAACTAAGACGATTGCTTCGACATTCAAACATGGCCGCCAACACAAATTTCAACAATATTATTGTTAAACCAAACTCCAATTTTTCCACATATTGTGCTATTGGACGATTATATTGATTGCAGTTTAATTAAGTATGGTGAAGTTAAAAGGCCGAACGTAGTCTTTGAACGACTAACGTGTTTAAAGCAGTAAATTTGATATCAAAATACTGAAATAATAACTTGGGGAATAAACTTAGATAAACCTAGTTTTATCACTAAAATCACACCACCAAACGAAAATTTACAAATGTAAAAATACACTATTGTGGCTATAATTTTATTTATATTGTTGAAAATAAGAATTGAACCTAAGAAGCTCTAATAAAACTTAAGTAGTACTGTATAAAAAATTTCTAAACAGAAATTTTAGTTTGTCAGTAATTTTTAATGTATTAAAAAAAAAAATGTTTCTTGGCGTATTGACATTGAAATAAATTAGACAAAAAAGGCAACACTTGGTTTTATATAAATGATAGTTTAAAATATACGGCATATTGACGATAGTTTTCATGAGTTGGTACAGCGCCTGCTATCTAGCGAATAAGGTTAAAACTAAATCAAGGGTGAATACAAAGAGGAACGTAAAATATATTTATAACAAATTGTATTACTTATGCTCCTTATGCTACGAAAGCAGCTGAGCTGTATGTACGAATAGTAAAAATTAGACCCATGAAGTCTTTTGTAGTTTCGTATATTGTATAGACACATGTTTATCCATTTTAGCCTAATAAAAAATTATTATTAAATCCAAACCTGTTTCATGAAAACTGAGTTTACTTTTAGAACTAGGTAAAAGACATTATGCATTATGTAAGAATGGCTCTTTTTTGTTTATCTATCAATACCATCGACAATCTAAAATGTTATTTACAGATTTGTAATTTATAAGTTATAAGAGTAGGCCTACACGTTCCAGCGCGGTAATGGGTGAAAACCCATATGCCTGTCGTTCTTAATATTTTAATGTTTCCTTTCCTATTATATTTTGAAGCATGAAAACAAAGAAGTGGTGAAGTTTAAATATATATTGATAGTTTTTAATAGTCAGATTTCCAACAGCGAAGCCAAAGAACGCTATAATTTCGTCCACAGGTTATCACTCATGCGATGCCAGTATTAAAACTACAACAAGTATTTTTTTATAATACAATATTCCTAAGTAAGCCAATAATGCATTAATTAATTTTATACTAATAAAAAAATCTATCTTATTACTAAAGATCTAATTTAATTTTCACAGACATTCTCTAAATCCATTATGATATTTACTTGAATCAATAAGAAATGTTATAATGATATTTTTTGACAGTTTATTATTTTATTGTATTCTGAAAATGACTCACTTGGAATAATGAATTGCTTACAGTATATTTTAATCGCCATTTGTCAATTAGAAACATTTGTTTCATGGTACCACTGCAATGTCGTATAAACTCAGCTGATGGGTTCTGGTAATCATGCTACGTCTGTCAGTGTCAATGTTGAAAAACAGAAACTAGCAGACATATACAGACACATCCATTCATCCAAGTCAAGTTCCAACATGGCAGAGTTAAGGAGGGCAGAAAAACTAGCCTCTGCTAAGAAAAAGGTAATCATAACTTACTCACTTTAATGTTAGTTTTTTACCGCATTATAAGAAAATTAGTAATAATGAAGTATTTAGTTAAAAAAATAAATATTTGTTCAAGAAAGTGTAGGCATTAAAAAAAATCCCCTAGGTCTATTTTCAAAGGTTAATCAAAATATTATTTTAATTGTAATCTTAGGGAAAGTTAAAGGCTAGGGATAGAAAGTTTTTTATAACAAATTGTACCTTCATCCCTCAGTGTGGTTGATTGTGGAGGAGCTCTGGTTTTTCCAGGCTACCTGAAGGGGGCAGGACAGCAGATGTTTGGCAAGTTCTCATAAAGCGATGCCTCGCCAGCCCAATGAGAGAAAAGGCTAGCGATGACTTTGAGATGTGCTTACAGTGCTTCCTCTTTGTTCCGTTGACCCAGTAGTGTAGGGCATGGGATACTTCAGGACAGAATTATAAATTCTGCTTACTTAGCCTAATTCTATTCTATCTTTCATTGAGACAGGATTAACTTTAGATCTTACATAATTCATCCACCTCATACACAGATTTTTCGATCAAAAACTTTTCAAGTTGGTTCTTAAATGTACTTAGGCTATTGCAGTTGGTAATATGTGATGGAAGAGAATCTAATATTTTGTTTCCAACATAAAAAGGTTGCTTTTCAAACATTTTTGTATTGTGGAAAATAGCAAAACGGTTCTTAAATCTAGTATTATGTGAATGATCACGGACAATTGGATGTCCGTAGACCTTAGCATACAGAACAACTTCAAAAATGTAAAGACTGGGAAGTGTCAATATTTTGAGTCTTTTGAACGTCTCTCTGCAGTGATCACCAGCCTTGAGGCCAGCAATGAGTCTCACCGCCCTCTTTTGCAAAACAAAAAGACGATTGACCGACGTTTTGTTGGCCATCCCCCAGAGTATAACAGAGTACCTGAGGTGGGTCTAGATAGTAGATTTGATCCTCTTGAACTTACAAATGCAGGTGAAAGAATGTTGAAGAGTTTTGCTCCAATGTGGCTGGTTTTTTTCTCATAGGCCAACAGATAATGTGCCGGGAGTACATAGTTAATTTGGTTTTCTGTATCATAGTGATGGGCCTCTGAGAATTTTGTGGGTCTTTTTTTTAAACACATGGGTTACCACGTTGCCAATTTATAAGTTAGCTTCTGTTTGTAGTTTCAGCCTTTTGAACTCCCCGGGCACGAGTCACAAAATGTGAGTCCAACCATGATTCTGACTGCCTTTTTCTGAAGACGTAATAACCACTGAAGGTTTCCCTGAGATGATAACCCCCATACAATCTGCCTATAACACCACGGGGGGGTGCATTTGCATTTGCATCATGCAACGGGGGGTTGCATTTGCGCCTTAAATAGAGCAAAGTAAGCAGTCCTTGAGGTTTCTGTGATACCGATGTGTTTCAGGTGTTTGATTACTAAAAACAGTTCCGTTCTAAGTTTCTTATAGAGTTGTATATTTCCATATAGAGTTGTATATAGAGTTGTATGGGATTTCCATTTGAGGTGACTATCAATGTTCATCCCAAGGTAGGCCTATTTGGCCTCTTGGGATGCTGTTACATCTGGTAGCGCATGAGCAGTCCTTTTTGGTAAACCAAAGAAGAATTGTTGTTGCATCTTGTCTTCGTTTAGAGAACCGACCATAGACATCTCGCATACAATCATGGTGAACGACTTGTGCCTGAATACAGCTCCCTGCTTTTTGCAAACGATACCATCTTCCTGTCTAGAATTCTTGACATCGCTTAGCTGCGAACTGATGCTAATAATCTCTTTAATCTTGCAAACTCCTGGTGAAATCAGATTTGAACCATTATTGACAGTGTGAACAAGTGGAAAACCTGTCAAACTTCTGGGGTACAAGTCGGACAGTAAGCTAGGCTGGAAGCATAAAAAATTTAGGGCAGGTTTGTGTCAAGCTGTCGAAAGTACCTATTGAATAAGCTGTGACAAGACTATAGAAATAAATAAACAAAATAAGGGTTAGGCCTATTTCACTCCTTTGATCTTTCAAAGTGCTGCTTCTGATTCAGGCTTGTGACATAATCCATCTGATGTCCATAAGTGTAACATGCAACACTTGAATTTTGTTTATTATCAGGCTATTGACAAAGTGGTTTGGCCTACATCGTTTTAACCCATTAATGAGTCAGCCCTTGTCTATTACATTACAACAGTACTCCCCAGTCTAAATGTCTTGATCACTCCTGACTAATGTTTTGTTGTTAGTGTGGCGGTACAGTATATGGGCGAAACTTTGTGTGTGACTCCATCGCTATTACGATGTTTGCAATCGTGATGTTACGACCATATCAGGAATCGAATGAGTGGTAAACATATTGATGGCTAAAAGTATTTGTGTGGAATAACAGAAGAATAACTAACAAATAATTAAAAAAAAACCAAACCAAACTGAATAATCAAATTTCTGCAGCCCTTGACTTCTTTAGTAGAACGTAATTTATATTTTAACTACCCAATGGACATATTGGGTGGATAGATAAACATAATGTTGCAAACAACATTAATAGCGATGGAAGTTAATGAAGTTTCACCTAGTATATATATTTTTAAAACACAATCTATGCATACAAGTAACTATTGAAGTTAGTAAAATATTCATTCTTGTGTCTAGGCTGCTGGACGTGATAGCCATTCAGGCTTAAGATTAACCGTTGGCACTTGGTCCAGATGTTTACGAGTGTTTGATTCATGCTCATATCCAAAACTGACCAGATGGTAAAAAAAGGCCAAACTGTTTTGTATTTTCGATTCTTACTCTTGGCCAAAACTAACCAGGTGTGCAACTGTCAAAGTAGAACCACAAGCATTGTTGGTAGTAGAGCCCAAGTAAAGTGAATGGCAAGCCGTGAGGGTTACTTGGAAGTTTGTCGGAATTGGTTTGATTTTGTAACTTGTAATCAACACTGTTTGCTAGTTTTACTTGAGTTTATTCTTGGTGTGCCACAATGTCAAACTAAGCCAACCAAGATATTTTCATCACAGAATGCCTATATAAATTGCATTAAAAACCACAATATTGATCTAACAACAAAAACAAAAAGAGTGGAATATAAAATGTATCTATGCCTATACCATGAAAGTTTATGATTATACCAACACATATACATATGGGCATAAGTATACTAAGAATTATTTTTTTTTCTTGGGGAAATAGTTTGTAAATAATAGGCTATTTAGTTTTTGGAGAGTAAAGTTTATTAGAGAGTGGAAAGATCTTGCAAACCAATTTCATAGCTTCAATTTTCATTTCTGTCTAGGGTGGTTGATGAATACTCTATCAGAAACTAGGTAGATTACTATTATAAAATGGGATCAGACATGAAACTCTTTTAGTGTATGTTTTGTAATCTAATTTCTTTGCATGGTAATTGATTTAAAAAGAAAGAATGCAAATTGGATGGGTTTATTTAGTATCAGGACTACTAATGATATTATTACTTTATTTCTTACAGCTAAGGCAGTTTCAACAGAAGAACCGTGACAGCCAAAGTGAGTCTGGAAGAAGCACACCAACAAAAAAGAAAAGCGAAGAAGAAGACAGTGTTGGAAAATTGTTCCGAAGTGAGAATGGTGGATCGTCAAACAGTCTATCTCAGAGCGAAAATTTCAGCATTAGTGTAAGAAATTCATCATTAAAATTAGTTTTATACTTTATCACAGTTTTACATTAAGACCGAAAGGTGGTGGTACCATAGCTAAAGAAATCTCGTTGATTTGATATTGGTTTAAAATTCCAGACTGCCAGTCAGAATTATACTTTCCCAACTATATAGATTTTATGGGTTAATCTTGAATATTAATGGCACTAAATTTAAGCCGAGGTTTGTCTGTGGCCTGTGGCATTTAAAAAAATTATATTTTCCTTTTCTTCAGTACAATATCACTTCAGTTGTTGCAAAACTTTTTTTGCATTTTTGGTGGCTGCCACCGTTTTGAATTAATATTATGAACTTAATGTCGCTCAAGTTTGGTGCATCAATGATTTTTATTTTCAGGGGACTGACTCTCCTGTACCTGCATTGGAAAACCATTCAGAGGTTTTAAAAATTTTCAACGGAAGTTCACAACCTGATATCATAAACGTCAGCAGTGTAATTGATTCGTCAAAAAGTTACTTTCAAACTTCATCTCCTCAGCATCTCTTCTCTGAAACACCTCCTCCTCCGAAAAATAAATCGGCAGCCGAGTTCTTTGACAACTTGTCATCGAGTTATGAAGCTTCAAACAAAGCGTTGAGTTTCGGGAGCGATGTCCCTTCTCAGATGCCCCTCCCCATTTTGAACATGACAGGGTTCCGTCTACCTCACATCAACGCTTCCACCCCTGAAGGACCGATGTTCCAAGATACGCCTAACTACTCCTTCCCTGATGCTTCTGTCTCGCCGATCGTGGAAATGAAGAATACGTCAAGAGATGGAGCTGTCAGTAATCTGGAGCAGAAACTGTCAGAAAGCCAGGCCAGAAATGTTGAACTGGAGCAACAACTCAACGAACAGGTCAGAATAGATCCAGTTCTAGTAAGGTTGTAATGTAAAAGGTGTCAGCCTTGGTAATTTATTTTTACAACTGAATGAGAATACTAAGCTATGGAATGTAGGCAATAAAAAACAGATGCTCATTCTCTTGGACTTAAACTTAATCTTAATCTTAATCTTAATCTTAATCTTAATCTTAAGTCTTAGAAACATAATTAATTATAAACAGTATAGTTATAAATTATTTTCATAACCTTTGAATCTCATGAAGTTTGGCTTGTAAATACCAAATTTTCAGCTATTTAAGTTTTTATTCATTTATTATTTTTTTAAATATAAATCAAATTTTGTGTTAAAATTAATTTACATTGTTTACCATACGGTGCCTCAGCTTTTAATTAACCAATTATAAAAGCTAACTAGAATGTACACTTGATTTTAATTTTCTCATTAATTATCAGAAGTAAAGCTACTTGTTTGTTATACGTATAACTAGTTAAAGAGAACATAATAGTTTAATATTATTGATTGAATTGGAATCTGTAAAGGTCAAAATCAGCCATGGTTAAAATATTTTGAAATTTAGTGTAGGCCTATTAATTTTCTAAGAAAGTAAAAACTCTATATATATAGCCTATTTTATATTTTAAACCAGATATTTCCACGTAAAATTAAAGGGTTTGCATTTCCATTATTGTAGAAAACCCACATCATCCAACTTCAAACTCATTTAGAAGAGATGAAGAAGAAAACTGATGAGGGGGCTTCTGCTTTAAAACACCATGTGCAGGCGATCGAGATTCTTGTCTCAGAGAAAACCGAACTGCAGAACAGTCTAGACAAGAAACAGGAAGAAGTCAATGTGAAAAATGGTTTGTGGAAACTCTTAAACTTTATTATGGTAGCTAATTTGTTGAAAAAGAATTAAAAATATTCCCTGTTGTTGAATGTCTTAACTATGTGGTTGTCAGTGTTGGGGAGTAGCGCGCTACATGTAGCGCGCTACTGTTAGCGCCGCTACGTTTCTAGTAGCGTCAGTGTAGCTCCGCTACTTTTGATAATAAGTAGCTTGTAGCTGTAGCGAGCTACATTTTTAGAGTAGTTGTAGCGGATTATTTAGCTACTTTACTCGCTACTTTGGTGTCAATAAAACATAATAATTGTGTTTACATTTCATTATTCATGGCTTCATGTCTTCCAAATAAACACGAGAGGTTAGTCAGCTGTTATTTTCGCTCGTTGGAATTCAACATTACTTTAAATCAACGAGGTTAAATAGATATCTATTTAACCTCGTTGCTTTAAATCCATGCCAGACGTTCCAATCTAGTACCATAGTCCATAACCACAAAATGACAATCGCCAGTCTTGTTCTCTTTGTGTTTGCTGACCACTAGATGCGCTAGTAGTATTCTGCTACTATCATGCGCCTATATTATAGAATACGATACTAAACTGCTGCACTATGCTTGCACACCGCCAGGATCGCTCAGGTCAGCAATTAATTAAGGAAAGGAATGTTTACAAAAATGAGAAACAACGCGACGTCAACGAGTTCAAATAAATAGCCAATTTTTACGACTGGCATAACAACTTAAGAACATAACCTCAACCACTTTGATTGACGTTAGATGTTGATTTGAACGTTTACGGTACTGTACCGTATCAGGGTACGGTAACTTAATAAATATTGTTGTTTACGTCTTTCATGTAAGTCTTTTTATTCTACAGTCTACAGTTTATATTTTTATACCAATATTCTGTTTACATTATCTAGGCTTCATAAGAGTCACAAATTATTATATTAAAATTAAAATATGTCTAAACACAATACCAACAAAAAAAGTATAGGCCTATATGAAAAAACTTAATTTTACTTTTAAGTGAGAAAATTGGGTGGTTATACATCACAAGAGAAAAACAGGACCAGATTGCGAAAGTAGCTTAAATTGTAGCGAGCTGCTTTTTAATTGTAGCTGTAGCTGTAGCTAGCTACTTTTTTGAAAATGTAGCTGTAGCTGTAGCTAGCTACTTTTAAAAAGTAGCTTCCCCAACACTGGTGGTTGTATGATAGGTTATTTGACCTATCAAATTAGGCCTAAAAACTTTTTTATTTTTATTACAAGTTTTTAAGTAGAGGTGTGTCTGTAAGTACTAAAAATGGTGAGTATTTTTTACTAAAATTTTCAAACATGGGTGGTACAAAACAACAACATGTTTCAAAAAGTTCTATTTCACCAGTTTCCAAGCTCTCCATTATAAAATAGCGTAAAAACTGAAAAAATTCAGGTGTTAATGTTCTAAAAAAATTACACTGTTAGCGTGAATTAGCCTGCTAAAATTTAAACTTTTTAACTATACAATGTAAAAATCATAACTTAATAGTTAACTTAAATGGTGAGTCCATTAGGATGTGGCGTATGTCCAGTCATGGTATGTTGTTTGTCACGCAGGGGAGGCAGAGGAACTACAAGGCCGGCTGCGGGCGTCGCGCCACCGCGTCACCGAGCTGGAGCGGGACCTGGGGTCAAGTCGCGCGCACGCCGCTGCCCTTGAGAGCTCTGTCACGCAGCTGACCGCTCGGGCGAATGAAGCAACACACTCTGTCGAGGCGCTCAGGTATAGCAACATTGGGATATGTATAAATATCTAGTAATTTAAAATTAACCAGTTGAATCTCGCTATCTTGAGCGTAGATAACTCAAAAGCCTTGGTAACTCAAATTATTTTAAATACCCTCAAGAAGACCTGTCAATTCAATATCAATATATTCAATTCAATATCTTTCAATATTCATGAACTCCACTTATCCCAAAATCTGAACACTCTACCTATTCATAAAACAGCTTCTAGTCCCAATTAGTATCCTCGCCTCGTAACTTGATGAATGAATTTGCGCTACTATTCAGTTAAAATTTTTGGATAATCAGCTGTTCCATGAAAATAAGCATATAACATAAGCTCAATGTTTTTGGAACCCCCCCTATCCTGTATTGGCCATTCGCCAACTTATGGGGTGAGTCTTAAGTTTACAATAGCAAGACTCGACTGTACCTTTCTTTTTTCAAGAATGAAGATATCTTGTCTACCAGATATGTCACTCAGTAACATTTATTTACCTACAATTGGTGATTTTGCACCAATTGTTTCTTTGAGATACCATAGTTTACCTATTCCTGTGATGTTTGTTGGCCAGCAGTTTAGCTACCAGCCCCAAGAAAAATTTTCCAAAAAAAAATGTTGTGGGCTGTGTAGAAAGAATCAACAAGCTCAAGTATGAGCGAGCTGGTATCTAAAGGCTCATGCCTGAGCTGGTGTTTCAACGCATCTAAGTCTGTTAGTGGATTGTGAGATACTACTCCATTTTAGAGGATTGACACTTTTGTAGTGTTATACAGGGTGAAGTGTTTTTAGGGGATTTTTTCCTGCTCTATGAGCTGACAGTGACTTGGAGGACTTAATATAAGAGCTGGCGCAGTAAAAGACTTGTTAAGTATAATGCTTCAATCTGAGTGCTTTTAATTACAGGAAGCACGTGGGGGATTTGGAACTTGAAGTGAGTGATTTGCAGAATAAACTGGAAATGAGAGATCAGACCATGGCTGCTCTACAGTCGGAACTGGCAGAGAAAACTTCACAGCTAAGCTTGGCCCAAGTGCGGGTACAGCAGGTGAGTGTCGACTTATAATTTGCCAGTTGAAAGATGTGTGTTTGTTAATAATATATACCATCATAAGTGTGATAAATTGTTTAACTAAAGCCAAACAATTTTAACTTAAGGTTACGGTACAACTATTTATAGGTTGTTTTAACCTAGTCTAAAAATCCACTTATAACATCCTAGATACCGAAACCTGACCAAAAAATGTGAAGGTCTACTACTTGGTTTAGTAGTGGCTTTAGGCTATATTTCAAGGTAAACTACACGATACTCACTTCTTTCTAAATTGCACTTTGACATATACAAATTTAGGGGTGAAAATTTTGTGTTACGTTATTTGGTGGCACTTTCAAAAAGTCACATTCATTCATAATACTTTGTTCAATTATTCATAAATATCCATTTATTCATTCAGTACACTAACATAGCCTAAACGGGAGGTTTTCTGGAAGATTACGTTTCTCTTCACTAACACTTAAAAATTATAATACCTAGGTTAGGTTAGTTAAAATGATTGATTACCTCAGAGAAGAGTTACCTGCGAGATTGATTGTGAAGTGCTTCTCGAAGTTAACCGTACCAGCGAGAAAAGTAACCTTCCAGGAGCGATCCCGCCAAAACTCTGAGTATATTTGTCTCTTGGTGGTGCATTATTGATTGCCATATCTGCCATAGTGATTATGCAAAAACAACTTTCCCTCTAGTATGTGTTGCCAAACTGGCAAACCAACAGAAATGTGCAATGAAAGTGCAGTAGACTCTCATGGTGAACTGACAAATGTCAGGCAAGGTTGGTGCTGAAAGTTGCTGCAAATAGTGACAAGCGATATCTTAAAGAGCCGGACTAGTGGAGAGCTGAATCGACGATTTGCCGGGAATGTTAAGTGTTTTCCGTGTTAACTGTTATAAAAAATTATAGGAAATTGCTTGTTTTAAGTTTTTAAAAAAAATTTACAGTAAAGTGGCTAATGTCATTGTAACACGAGTATACTAATCTGTTGTGTCTCACAGCTGAGCGGAGGTCTCGGCAGTGACACGACGATTGACCAACTGCAGAAGACCAACGAGGAGTTGTCGCGCACTGTGGAGGGCCTAGAGGCTCGGCTCAGCAGTGCTGCCACCGTGCACGAGCAGAGCGTGCGGGACTACCAGCGATACGTTGAGCAGCTGCAGGCGGAACTGACAAAGCTCAAGGCCTCGGTAACAGATGCTACCGTAACCTAACCTAACCTAACCTTAACCTAACAAACCCTTAAAATAACTTAAACCTTAACCTAACCTAATCTTAACTTGTGATGGGCCGATTCCAGAATTTCTCGATTCCGGTTCCGATTCTAACATTTGGATCTCGATCCTTGATTCTGCATTTGATACCGATTCCAATAATAGCTTAATATATTGTGGGGTGATCACAAGATTAAAAATAATAATACTATGAAAATAAAAAAAATAGGCCTATGTTAAAATAAAAAAGACAGTTGAATTACCAAGAAAAAAATTAGAAAACCATTAAGATATTTGGCCTGTTATAGATAAAAACTCCAAGAGATCTAAAAACCCTTTTTTCATGTAATCTTAAAAGAACTGAAAATAATACCGTAGTAAAAAATTTAATTTGAAAAAAAACCATGTCTATCCACAGGGTGTCTACTGATACTGGAATTACTGGAAATACTGGAATTATACTTGAATTTTATTTCCATACTGGAAATACTGGAATTATACTTGAATTTCAAAGTCGATACTGGAAAAATAGAATTTTATTAAAATCCAGAAATTTTTGTTTTAAAAATGCATAAAATATAGCTTTTGTCATTTGATCTGTACATTCCGATGTATAAATATTTCACTTGTCATTATTGTTGTTCAAGTATGTTTGCAAACCAAAATCAGAAAACTTGTAGTTACATTCAAATAATTAATTTAGCAAATAAGAAATCTAACCGTTTGTGTAAAGATAAAGTTTAGAAAATGTTGGATTTTGTACTAAAAATTGAGTTTTCTTTCTAAAATTTTATTCATGATATGAGTATTTATTTTACTTTTAGTATTATTCTATTTCATCAATTTTTTGCAATTAACTGTACTTTTTTTATCACTTTTTGTATTAAAAAATACAAAATAAAGTGGTCCGTATGGAAAACTTTAAGAGGAGTTTAAATGGCCTGATAAAAAAATGAATACAGTACTAAATTAAAAAGTGTTAACATTGGAAAGTACTTATTAATCACAATCATAAGTATCTATATATAGGCAAGCATGATTATTTTCCTCATTTTTTCTCAGCTTGTGTGTATTGTAAGAGAAATCCGCGCTTACAGTTAGAGAGGTTCATCCTGTAGATGAACAGAATGCCTATAATTCACATCAGCCTCCAGGGGTACACCTTACCGGCTTTCAAAGTTTCAGTGTTAACCTTACAGAAGAAGGATAATTTAGAGTCCAAAACAGGTGAATTTTTGGTAGAATTTCGACCATTGGCGATCTCTTGATACAAAAATCTGTTTATATATGTATAAAATTTTGTTTTTGTTACTCCATATTCAGATTAACAGTTCGCGAGTGATACTGGAATTTTTTGGAAAAATGTACTGGAAATACTGGAAATATACTGGAATTCCAAAATCAGATATCAGTAGACACCCTGATCCATGATGTCACAGTTCAAGGTCTCTTTACCGACCCCTACGGGACCGGATCATGTAGGATACGAAACAGGTCGCTTAAACCGAATAATATCTGAAATGTGTGTTAAAATCAATTAAACAAGTGAAAAATATTAAAAATTGTTGCAAAGCAATCAATTGTTCCTAACCCAGTCAATTAGCTAATAAAGTAAACATACAGTTTTGGGATAAAAACTACTAAATATCCAAACTAGCATTCACAGAATAGTTAAAACTTCCTAAAAGTCAAATAGTCAAGCTCAAATACTCTTTATTCCCAAAATAATTTACAATATTTTATACAAAAGTAATTATAGAGAAAGTCCCCACATGGGCAGAACCTGTGCGTCGTAACCGATTCCTTAAATAGACTGTCTTAGAATAAGGAAATAAGAATAAAGCAAACACATAACATTAAAGTAAAATGAGACTACACAAATAAAAAATATAAATTATAAAACAAAAACAAAAAGAACATGGATTAATGTTGTCTAACAATTTTGGGATCAACCAAAAAGGACAACGCAATGTGGAAAGAAGAGTGAGATATTAACACTGCTAGACGATTATGAAAAAAAAAAAATCTCAAGCTGACGACCTTTCGACCTCTGTCTCCCTATATTTCTTTATCACTCATGCACACACACTTGCACATGCTTACCTACACTATTACCTCATCCACATACACTTACTTACGCTCGCACATTTGCCTGCAGGAAATATTGAGAGCGAATGACTTACTTTTACTTGCCACAGAAAGGGTCGACCTGTTGAAACATGAGTTATATTTAGATCATTATTGCAACATCGGCTCTCACGGCGGAAGTTTGTATATTCCTGGAAAATGGTCGAAGGATCCGACGGGCGGTTGATCCGAAGTTGGTTAAGAGAGCTTCCACCTGTACACAAAAGACTACCAACAGTCGCGATTATTTAGATGGAAAATGCAAAGAAACGAGGGAATGGGCTAGTTCACAATCATCTACCGCAAATTGGATTTATTTTTAGCAGTTAGCAAAAGATGCGCGTGAAAGCCAACTTCCAAAATCTAATTCATTTAGACATCCATATAAATAAGAGACAGTAAAAATATTCAAATCAGTTTAAAATACGATCAGAGATATAAAGACCTAACCTAATATCAACATCAGATCAGAATAAAGAAATGCAGTTGCAGACAACGATGTTCTAAGAGTGATGCATAAAATGCCATGACAGGTTCGTTGTCAAAACATACACCTTAATAGTTTATTGTTGGAACACACATATAATCCAGGTCTCTGTTAACCCGTTTAATAAACCACCGGTTAATACGGCCATTTTGGAATCCAGCCAGTGGTCCGGTCCCGAGGTGGCCGGATTTGAGGGATTCTACTGTACAGTTAAATTAATTATTGTTTATAGCTGTAGAATTACTTGTAGATCTTAACCAAAGAGAGTCATCAATGGTGAAAATTTGTGTATAAATATTAAATTGAAATAGCTCAAAATACAGTACTTCATTGGAATACATACATCTATATATTTGTAATTTGAACAATAAGTATATATTTTATAAAAAAGTTTTGTTTCTGTTAAAAATGATAAAATTTTGATAAGTTTTAAAAACTTGGAAAATATTTGCAGACATTGGTGTTTTGATTAAAAAATCATCATTTACCAAATCAGAGGTACAGTTACAAAGGAAAATTAAGTTACAAGCTCTGTTCTCTTATGGCATGCGAATCAAATTAAATTTAGAACAGACTGTATTTTTCAACCAAAATTTTTGTAATCTTTTCTGTAATATTTGAGTTTTAAATTTGTTTAACCTCTCAGAATTGCAAATTTAACTAGTCGACCCAGCTTGCAATCCACAAAAGAAAGAGAATTTGTTTAAAATGTTTATAATAATAAAATGATGTATAAAAAATGTTACATTTAAGACTAAGCTAACAACTGTCGGCAGGAGGAGATGAGCAGAGAGCAGATGGAGCGGTGGACCATTAGAGAGCAGCAGCTGGTGCAGCAAGTGAGCGAACTCGAGCGCCAACTGAACCGAGCGCCCCAGCCGGTCGAGGACCCGGCCGCTCGGGAACTGAGGGAACAGCTGACGCAGGCGCAGGCGACAAGCCAACAGCTGCAATTACAGCTGGAGCACAAGGTAGGAGCGGTGGTGTTTCATGCTCATTTTATTTCTGGTAGACGTAAAGATTATATACAGTAGACTCTACTAGTAGTCTTGACTATTTTTTGACAGTTTGATTTTAGATGTTCCAGAACGTCCACATTCATTTTATGTAAAGGGATATCAGGATGGGATAAATAAATTTTATTGTTACATTCCCACAAAAATGACCACTTTAAAAACCATTGAAAATCAAAACAAAGTATTTAAAAAATTGATATTCAAACATTTGAAACCAAAAACTAAGATAACTACACATCTTAGGAAGCAGGTTACTTTGATAAAAAGCCATCAGTGATGACTGAGTAAAAATATTCTGACAGTTTTGACATGCGTGGTTTGTTGATGATGAATAATATTGACACAAGCACAAGTGGCAGTTTATTTAATGCTTTCACCTGATTAGGGCTTTGACAGTTATCCTGGTTTGATGAATTATTATTGCCTTCAAATGCAGTTTAAAGCAATTCTATTTATAATTACATTAAAGATCAATATATGTTTAAGAAGAGATGTACAGATACATAATAAACGTACAGATCCTCAAAAAAAAAAAAAAAACGTACAAACACAGAAGAATTGTACATTACGTACGTGTTGTCCGCAGAGTCATGAGGTTGATTGTCTGCGCGAGGGTCTACAAGAGCGAGCACTGCGTATACAGGAGCTGGAGGCGGCAGTTGAGCGATTAGAGGCCGAGCGCCCTGACGCAGTAAACCTGCAGGCGGCGATAGAGAGTGATAAGGTAACACCACTTGCTACTGAATATGACGTTGTGCCTGGGTAAATTTGGAGTCTTGTTTCCCAAAATCCGACGTAATGTTTTTATCACATTTTACTATTGTAAAACTCCACAAACTTGATTCAATGTTAACTTAGGCAGTGTTGAATTTTTCGAGTCAAGTTTTGCTAGCTGATATTCCCAATGTTTACCTGGCAAATCATGTAACATCTTAAGCCCTATCTTATACACAGTGTCCTAATATAATACCAGAAGTTAACGATGATTGGACCATGGAAAAGTGGTCGCTAGCAATAGTATAGGTATAAATGGCTGAAAATACCAATTGAAGAATGTAATTGGTCAAAATTGGACCTACACATCCAAGGGCCAGGTCCAATTTTGAAAAAACACAAATACACAGACAGCACACTACGAACTAACACTTATGGATTAGTACACAGATATTCAATATCACATAATTACAACTGTCTCCACATAAACCGAGTTTGTTAGTTAGAATCTTCACAGACATTGGGTTAGTATTGTTACACCACTTAGATTACATTTACATTGTTAAACAACCACAGTTATTACATGTTACACACATATACACAATGAACATTCAATATGGATAGGATCAGTATTTATTTAAGGTTTCCAATATGATAGTTTTAATCCCAGTTTTTCAGTAATTTTAGTAATTTTTCAATTTCATGTTATGTTCTGTCAGTCTTCATTCAAGAAACAGCTGGTAGCGGTGGCACGACGAGCTTTCTCCGATTTGGTGGGGAGAGCAGTGCTACCACTCTAAAACTTAAAAAATTTTGCATTGATGCTGGGCGGGTGTTTTTAAGAGACACATGTAATTGCATTTTGCCATTTTGTTATGTAGTATTGAGAGGCCAGCCTTTTGCCACACCACATTAGTTTTAAGAAAATATGTATTTAATTGTTGTTAAATTTTTGTTAGATTTGGACCTTGATGATAAGTAGTTAACTTATCGAGGCCAATATTTGTAATGTCTTGAATTTATAAATAAATAAAATAAAATAAAATAAAATAATATTGTCTGTTAACAATGGTTGTATTGGAGTAAAGCAGCCACAGTATAATGGGTGTAATTTCCTGTAATGTTTACGATTGGAAATGTTAGGTTAGTCAGGTTTTACACTAAGATGGATCTGTATTTTTAAGCGTTAGTCAATATCGTTTAGATAGTTATTTAAAAATATCAAACCGTCGCCTTCCAGGCATAAGGTCGTATCTAAAAAAAATGGATTTTTAGGTTACGACAGTTTCTGAATCTCCCAGACAGCCTCTACACATCACACGAATCGTCGTATCTCTATCCCTCCTAGTTTAGAAGATACAGGCTATATCCTATGAGTCGTATCTCAAAAAATTGTCAATTTAAATTAGACGAAAGGTCGTATCAATTAATGATACGACTGTTTGCCTGATACAACCCAGTCAAAAAAGGCGTCGTATCTCAAGATACGACCATTCGTCCGAACTATAATTTTGACCTTGCCTAGTATAACCTTGCATAATGTATTCAGGCAAACTGTCGTATGTTGTTTATATATATAATTTTCAAAGTATATATATATTTTCAAATCTCTTGGTGTGTACTTTAAAGTTTAGGGTATAATGCATTACTAGCCTAAAAATAAAGTTTCTAAGTTCATTCGTTTAGAATCTCTGAAGCAAAATGTAGGTGTGGTTTTTGTTTTTCTGCTCTCCTGAAAAATCACTGAAAATGAGATACAGTAGAACCTCGATAGATCGACTCTCAATAGTTCGACACTCCTGATAGTTCGACATGGTCCATGACAACTTAACATGTTAATAATGACGGATAGTGTCCATGTTGGAGCCTGACAAAGGTGAAAATGTAAACAAATTGGCAAATGATTTGAATGTTGTTTATGTTAAAGTTCAATTAGGTAATGGTTTCACTAAAATTTAGTGTTCCCTAAATTCAAATTATGATTTTTATACTCCCAGTGTTAAAATTTCCCATATACTCCCTATAGTTTGACATTTCGATAGTTCGACACTCTCCAAGTCCACAAAGTGTCGAACTATCGAGGTTCTACTGTACGACTATATGCCTGGAAAGCGACGAAACATATGGTGTGCTATTCGCCATTCGGGAATCTTTATAGGCGAGAGATCTTAAAATCAGGAGATTTTTATAGGCCCATTTTTGTTCTGAAGTACATTAAGGCTGTCGCACTACTGGCTTAGCAGATTTGCATGTTATTCTTGAGGACACAGGTTTCATATGCTAGATGAGTAAGTGTAGCAAACAAGTCTATCCCGGGGGTGAGTAAGCGAAGCAAAGGAGCTAATTATTCTGAAAGAAGCTAAGGAGCTCATCCCGGGGGTGAGAGAACTGAGCGAACAAGCTCGCTCGTTTCTAGTTATGGTAATAAACATGAAGTTGTTACTCGAAGGAATGAAAAATACAGTATGGATGGAAAATTTTGGAAAAAGTGTTTGGAACTCTTGGAATTGAAGATATAATTATGTGTTTAAAGTTCATGTAGGTGATTTTATGTTATTGTGGACATTTTCCATTACAGTAAAAAAACGTTTTTACTAATCAGTGATGAAAGTTATTCAGTGCACTCTCGTTCATCGGAACTAATGTGGCGGAAGACCAGTTCGGATGTCAAAAAATTCCGATGAAGCGGAGTCGGTAGTGAGTCATTGTTTTCACCATTACAGCGATCAGTTATGGTTATATTCACTATTGTTGGTGAGGTAACACAAGAGATTTTCTGAAAATAAGATATTGAAACTTGGAGCATTGTAACACTAACCTTACTGAAATAGAAAACAATGCAGGAAATGAAAATCCTCTTGTAGTCCCCGCTCCATATTCCATAACAATTTTTTTGCCGACTCACTGGCATTGATTCTGTAAATAGCCTTAAGTTTATCCTCAATAGACACACAAACCTTTTTCTGATTTTCTCTCATATTTCAGTAGTCTATTGCTAGCATTCCATGTAACACAGGTGCACCGGCGAGACAGACAGACACTTTAGGAAGCGGATGTTTACTTCTTGCCCCCCCCCCCCTCTTCCTACTTTCTTGCGAATACTTACATGACCTCGGCAATCACGTTGAGGGATGCACGAGTGTTCGGTGACAAGTGATGCAGAATGTGATACATTACTGTATTGCGAGTATAACGAATTGGTAATTGAAGGTGCTAAAATATATTTTAATTATTTTTGTAAGAGTTCCGATGTCACTGAGTTGGATGAACAAGAGTATGCTGTAATGTCATTACCTTCTATGAAGATAGTGACCAAATTGTAGACCTTGCTTCTACAAAACTTCTAAAGATAGTGAGCTCTTTTATAAAGGATTTAAATATGAACCTTTCTTTTTTATATATACATCTCTTTTAACTTGAAAGAAACAACTGTCCACCGAGAACACTAATGGCAATATCTCCGATGTATTTCACAGTATTATAACAATTTTTAATGTAGGTGGCAGCTTCGAGGGCAGTGGCACAAAACACCAATCTCAAGAAACAGCTTGAAGAACTCCAAGAAGCATTGGTTAAACTGGTGGGTTTATTTTCAATTCAGTGTGTTTTAGATAATAATAATAATAATAATAAAAAGTCTATCTTAAGTCAGTGAGTCTACCCATTCCTGAGTTTAGAGGTTTTAAAGGAAAAAAAATTATTCCACTAATGATTTTAACCGAGTAATACATTTTAAGTGGGGGCCTATCAACTTTCATGGGTGGATTTAGGATGATAATTTTTTTAACAATTGTAATTAGCTGCAACAGAAACTTTTGAAAGTATTGCGTTATATAAAAGAAAATAATACCTTTTTTGGCCCAAAAGCAAACAATTTAAATTGGGTGAATTAGGTAATGGTAAATTATTAGTATTAAAAGATTTCATACCTTTTGGAAACCTTGCATCCTGTCATATCAAGAGAATATACATTAAGAGAAATTTTTATTTTATTAATAGTCATGTTATCTGGCTAAACAAGGAGATACTGGAATGTATGGTAGAGCCCAAAACATTTCTGTATGAAAAATTGTCAAAAATTGATGTCCCTATTAATAATGTTAGGAGGTACTTATACGGCATTGTTGTTATAATAAACCTCCTGTTTAGCAGAGCAACAGCAAGTTAGAACTAACACAGCAGCTGCAGTACGAGCAACACCTCAGCAAAGATCTGAGTGAAAAGTTGGAGCGAATCCAGGTACAATGAACTATGTCTTCACACTATGTTTGACTTTCAACTCAAATTTTATAACTCATTAAATTTTAAAATTTAAGCTCTAAACTTTAGTGATATCTTTTTAAGGTACTTGGTATTATTATTTTAAGTTGGTAGCTGGCTAGGATAGCCGTAAGATATATATAAGTTACTTGGTATGCAGGTTATAGGCACCACATATTATTTTAAATTAACATTTTTGTAAAAATTTCAGGTATTTAGGTAGACAGAGTTTTTTTAACAGAGTTACTAAAGGCGGCAAAGTTGGCATGGAGAATGGAGAATGCATCATCGGTTTAGTTTGGGTCAGTGTTGTTTAGATAAGTCAATATTGGTCACTTTATCTTCAACTCACTCATCTTTAAAGTAAAACTATATCAAAATGTAATCTTCAGCGTAAACAAACTAACCACAGGCATTGCGTCTAGTTGCGACAGAGCAAGCCTAACAATGATCGTCCGCCCTTGAACGACGTTTTATCTATAAATCAGATGCATTGGTCACAAACAAGCAATTACAAACATAAGAGAATCAAGATTGAGTTATCTACACTAACCTCACCTATCCTAGCCAGACTAAACTAGAGTTAAAATTTGCGGTGCCTATAAACCAACAAGTAACCTTTTTAGGTATAAATGATTACTGTAATGTGTATCATTGTTTGTATATAATTAAGTTTATTGTTTAAATCAAATCACCTTTTTTAAGCATAAAGACCATTTATAGATGAACTGTTTGCAGCATCCTTTCCTTTTTTCCTCATCTTTTACAATGCTTTAAAACTATTACGTCTTTCAATTTAATGACCCAGCACTAATTTGACGTTATTTAATGAAACACATTATGAATCAGTTCTGTGCAGTTAGAAGCAATCCTTCCTCTTAGTTGAGCATAATTTAATCACATATTCAAACAAGTAAATTATTGCAGGACTCTAAACAGACGAGCAGTGAAGTAGAAAAGTGTCAACAAACTGAGACTCCAGCCCTTCAAGAAGCGGAAGTTCAGACCAATGAAAGCCAACCTGTCGGTAAGACATTGTTTTAGGCACCCAAATTTTATATGGATTTGACTACAGTTGACTCTTGATGATTGGTGGAGCGGATTATCGGCGTTGCGGCTTCATGGCCATGACACAAGTTTTCATCTTAAAGTTGTTTCTCATTTGGCAATTGCTTGAGTGATATAGCGATTAATTTCTAGGCTATTTCAGGCTGTGTTTGGATTAATGGCGATAGTTCGGCCACAGCCGATAATCAGGAGTCTAGTCTAAAAACTTGAAACATTATTACAATTATCTTAACCTCACCATGACAAAGGTATTTATGATCCAAACTAAGAAAGGGGAAAACAAACACGTTGGGCATAATATACAGAAATATTTTCCTCCAGAGTTAGTTAAGCTTTGTTTTGTTGTTTACGTCCCGGTGCACCTACAGCATGTTGGATTGGGCAAATGTTTGTTGATAATGTTTTGCGGGATTTTACATTTAATCGGGGTATTCCATCTTTGCTTGTGGCTTTACCAGTATTTTCTGTGTGCGAGTTGGTAGCCCTGTTCTGTCGGCAGTGAGCCCTGAGGCGATGACCAAGCTGGAGGAGAAGTTCCGCCGCACGATGGTCGAGTTAGCGGACCTGAGTGACGAGAAGCAGCGGTTGGAACACCTGGTGTTGCAGCTGCAGAGCGAGACGGAGACTATCGGTGAGTGAAGATGGTCATAACAGTCGACATGACTACATTGCGAACCAACAATCGTACAGTTGACTCACGATAATCAGATGGTTACAAGACCGTGGTGGTGTCAGATTTACAGAGGTTAAACAATATTGCTTACTTCTAACGCTCAGCTGTCACACTAATGACTAATGTCTCACTAATACATGATGGGTTACTTGTACGTTTCTAGAAATAAAACCTCCTTAGCGGAGGATACTAAAATCCAAACCGGTTGTCGCACAAAAACAAACGATTGCTAATTTTCTTGGTCTATTTTTGACAAATTAAATAAAATGTCAACCAAAGTTGTGGTACACTCCACATATTAATATATTAAAATGTATTAATATTAATTATTAAATATTAATATTAACTATTAATATTAAAATATTAATTATAATATAATATAATTAAAATATTTATTAAGATGTGATCATTAGTAAGATAGCGAGGAAATCAGAAATATAAATAGAAACTGGAGAATTCTCTCACAACACGTACATCTGTCTGTAAAGTTCACATTGGAAACGTCTAGACTGAAGCGCGAGATACAATGTCAGACTACTGAGCTTATCAGACTATCACGGGTCAACTGTACACACAAACAATTGATTGGTTTAAAATGTATGAAATTTCAGCGTTAGTTTTTCATTTGAGACCGGTACTCAGAAATAGGATTTTTTGCTCTAAGATTTCCGACATAGTACATTTTTAATCCTGCGATGCTCTGCCTCCAGAGTACTTGTTAGAATACTTGTCAAATGTGGATTCCTTGATAAAAGTTTTGTTCAAAAATTGTTAATATGCTATCTGTTGATTTTAAGAGGTAGTTCAATTAAATTTCCAATGAAGACAAAACAAACGTATCAATTGTAAAGTTTGTAAATAACTCAAATCTTGCATCATGTCTCACTACAGAACAATTAAATTAACTTAGCATGGTGTTTCCAAATCATCAGATTCCTTTCCCACTGTTAATTAATTGAAGCCTACGTTTATATTTTCTTCCTGAATAACAACTTATTGTTTCAGTACATTACCTTTGGAGTATTTTCATTATAGTTACATTTTTCTTTAGAGCAAAATCATAATTTGCGTCAATGAAACTTGCCTGTATAAATTTACCCATAACAAGTTTCTTATGAGATTGCTTGTAACAAAAAAGTATTTGTTGTGCAGGAGAGTACATAACACTGTACCAAATCCAGCGTGGTATGTTACGGCAACGCGCGCAGGAGAAGGACGAGCAAGTGGCGCGGCTGGCGCAAGACAAGGAAGCATTGCGTAACAAGCTGGCACAACTGAACTCCCTGGTGCAACAGCTGGTGGGCGGAAATGGCGGAGGAACATGTCCGGAGCAACACCAGCCAAACGGACACGGTACCCGACCCGACCTCATACATAGGCCCAGCCTAGTTTAACCTTCACTGAGTCCTTTGAAAACAAAAAAAAAATTGGAATTTAGCCGCTAGGAATAAATTTCTCGGGTTTGATAAACAGACTGAATTTAATCTGAAAAAAACATACTGTACAGTAAACTTCCTCTTATCCGGCATGTCTTGGTCTTGACTCATGCCGGATAAAAAAATATTCTGGATTATAAAATGATATATAGATAATAAGAATTGAACAAAGAATGACTTTAAAAATAGGTAATTTATTCTTTAAAGAGCTTTACTACAGTATAAAAAAATTGTTTATCATTACATAACATACTGTAATGGAAAATACATTATTATAAAACTAAAATGAGAACTATACGATGTCACTCGATGTCAGCCAAAAATGACAGGTCTCCCCTCCACGCTTGCCGATGTGCTTTGTATGGCACAGTAATTATTTTGATTCCTATAAATATCTCTGAAAGGCGTGCCGGATCATAGGATGCCAGGTTGGAGGAAGTTTACTGTAATGTGATCGTTGAAATAATTAATTCAAGATGTAATTTACATCGCAAAAAGTTATTGACCAGGATAGTTGTTATACTGAATTAGTATATTTCGTTACAAGGGCTGAAAATTGGGTTTTGCTGGCTTCGAGATCGAGTTTCAAGTTCGAGTCGAAGTCGAGACCAGTCAATAACCTAACCTAGTCGACAAAAGCCTATCACACGGACACATCCCATTCCTTAACCTTCCTAATTGAAGGACTAGTCCATAACATAACAAAAACATCAACAGCCCAACAAACGGACCCATCGATTCCATAACCCTCCTAATCGATGGATCAGTCCATAACCTAAACGACAATAGCCCAACACACGGACACATCCATTCCGTAACCTTCCGAAGCGACAGTCCATAACCGACAACTTGGCCTTTAATTCTCTAAACCCACATTTACAGACAAAGGAATCATTAAAAGAGCGTGCCAATATAAGTAGGATTAGTGAGCCAGTGAGCCCATTGATCTATTCTACTTATGTTTTTAAGTTCTCTGGAAATCTCTTTTAAGTATTCCTTTGCCTGTAAAAATGAGTAGTAAATCACTGGCTCAATCGTAGGTTATGGAATGGTCCGTCAATTAAGTTCTCTGGCAATCTCTTTCCTTTGTATGTAACCTGGCCTTGAGCTACCCTATCCTCAAATTCTGTTTCACCCATATTGATCATTAACACCAGGGTCTTAAGTGATCAACACACCAATCCCCAGCATAACTTACTTAAATGTACTTGGCCTTATCACATATAAATAAATTTACAGCTCAGCTTACAAAAAATATTTTTGCTCTTACTTCAAAGTAATACACATGACAGTGATAAGGTATTTAGCACAAGAAATCTTGTGCTGATAAAAAGCTTTTTTATCATTCTGCACGAAATCAGCCAGTTTTTTGTTCTCTCAATAGTACCAAAACCGATTCTTTTCTGTCCTAGGACTGAAAAATCAGATGGAGAATTTTTTAGGTCCTAGTACTGAAAAGTCAGCTGTTTGCCAAGTATATTACTATTGATTTTATTTATGTTGATGAGCAGAATTTTGAAATTCAAACGTTATGAAAAGCATCGTTTGTAAATAACAGAAATGTAAACACTGCATATTACTTACTTTGTAAATATAACCTCGAAAATACAACTTTAATATTTTTAACGACCAAAAGTCTAATTTTCGCATTATGATAAATAACGTTGTTCATCACTCGGAGAAAAAGTGTCTTTTTGATGCTTAATCGTTTTTAAAAACACGATTGCGCACCAAACAGACCCACTTTTGCTCCTAGTGATGAAAACTACTATATTGGGATGATGAGTTTAATAAACATCTTGATTAGCTATTTTTACGTTTAACTGTCTATTTTTCAATCAATCAATCAGTTTTCTTTATTATAATGTTACAAAACCAAGGATTCCCATACAAACCAATTTTATTTCAATAATTTTACATCTACTAACATTTACAAGAGGTTTTAACAACAAGAGGTACTAACATTTAGGTTTACATTTCCAAGAGTTTTTACAGCAAACGAATATTGGTTAGAACCTTAAGTATAAGCTTGTTTGGGCTGAAACAGGGCATAGCAATTGCAAATGGAATTAATTAAACAAAGCATGTTGGATTAACTGTGGAATCTGCTTGAGCCTTTTCCTTTGTTTTGCTTGTTTAACACACTTGCTTTTTGCATTTACTTGTGGGTTGTTTGTAGTTGTAGTAGTTAATTGCTAATGGCAATGTGGATTGTGGTGAAAAGTTTATCCTGAATAATTCATAATGGACAATATTGACTGGTTTTTTTATGCAGTGGAGTCATCTTCATGATCATCTTATGATCTTTTTACTTATAAAGCCTATGTACCGAGAGAACGTACTTATCATTGTGCATGATTCATTTTAATGTTGAAATTTCTCGTTTTATTCTGAGACGAGATACAAATTAGGATGATTTTTTACCTTATCCCAGTATAAAAAAGTTCCAATGCTGGTCATTCCAAACTTAAAAGTAGATACAGTTGCATCCTGCTACTCCAAAATAATTAGGACAGGATTCTCCTTGGTTTAGCAAAATTTTCATGAGTAATGCAAGATATTTACTTTTTTAAGTATTACATCTAGGCCTAGTATTAAATTCGTTAAAACAATTTGTTTATATTTTTTACTATTTCTTGCAATGTTGATACACCTTAACAATGTACAGCAAAACTTCACAAATTAAATGGACATTGTATTTGTACATTGTTACAGTTGAGTTTATTGTTGCTGTGTGTTACTTCTTCCACAAAAATCAGGCTTAATGATATTGGCACCCAAAGATGATCGGGTTGTGTGAAAGTGCTTATTAATCTTAAACCGCGTGAAATGGTGACAAATACCAATTAATTCTTTCAGTGCTACGGAATGATATACCGTTCATTGTCTTTTTCCCAAGAAATTCTAAGCAATGATATACCGTTGTGCCACCGATATCAACACGGCAGATTGTTATTTGGAAACACTGATAATTTCATTCGATTCTCCTTACAATTGAGATACAAAATATCGTTGCCTAGCACTTTTGGATCTAATTAAAAAATACCCCCGTCGCAGCAGACCTGCGTACTCAGCGAATTTCCAAACGACCTTGAGATATTATATTTTCCCCATAAACACCATAGGAATGGATATGTAGGTTTGCTGCCTTGGGATGTTGTCAGAAAATATTAGTTTTGTTAGGAAATGTAATAGTTTCCTTAGATAAATGTCAAACTGTAACAATTTTGGCACTTTTTAATTTTCCCCATAAACCCCATGGGGGTGAGTATGTGGGTTTGCCGCCATATGGGTGTTATAAGCAAATATCAGTTAAATTCTACCCAGTGAATGTACATACCAAATATTATCAAGTTATGGTGTTCTTTTCATTTTCCCCATAAACCCCATAAGGGTGAGTACGTAGGTTTGCCGCCATGTGGGTGCTGTAAGCAAATATCAGTTGAACCCTACCTAGTGAATGTACATACCAAAATTTATAGGTCCATGTCCCTGGCCCGGCCATTTCGGAAATCGGCATTTTTAACCATACCAAAGGTTAATATACAGTTAGTATAGGTTAATAGAGCTATTCCCGCAGTTAGTATACATTCCGGTCAAATGTTATTCAATAAATGTAATGGCGGGCTAGAGACATGCCAGCCCGACCATGTCGAAAATTGGCATTTTTGACGATGCCAGAGGTTAATATACAGTTAGTATAGGTTAATGGAGCTATTCCCACAGTTAGTATATTTTCCTGTCAAATGTTATGAAATAAAATGTCATGGGGGCCAGAAACATGCCAGCCCGGCCATGTTAGAAATTGACATTTTTTACGATGCCAGAGGTTAATATAGGTTAATCTAGCTGTTCCCACAGTTAGTTTACATTCCGGTCAAATGTTATGAAATAAAATGTCATGGCAGTCAAAGAAATGCCAGCCCGGCCATGTCGAAATTTCGCATTTTTGGTGATGCCAGAGGTTAATATACGGTTAGTATAGGTTAATAGAGCTATTCCCGCAGTTAGTATACATTCCGGTCAAATGTTATTCAATAAATGTAATGGCGGGCTAGAGACATGCCAGCTTGACCATGACGCAAATTGGCATTTTTGACGATGCCAGAGGTTAATATACAGTTAGTATAAGTTAATAGAGCTATTCCCACAGTTAGTATATTTTCCTGTCAAATGTTATGAAATAAAATGTCATGGGGGCCAGAAACATGCCAGCCCGGCCATGTTGGAAATTGGCATTTTTGACGATGCCAGAGGTTAATATAGAGTTAATATAGGTTAATATAGCTATTCCCACAGTTAGTATACATTCCGGTCAAAAGTTATGATATAAAATGTCATGGCGATCTAAGAAATGCCAGCCCGGCAATGTCGGAATTTTTACATTTTTGACGATGCCACAGGTTAATATACAGTTAGTATAGGTTAATAGAGCCATTCCCGCAGTTAGTATACATTACGGTCAAATGTTATGAAATAAAATGTCATGGGGGCCAGAAACATGTCGCCCGGCCATGTTGGAAATTGGCATTTTTGATGATGCCAGAGTTTAATATACAGTTAATATAGGTTAATAGAGCTATTCCTGCAGTTAGTATACATTCCGGTCAAATGTTATGAAATAAAATGTCATGGGGGCCAGAAACATGTCGCCCGGCCATGTTGGAAATTGGCATTTTTGATGATGCCAGAGGTTAATATACAGTTAATATAGGTTAATAGAGCTATTCCTGCAGTTAGTATACATTCCGGTCAAATGTTATGAAATAAAATGTCATGGGGGCCAGAAACATGCCGCCCGGCCATGTTGGAAATTGGCATTTTTGACGATGCCAGAGGTTAATATACAGTTAATATAGGTTAATAGAGCTACTCCCACAATTAGTATATATTCCGGTCAAAAGTTATGAAATAAAATGTCATGGCGGTCTAAGAAATGCCAGCCCGGCCATGTCGGAATTTCACATTTTTGATGTTGCCAGAGGTTAATATACAGTTAGTATAGGTTAATAGAGCTATTCCCGCAGTTAGTGTACACTCCGGTCAAATGTTATGAAATATAATGGGTCATGGCGGTCAAAGAAATGCCAGCCCGAATTTCGCATTTTTGACAATGCCAGAGGCTGAAATACAGTTAATATAGGTTAATAGAGCTATTCCCACAGTTAGTATGCATTTCGGTCAAATGTTATGAAAATAAAATGTCATGGCGGTCAAAGAAATGCCTAACAAATCGTTGATTAGCCATTTGTCAAACTATTTGTATTGGCTTGCTAATTGATTTTTATCAATGTCACATTTGGGTTATCGGTTATTTATATTTATATTTTGTACGTTCTACAATACACACAACATTCGTAGTGATGACATTTATAGTATTTTAAACATAAATTAACTCATTGAATGTAATAAAATCGAGACTATGGCAGGTAGATATAATTTTGTATGATGATATAATACTGATTGTATGGATGTGGCAATAGCTTTACCAAATCCTATGATCCTTACCCCTGTATGGCTCTTTCATTGAAAGTGGATTCATTTCTACACCATACGGCATGTAATGGTAGGCCTAAGTACAATGTCTAATACATTTTTTTATTTAACAATATTAGAATATACCCGAAACTCCTTCGTCCGTGATTGTGATTTAGTTTAGAAGATATAATAAAATTCTTTCAAATGGTAATGAATATTTTTCCTTGAGTTTAATCGTAAAAGTCTTTTAGGGCGGGGAGCCCTGAATGAATTTTGCATAAACGGTTTTATTAGAAACGCATATATTAGCAAAGATGAACGTACATGCAAAATTTCACCCGCGTCTCAAACAATATTTTACGTTAATGTCAAACTATACCTGACCATACGGCTCGTCACTGCAGTACAACTAATTGTATATTGCTAATAATATAACCGGACCGATTGAAATATTTGAACAATTTGGTATTATGTTATGAAATACGGGACTTCGTTACAAAATTACATATCATTTACTAGAGACGTGTGAAAGGCGGACAAAGATTGGTATTTAAGCACATCTTGGCTACTTTGACAGGCATTTTGGGCAAAAGCCTGAAGGTCGCACAGGCAATTGAATTTGGTACGATCCTTCACACCCTTATCATAACATCAAGCGAAGTCGTTAACAAGTGAAAAACTTACACATTAGGATTTATTACCGTATCATAACTGACAGTCAGACAGAAAAAATAAAGACAGACAGAAATATAGATTACACAGATTGTTTACCCTGCTATGCTTAAAACATAATAATAATGTAATATTCCATAATTATAAATACAAAGATATAAAGTACAAAACTATTAGAGTAGATTACTTTATGTTTAGTTGTCGCTAATAAACAGCAGCAATTTTTACCATAATGAAACCGTTAAAAACATACGATTAAATTTAAACAGTTTATGGAATTATTTTTGTAATAATTACATTTGTAATGATGGAAAATAATAAATGAATTTCTGCCATTTTGTGCTACAAACTATAACTGTATGTCTCCAAGTGTTTTGAGCTACGATCATTCAACCACGCAATTTATTTAGTCCTTATTTTAAAGGTTATGGGTAACCAAACGTTTTAATGGTTAAACATATACAATTTATTTGTTGTAAAGTCTCAGTCACATGTGTGCTGAAATGCCGAACCCAAAAGACAAAGTCACCTGCCCGCACGACAAACTGGTTCGCTAAGCGAGTTCGCTTGACCGAGTGACTTATTTGGTGGCATTTTCAATTGTTTTAGAAGTGTTAGTTTAACTTTTTTTAAAGGTATTCTTTTTAAATTTTGTGTTATTTTGACATTTTAAGAACTAATAAATGTGTGGCTCGAAATCGAACAATTTAATCTGGATCCATCCCATGTTATTACTAAAATTGTTACATTTAGTTTTAAATTAATGACACCCTACCAATCCAATATTGTGATTATCAGTATTGCCAAAATACACTTATTTACAGCTGTACACTAAAAGTACTTGAATCGTTCAAGAATAGTCTTTTTAATTCATTTTTATTATTTCTAATTCGATCTTTTACATTGTCTGTTAATTTGCATGTTAAATGAATTTAGTGTGCCCTGGCCTAAAAGGTTTACTCGATCCTCTTTGTTAATGACCGAGGATGTCATGACGGCCGGGACATATGTCGCCGTCGGACAAAAAACCTGTCAATCTAGGTGTTGCAAATCGTTTGACAAATGGCTAATCTACGATTTGTTAGGCATTTCTTTTACCGCCATGACATTTTATTTCATAACATTTGACCGGAATGTATACTAACTGTGTGAATAGCTCTATTACCTTACTTACTAACTGTATATTAACCTCTGGCATCGTCAAAAATGCGAAATTCCGCCATGGCCCGGGCTAGCATTTCTTTGAGCGCCATGACATTTTATTTCATAACATTTGACCGTAATGTATACTAACTGCAGGAATAGCTCTATTAACCTATACTAACTGTTTATTAACCTCTGGCATCGTCAAAAATGCGAAATTCCGACATGGCCGGGCTGGCATTTCTTTGACCGCCATGACATTTTATTTCATAACATTTGATCGGAATGTATACTAACTGTGTGAATAGCTCTATTAACCTATACTAACTGTATATTAACCTCTGGCATCGTCAAAAATGCCAATTTCCGACATGGTCGGGGTGGCATGTCTCTGGCCCGCCATTACATTTTATTGAATAACATTGACCGGAATGTATACTAACTGCGGGAATAGCTCTATTAACCTATACTAACTGTATATTAACCTCTGGTATGGTAAAAAATGACAATTTCCGACATGGCCGGGCCAGGGACATGGAGCTAAAATTTATCAAGTTATTCCAATAAATAAGTGAGATACAGGGTTTCTTTGATTTCGCATAAGACTAACATGGAAAACCTATTTTTGGCTTTTCTCCGTAACCTGTTAAGCCAAGTTAAAAATTCAAAATACTAAATTGTTTGTTTTTTAAAGTTCTTTTAAATGGTTTCAGTTAAAATTGTTGAATTTTTAAAATTATGCTCCAAAAATGCAAAAATCCCATTTTTTACCCTTTTGAAAGCCCATAAAACTCCGTTCCCGTAACCTGATCATGTTGGTTCACGAACTCATGAAAATAGACCTGGTCTTACACCTTCATACCAAATTTCATCAAAATCGGAGGTCCCCTTCAAAAGTTATCAGTACCACAGACACAAACATATATATACAGGGTGTCCAGTTTCCACCTTTACAAACTTTTCCAGGTTATTAAGCATGCCAAAACAAACAGAAAAATCATATAAACATATGTCCGGAAATGCTTCGTTAAGCCGCTAGCCGCCATTTTGTTTTTTACACTTAAGAATTTTTATTTCCGTAACGGGTTATTGTATGGAGCTCATATTTGGCATGTACCTTAATCACACCAATGCTCATTTTTAGAAAAAATAATATTTTTTTCTAATGTATAGATTCAAAATGGCGGCCATTTTAAATTTTTAAACACAAATATCTCAAAAACCGTAAATTTTATAAAAAATTTACTTGACACAAAAAAGTTGACAAATTAAATTATCTAAACAGTGATACCAAGTTTGTAAGGATCCGACAACAAATAACAGAGTTAATGAGATTTTTCTCTTAAAATAACCTAATTTGGCATTAATCATAGGGCAAAATCAGTGTTTTTGCACAGGAAAACAACAATAACTCCCTTATTTGTTGTCGGATCCTTACAAACTTGGTGTTACTGTTTAGATAATTTAATTTTTCAACTTTTTTGTGTCTTATGACATTTTTATAAAATTTACGGTTTTTGAGATATTTAAGTTTAAAAATTTAAAGTGGCCGCCATTTTGAAAATATTCATCGGAAAAAAATAATATTTTTTCTAAAAATGATCATTGGGTGATTAAAGTACATGCCAAATATGAACTCCATACAACCACTCGTTACGGAAATAAAAATTCTTAAGTGTAAAAAACAAAATGGCGGCTAGACGCTTAACGAAGCATTTCCGGACATATGTTTATATGATTTTTCTGTTTGTTTTTGCATGCTTAATAACCTGGAAAAGTTTGTAAAGGTGGAAGCTGGACACCCTGTATATATATACTATACATATATATGAAAATGAACGAACAGTGTTTTTGGCTTCTGGGGACCTCAAAATGAAAAAGTAACATGGTCCCGGGCTTAGGTCTTACCATGGCTACTACCGTAATAGCGTATTCCCTATAGGGAAATTCGCTAAAAAAAAAAATTATCATGTACTCGCCTCCACCGCCCTAGCATTTTTCAAAAGTATTGTAATCTTTTTTAGCACTTAAAAGGTTAAGCATCCAGCTGAGCAGTAGAGTTTCCTATACAAGTCTGACTTTTTGCAACGTACTATATACTACTATGTACCTACTGTAACAACGTACGTTTTGCTAAACGAAAAATTGCATTTTCTCCAAAACCACTTGACGTAGAGCAATAATAATAATAATAATAATAATAAATAAAAATAAAAAAAAACAGGATTATTTAGTTTTTTGAGTTAATTTTTAAGAGTGGAAAGTAAAAAATTATTTCATGTTGACAGTGTTTTGAAAATCGAAACAATTGATATTTTAAACACTAACTTTTGAATACGCATTTCCTCAGAGATACCGGTGGTGTCATTTTATGCTTAATAAACCACAAGATTTTTATTTTAAAACATTACAACCGTTTTTGAGAAATTTAGATTTTTCATGTTTTTTATGAGTTTTGGGGGGTGAACTACCCTTAGAAATAAAAAATTCTAAAAAAAGAAAAGACGCCTAGAATTAAATTGGATGGTGACCTACATACCAAACTTTATCAAAATCGGTCCATTGGGACATTTTCTAGCTCTATTTACACCCAGACACAAATACACACACTCCCAGACAGGCATCACTCGGTTTTTGAAGCCATTTTTTCACTCAGGGGATACCAAAACAGACAAATCCAACAACTCAAATTCATTTTAAAAATAGTTTCTCCTAAGCAAAAGTGAGTATTTTCCTATCAAAATGTTTGCCGAATAGGTGGATTTTTTTAATAGTGGGACCACTTATAAAACAATTAATATCAAATATTTTTTATATTATTTAAGCCTTATCGTACAATATCAAGTGTACGATATTACACCTTCCTGACCGCCGTCTTTCCCCAGATGCGGGAGTGCCTGAAGTTGCGCCGCCCGGCACCGCGCCGGAAGCAACCGCCCACCAGATACGCAGCCTACTGACGGAGATCGGCTCGAGCAGTTTGGTCACCGGCGCGACCGACACCAACATCAACTTCCACCCGTGCCCGTGGTGCTCCGGCCGACTGATAACCGTCTAGGTGACACCACCCATCGTGCCTTGGGACAAGTTACCTCATAAAAGACACAATCTCTCCGGGATGAAAAACCACTAGGATAAAATTATGAACCTGAAAAAGTTATTTTTAAAGTCAGTTCATCTCTTTGTCACTATAATTATACCATTTTAAGTTAGTAAGTTTAAAATTTATTTGGAATGTTCTAATATCACCTGCTTCAGATATTTTGAAATTTGTGCTTTAACTAGCTCTCTTGTAAAAAGACAGTTGATGATTGTTATTTATTATATTTATATATTCAGGGAATTTCTCACAGTACAACTGTAGTAAGGTGTTTTTACAATTCTTATTGTTAATTATTGTAGTTGATTTTATTTTTGTCAGCTTAACATTCTCCTCAGTTGGCCTTGTATATGTTATAACTATAAGTTACTTCTTTTTTGTGCCAACCGTTTTAAATTGGTTTTTTCGTCCATTTTAAACTTAGGTGTTTAAAAATAAAAATGCTAATATTTGTGCAGCAAACCACCAAAGTAGGACGAACAGCCGCTGTACTGGGAAGATTTTTACACACACCTTGCATTCAGAAAGTGTTAGATATTGGAAATATGCCATTAACTTCTGACATTCCTTTAAAAATACTTTTTAAGTTTTTAGTTATGAAGAGCCTATTTGTTTTTCACAGAGATGCATTAAACTCTCCCCGCGTTGTGCTAAAAAACAGATGAAACGTTGTAACTTATTAACTTGCAACAGTATCGCAATCATATTTATACTATGTAAATTATTGTTTTAAATATTAGCGGATTTTTATGGTTATATATTTGTAAATATTTTATTGTATATTTGTATATTGAAGAGAACAGCAATATGTGAAAAGTCAGACTGTGTGCTACAAAGATTAAGCTTTACATGCCTTAAATAAATTTTTCACAGTTTCAACTTGTCTCTGGTTTTTAATTCCTTCTCAAAACAGTAAAATTGCAATTTATATCTTTATCTAAAGAAGTTGATCCGAACTGTGGTTAAACGAAAGGAACCTAAATAAATATATACTGTACACGTTTCATATACATACCAAATGTATTTAAAACATACATGGAATAACAGTCAATGAATTATATAATTAGCTTACTTATACCATACATATTACCATTTACATGTTAATATACAATATATCATACATTTATCAGTAACTTGATTGGACAATTTGTATTACTAAAATATTAAATTATAAAGCATAATAAATTATGCTTGAAATGTATTTAAATTATCTGCAAATACGTTAGGCAGTGAAATCTAGCGTTTATAAATATACAAATTGTAATATCATGAGTTGGAAAAAATTTGACAATTGAAAAGTGAAAAGCCTGCCTGTAAACCAAATACTTCAACTGCTTCATAATGGTTCTTGTTAACCACAAGGCAACTTTATTAAAAAATAATACTTTTGTCTGAAAATTGCAATGTAATAGATAAAAGTTAAAATAATTTTTAATTTTAAAATCATGTGAAATAACCTGGTGAAAACTGGTAAATTGAAACCTCGTTCAGTTAACATTTTATAACTGCCCAAAACATAGAATTAACCAACATGCTTTACAATGTGTTTAATGGGTTAAGGATTGAAAGGAAGTTTCTCATCGAAGATTATTTTTGATTAGAGAAGTTTAAATTATCCACATTCCACTGCATAACTGAAACATGTACAGTAGAACCTCAATTTTCCGGGGGCGGATCATCCAGGTTCAAATACAAGGACAACAAAATTAAAAATAGAAAAAAATTTTAATTTTAATATACAAAATAGATTAGGCCTATATTTTTCCAAAAAAATTTATTTGGTCACTGATAATGAAATATTTGTAGTTACCCCGTAGTTACTTCCCATGATTACCCCGGATAATCGAGGTTCTAATATACATTTAGGTCCAAATTCAGTACCACAATCAACTTTACTTTTAATGCCAGCACCTTTCAATCAAATGAAATATCTAAGATTATCCATGTAATCAAACTACTTTGGCCCTTTGAGAGTTTAGGGATCTACTTGTAGTAGAATTCATCTCAATTCTTATAGAAGTAAAGATAATTCCATAATAAAAAGAATATTGGACAAAAACCAACCCTTAATGGTTGAGGAACTTTGAATAATTTAAAAAGTTTAAATTGTGCAAGTATAAAAAAAATTCTACGCTAGAAATATTTGTTTTATGCACTAAGCTGCCTTGGGAGGTTACTACTAAACTGTTGTTCTAACATGAGTTTATAGTAACCGGTATCTAAAATTAAACATGGCAATTTAAAAGTTTTGATTTTTTACAACAACCTCTCTTAGAGTGGGAAACACAAACTCCCCTACAAAAAACTAGGTTAATCAAAAATATATCTAGTATTTTTAGTGACAATAAATTTTAATAAAAGCTTTTATAAAATGTTGAAATACATATAAAAGCTATTAAAGGTCTGGAAAAGTAAGAAATTCCTTATATTCTTCCTTTTAAATTGTGAAAGAACCATAATTTTTTTCATTTTTTACCTCACCTAAATTTCAATATTCAGAGAAACCCAACCCTCACGAACATTCATTGATAACTTTTCAAGTTTAAATATTTATTAATAGAGTTTTTTTCAACAAACGGGTAAATGTTACAATAAACGCTAAACACTATTTTTATATTGGTAAAAATAATTGACAATAATTTGTGCAGGGAGGTTAAACTATATAAATAAGGTGTAGTGTTTATCATCAATCACTTTTCAACAAGTTTTTCGTAACTACAAAGTGGGAAAAATAAGCAAATCCACCATAAATTAAGTAGTGTTTAGTGTTTACCGTATCATTTACCATATGTGCAAAATCACTCTAGTATTCTTTGTGGAAACACAATCCACATTGGTTGGAAGATCGTTATTTTATTAATAAACAATTATCTATATATACCTTAAATCATTTTCTTTGGAGGGCACAATAAAATGTTTCTTACATAAAACTGAATATTAGGTTATAAAATATAATTTCCAACTATCTAAATACATTCATTGTTACTTTAATTATTGAGTGCTACATATATACATGTATTGAAAATGTGCTTTGCCAATGTCTTCTGGAAACAAATTAGAGGGTTTTAACTGTTGTGCTCACTCTTATATCGATTCTTTAGCTCAAAAAAGTTCAGATCGGCATCGTCTAGATATTTGAGCATTCTATTTGGTAAATGATTACACAAAAAGTTACAACAAAACAAGAAATAAATTATGACAAACAAGTTTTAAATAACCATAATTTTACAAAAGACAGAGAGTTAATTTTATTGTTTAAAAGATCTGTCGAGTGGGATCTTGTGTATGGTAGAAAATGGTGCATACAAGCATTACACAATACAAAAGTACCCTTGACATACAATTGGCGGCGAGTTAGCCCTTTCATATCATTAGAAACAACAAACATTTTAGGCTTGCTGAATATCAAATCAGTTGTTATCAAAACACAATCCACTGTTGGAAAAACTGATTTTTTTGGTTGAATGTATTTTGGGGAGGTAAATACTGACGGAAACTGAAAATACCAAAAAGGGTATTGTAGAGCTTTACTGAATGCATTCAGTGTTGTTATTGGCATAACTGGACGATTACTTGTGTAGCGTGCACGGAAGCAAAGTCTCATTTAGAGGATATGTACAGGTTCAACATTGCAAGATTTAAAAACATTGTAAATCAAATATATCAACTAAATATATAATAAAATTTAGAGATTGATTCAAATAGAATTTTTCTGATAACAAAAAATTTAAGTTTTAAGAAATAACAAATACATGAAACTGTTGATAGTTTAGGTCGTGCAAAGCACTGACTAATCTCGTTTTAGACTAGACGATCAAGGTTATACACTAGACGAGCTCGAAAAGGCACATTCAAGTGGTAAAACTCGACAATATACTCTAAAATATGTCCATCCTTTACTGATCCCTTTGGTATTTTTGACTAGGCCTATAATTAAAACTCCTCAGTACCAAATATAAATGTCATCATTCTCCAGCTCACAGTATACACAATACACAAACGCCACACAACTATCATCTGACTCTCGTAAACAGGGAATAAAAATGGCCAGCTTTTGAGCATTTTTTAACAACCTCGAAAGTCGTTTCTCTTAAATTACATCACAAACTTGGCGTCATCTCTTATAGACCGTATATCACAACCTATCTTACATATAACAGTATCTAACATGGAATAGTATTTGAGAAAATCGTATCATGTCTACCGTCGTTTAAAGGACCTTCAAACCATCAGGTACGGAAAGACAGACTGGTAAAACTAAATGGAAAGTTTTCACTCTAATCTCGATTGCTCATAACTTAACAGATAAAACTTATATTATTGCTACAGCTGAATCGTGACAAATAATGAAGAATGTTAGCGACATTAGCATTAAGAGTAAAAAATTAAACGCCGGGTAATAAAAATATACAGTGTCTGCGTAGCACCGGGGGGAGGGGAAGCACTTATAGGAACAGCTGAGAAATGCACCACCATCCCACGAGCCTTTGTTCACGTACCGTATATACATCGGGCCCGCAGACGACGCAATCCTCGCACATGATCGGCAATGTTGGCAGCACTGGTGCTGGGGAAATGTGAAAATCTTGTTGGTTGTATTACCTTAAATTATATGGTTTCATCACTAATTGAGGCCTGAATTTCACAGCAAAATTTGTATTGTTTTAACAGTTGGACTTCTAATTTAAATTATACATTTGTAGAAATGAAAGTGAATTCTGTAAGATTTTAGAGAAAAAGAATTGTGCCTCGACTAATCTCAATATTTAAATACCTGCAGCCATCAA
Organism: Neoaliturus tenellus; assembly: GCA_030545055.2. Lineage (NCBI taxonomy): Eukaryota > Metazoa > Arthropoda > Insecta > Hemiptera > Cicadellidae > Neoaliturus > Neoaliturus tenellus. The sequence continues at coordinate 55,774,312 of CM061536.1, read as the reverse complement.
AACTGGTACTTTAGCCATTTACGAACAAAGTTGATGTTCCCTAATCTCCTGGAAACAGCTATGAGTAATTAAATTGTCACAGGTTTGTTACATCCTTTTTGTTACTTTTAATTTTTATTCCATATAGAAACTTAAAATTCCATAAATATTTCAAATTATTTAAACTCATTTGCCTGCTTGACATCTAGACTGATTGAATTATATTCCTTATTTAAAATATTTATACTTTATTAATTTGTAGAAAATATTTTATTTTTTCAATGATGAACAATGTCTAGAGGTCTTCAAACTGCGAGATTCAAAATTCCTCCAAATTAAAATTTATGATACTTCATTTATGGCTTCTAACATTGACTATGCAATGTTTAAACAATAATATCCAAGTAACAGACTGCCAAGATGGAATGTTAAAATATGTTTAAAAAACATGTATTACAATATGGCAGCGCCTTCGTTTAAACTTTTGATCTAAGATGTTCTTTTGGCCCTGGCAATCAGCACCAGCAGCGCAGTGGTGATAATTTAAACTGTGCACTACGACCTTGCTGTCTCAGCCTTGCTGGACTAAATTAAACTTCAACAGACTCTCCCACTAGGCTGGCAGTCTCTTACGAAGGTACAGTCAATGTTTCTGCTTGTTAAAATTTATTAAATTTCAAGTGGAAAGTAAACTTCCATTCTCAGTATTCTTTCTTACTTCACAAAGAGAAACTGTTGGTTAAAAATAAATTTTCACAACAAATAAAAGTTGTGAATTTTCTTTAAAATGTAAGGACCGATCACACACGAGCGAAGTTTCCTTATCTGCAAAGTAGTTTATTTCAATCACAAGATGAAAGGTAAGTTCTCTTAAATATTCAATACTAACTTCAATCCCGATTGTGAATTCAAGAACCGTATCGCCTGACAATGCCGACCGTGTGCGCGGATGTAAGACGCAAGGCCACTAAGACAGTATGGCAACGCTCCGACGCGGTATCGCGGACGCATGGTTCACGTTATCAAGGCTCGACCACTTCTTGAGCCCAGCTCGCAGAGCCTCCTCGCAGACTCGTGACATGGCCTCGAGCTTGTTGGCTCGCTCTTTGCTGAGCGGCTCGCCGGGGAAGGCGAGCTCGTTGGCCTCGGCGAGCGTGCGTAGGTCGAAGTAGTACTTGGCGTAGACGCTCGACGGGACGTTGATGTTGAACTGAAGCATTTCCAGGAATTGACGTTCCAGCTCATTCCTGAAACACGACCACAAACAAATTTATCTATGAACATTGAAAAAAGTAGCAATAAAGATATTAAAAGTTACATCATAAAGAGGTACATTATTAAACCAAATACAAACCCGTTACTTAGTGAGGTCTTAAACATTAGGTTTCACATTAAAATTCAGGTTTTAGACCAAAGAGAGTTCAAGATTTGATGAAAGTAGTGTTTTAATAGAGACTAGAGATCGCCTCCTGATCGAAATTCGATCAAAATTTCAGTTGATCTCGACCCAAGAAGTTTAAAAACATTTTATAATTCAGACATCTGTTCTTCCTGTTTTTCTGGCAGTTATTTTTACAACAGCTGTTTAATGATTTAATCAATTCTCCTTCCTCCATAAGATTAACATTGAAACTTTGAAAGCCTGTGGGGCGTAGCCCTGGTTTCCGATGTGAATTAGAATGTGATTCTGCTCATCTACAGGACTATACCTTTCTAACGGTATGCACAGATTTCTCCTACGATGTACACGAGCTGAGAAAAGAGGAGGAAATGAAACATGCTTGCGTATTAATATATAGATTACGTAATTTGCAAATCAGCTGATTCTTAAGATTCCCAACTCATATTATGAATTTTCCCAACCCGACAACCTCAATTCCCAACTTTCCCTATAAGTTACTATGGTTGACTAGGCCATATGACCACCAGTCAACCATATAACTGTGCCGGTTGTTATTGTTATTAGTCCTATTGATCCTGTGATTGGTCAAGGTCTGTTCTCTACTAGATGAAACGGGCTAGGATTTTTTATGATTTTTCCAAACTATTTGGAAAATTCAAATTGTTTGAGTTAAATCCCATCTCAAATAAAAAATCCCAACTTAACAATAAATCTCTAGATTATATCATACAGTTTGTTACCAAAACTTGATCTAAATTACGATCAAAACTCCTGAGATACAATTCCCAACTTCATAAAAGACAAATTTACCAACTTAAACTTCATGGATTCCCTAAATTCCCAACTTTTAGTTGGTCTTTAATTAAAAAATTCAAGTATATAAGGATTTTAACAAGACATTTAAAATTAATTTGCTCGATATACAACAACTTTAAAATACCAAATTAGTATGAAAGTTGTATGGTTATAATTTTATATTTTAACTTAAAAGTTAACTTAAGAGTATGTTAACTATACGGCTTTTGAGTATGTTATACACCTGTATCAGACATCGTTATTCGCCGCTTTTCTTTAACCTTGGTAATCGATTAGTTGAATTGTATGAGGTTCCTATAATGCTTTAAAAGTTTGAAAAAGTGAAAATATTGCTTTCAGTGACGTCACAAAGTAACTCAGTTTTCCTTACTTTTAAGATTTTTCTACTGATACCATTGATTTTGTACTGATACATCTGGTATGATAGACTTAGATTTAACTTTTTAATCTACAATAAAACATATATTTGACCAATTAATATAAAAAAAACCCGTTCGAAACAGGGGGATGCTGACGAATGTTTTCAGTGTTTTTACAAGGGCAAAGATGGCTCTAATCAAAAAGTTTTATATGAGCTATTTTAAAACTCCCAACTTACAATTATTGGGAGCTCAAAATTTACAAATTTATCCCAACTCAAACACACAATCCTCAACAACTGAACTTTTGAAATATAAATATTTATATGTATTTTAAATATTATATGACATTTTTGGATTAACAAGGTTTTACCAAAATAATAGCCTGTTTGGGTTTTTGGCATTTTTTTGGCCTTAATTTAAAAATCCCACAATTTTAACATAAACCATTAAAAGAGCTAAAAAAAATAAACAATTTGGTATTTTGAATTCTTAGCTTAACTGGTTAGGTAGGACATCCAAAAACATGTTTTCCATGTTATTCTTATAGGGAATAAACAGAACCTTATATCTTGCTTATTTATTAACATATCTTGATAAAATGTGGTATGTACATTATTAATAAAGATAGTTTAACTTCAACTATGCTAAGTTTAACTTCAGCAATTCTATTGCTTACAAAGCCCAAATGGTGGCAATCCTACATACTCACCCCCATAGGGTTTATGGGGAAAATGAAAAGAATAGCATAGCTTGATAAAATTTGGTATGTACAGTTACGAGATAGGGTTTGCTTACTTATATTTGCTTACAAAATCCATATGGCGGCAAACCTAACAATTATTCAACCCCATGGTTTTTAAGGTGAAATAGAAAAATATAATAATTCCATTGGAAATTCGCTGAGTACGCAGGTCTACTGCTACAGGGGTGTTGTGAAGTGAGACAGAAGTACTCACATGTCCTCGACAGTGATGTCCTTGAGAATCTGGCAGTAGTCGACATTCCAAACTGCCTGGTCATCCCACACCTTCAACAGTAGGAATTAACTCATCAACAATTAATTGATAAAAATTAAATATTAATTTTACTCTTGCACTCTGAATTATGCCATTGTGTTTTTTCATACCTTAAGGGCCATTAATTGTGTGTACCTTAAGGGCCATTTGCAAAAATAAATGATAAACCGGATTAAATATAATCTAGATTAATTCAGTTAAAATCAGCTGGAGGTGTGAGTTTAAACTATGCATGTGCAACTGACTTTAAGGTTAAACTTAGGTTTAAACTGAAGATCAGGTTTAAACTAAATTGGTGCAAACGGCCCTAACAGTTGTAAACAGTTTTGAAAAATAAGTATAAATGAGGTCAGATAACGAAAACGTCGGATAATCCGAGGTTACTTTTATTTTAAGGTTATAGGGTGTTACAAGACGCTATCTTACCATAAAATTCTCGTAAAATATGTTTTGGATATATTTGAACATTTATATACAGGGTTTTGGGACATTAAAATAATTTATAGTCACAAAAAAGTTGAAATATAGTACCGCTGTTTTACGTTTTAAACTCATGCTACGCTACAGTTCACACCAAAACAAGCTTAAACATCTAATAAAATATACTTTCTATAATAAATTCCAGTAGCTTGGGGCGCTTGTGACAATTCACTAGCGCTTGTCCTGATTGGCGTTGAAGTTAACTCAACAGCTAATCACGACAGTCTTAGAATACAGATCATTCTATTCCATCCGCTCAAGACGCTAATATTTCAGAATTTTTTAGCAAATTTCCCTTTTTTCAGTCCCCATTTCCCCTTTTTTGTTTTGAGGTCCCTAGAAGCCAAAAACACTGTTCCTTCAACTTGAGATATATATATATATATATATATATATATATATATATATATATATATGTATTTGTGTGTGTGTGTGTGTGTGTGTGTGTGTGTGTGTGTGTGTGTCAGTGAACACAATAACTTTTAAACAGAACCTCCAATTTTGATGAAATTTAGTATAGGGGTGTAAGGCAGCATCTACTTGAATGAATCTACTTGAATCTATTTAAAAAAAAAAAAAAAGGGTAATCACACATTTTGAATCAATGACTCATTGTAGACCTTTATTTGTTCAACTTGAAATACAAACCGTGATTGTACATTTTCAATCTAACAGAATACATTCTTAAAATAAACACTTGATCATTTTCAACAGACTTTCATAGTTATAACACTCGTAATAGAAATAAAGCAGCAATTGAATTCAATATGCTAAGTAAATAATCTTACTTAGCAATCTTACTTAATAATCTTACTTGGGTGGATCTATAGTAAGATGCACGAAAATAGTCCGATGGAAATTTAAACAGCTGAGTCCCCCCTCACCACCTCTCGCCCTGCAATGTTGTCATTAGTGATTTTTTACCATGTGTATTACAGTATAAAAATGTGTTTCAAAATACATTTGGCAACAATGTATCGCCTGTCATCGGACTATTTTCGTGATTCCTACTATAGTCACCTGGTACTGTCTTTCAAAGTTTATAATAAAGTAAAACACCTTATGAATAAATATACAGGGTGTTTCAGAACTCCCTCCCAATATTTTAGGGCATTGTTCCTGGGTTAAAAACATATCTAAATATCATATTTAAATTGTCCGGAAGTCTTTAATTACTCACACAGCCGCCATTTTGTTTTTTACACATAGTAATTTTTATTTCCGTAACGGATGGTTGTATTCAGATCATATTTGGTATACATCATTATCATACCAATATACATTCCCAAGAAGAAAATTAATTTTTTCCATTGTATATTTTCAAAATGGCGGCCATTTTAAATTTTCAAACTCAAATATCTCAAAATCGGTAAATTTTATAAAAATTTTACAAGACACAAAAAAGTTGCCAAATTAAATTACCTAACCAATGGTGCCAAGTTTAGAAGGATCGGACAACAAATAACGGAGTTATTGCGATTTTTCTTCATAAAAACATTGATTTTGCTGTTAAAATGGCCTTATTTGCATTAAATTCAATGCAAAATCCATGTTTTTATGAAGAAAAATCACAATAACTCCGTTATTTGTTGTCCGATCCTTGCAAACTTGGCACCATTGGTTAGGTAATTTCATTTGGCAACTATTTTGTGTCTTGTAAAATTTTTATAAAATTTACCGATTTTGAGATATTTGAGTTTGAAAATTTAAAATGGCCGCCATTTTGAAAATATACAATGGAAAAATTTAATTTCTTTCTTGGAAATGTACATTGGTATGATAAAGATTTATACCAAATATGATCTGAATACAACCATCCGTTACGGAAATAAAAATTATTATGTGTAAAAAACAAAATGGCGGCTGTGTGAGTAACTTAAGACTTCCGGACAATTTAAATATGATATTTAGATATGTTTTTAACCCAGGAACAATGCCCTAAAATATTGGTAGGAAGTTCTGAAACACCCTGTATAATTATGATGTTCAAACAGATTTTATGTATGGTTGTGTAAAAATCGTTTTTATTTAATTCAAGAGTTTTTATTCGTAAAAAATATTGAATTTTGATTAGACTGATCACTGATTGTTTTATATTGCTGTTCTTCATCTGTGATATTATTTTGTGTTATTGAAGTAGTATATAGTTAGGTTAGGCTAATGACTTGGCTGTGTGGAGCTGTATAATGACTTTGTCGATGTACACTGTATTTGTATGATAGTAAATAATTCTTATTCATTCTTATTCTTACTGTTTTGCCAGATTGCCAATGTTATATATCTTACTACTGCAGCTTATGACACTGTCTGGAGAAAAGGTCTTCTCATTAAATTTTATAACCTGATTCCTTGCCCTTTCCTATTGCGTCAACTCAACTGGTTGCTCTACAACAGGATGATTAAAGTATATTTGGCGCGCAAGGAAAGTACTTTTAGGCAACTAAAGGATGGCCTGCCACAGGGGTCAGTGCTTGCCCCACTGTTGTTTAATATGTATACTGCCGACATGCCTGACACTTGCTCCTTCAAGTTTGCCTATGCGGATGATATTGCACTGGCTTATCAGCACAAGGAATTCCGACATGCTGAGGAAGTACTAACAAACTACCTCAAGACCCTTGGTGAATACTTTAAGGCCTGGAAGCTAAATCCAAACCCAACTAAAACTGAGGTATCTTGCTTTCACTTGAACAATAGACTAGCCCACAAAAAGCATAAAATCGTATTTGATAGTGTTGGGCAAAAGCACAATGACCACCCACAGTACTTGGGAGTCACTTTGGATCGGTTTCTCACATTCAAAAGATACCTACAAAAGACAGCAGCCAAGGTGAGAGCTAGGACTAACATTGTCCATCATCTTGCTGGCTCCACATGGGGAGCTAATGCACAAGTTCTGCGAACCACTGCTTTGTCCCTGGTTTACTCAACTGCTGAGTACTGTGCTCCCATGTGGTTGAACACTGTGCATGTCAAATGAACAGGACTATGAGAGCCATTAGTGGTACACTCATGCCAACCCCTGTACCCTGGCTCCAATATTGTGTAATATCGCTCCACCTGGAATAAGACGAAGGGAGGCATTTACTAGGAAACATAATAAGATCGTATCTGCTCCACAGCTACCCATCCATGACTACCTACCCCAGGAGATGGGCAGATTGAGGTCCCAAAGTCCACCACTGTACACAGCATCCCAGTTGACGGAAACAAACTTTTCCATCCATACCAACTGGACTTCCTCCTGGGACTCTTTCCAAGGTCGGAATCACTTTTTAATTGCTGACCCAATTTTAGCAGTAAGTGGCATGGATCTTCCTCGGAAGCAGTGGACTGTTCTCAATCAATTCCGCACTGGAGTGGGAAGATGTAATTATTGGAAATACAAATGGGGAATGACGGAAGACCAGTCATGCGGCTGTGGAGCGGAGTTCCAGACTATGACTCACATAGTCAATGAGCGCCCTTTGAGTGCTTTCTCCGAAGGGTTGATTGGGATACATTATGCAAGTGAAGCTGGGCTGCAATAGCTTAGCGCCCTGGATTTAGCTTTAAAAAGAGAGATCATAACTTTTTGTTTTAGTTTAGTTTTAAATGTTTTGACGCAGGTTGTATGCACCGTAGAGAATGTTTTATATGTTTCATAAGTTGGTGGCTGGCTATGAATGCCATACGATATTATATATATATATATATATATATATATATATATATATACAGGGTGTCCCGGAACTGTCTGAAACCCTTTTGTATATTTGTTCCTCTTATCGAGACAAGAGAAAAACATCATACAATTAGGGGGTCTAAAACCCATCATTAAGCCTTTAGCCGCCATTTTGTTTTTTTCACATAATAATCTTTATTTATGTAACGGATAGTTGTATTCAGTACATATTTGGTAAAAATCTTTATCATACCAATGTACATTTTCAGGAAAAAAATAATTTTTTCCACTGTATATTGTCAAAATGGATGCCATTTAAAATTTTTAAACTCAAATATCTAAAATTGGTAAATTTAATAAAAATTTTACTAGACACAAAAAAGTTGCCAAATTAAATTATCTAACCATGCCTGTGGCGAGTGAGTATGATTTCAGATCTTTGTCTTGTATTGTAAGGATGGTTTAACATTTTTATGTCAGAGTTTTTGTTAAATCAGCATCTCTATATATTATAATAGTGTCTAAAATATATTGCCCATAAACAGTTAAAATGTTTAGAGATTTAAAATATTCTCTGGCCAAATTCTTCGGTTGAAGATTTTTAATAATTATAATTGCTTTTTTTTGCTGCTTTAAAATTTTGTCAAGAGTTTTTTTTATCCATATAGACAAATCCCAAACGAAATATGGGAGTGAATATAGGAATGATAAATCATTTTAAGAGTCGACTCGCTACACGACCTAGACATTTTCTGTAAAGCAAATATGCCGGAGTTAATTTTGGATAGAACCTTTCCATTATTTATTCTAATGTGTTAAGTTGATGTTCATTCCAATTAAGATGATTATCAACCCATAGACCTAGAAATTTTGTGTTTTTTATTTGTTCAATCAGTTCAGACTCAAATAGAACAACTGGTCCTAATGTCACTCGGGATTGATAAACGTAGACTGATAAGACTACAAAATTGGTATTTTGATCCAGGCCTACTGGAATGAATGAAAACTATCAATGAGGTAAACAAAACACATTTACTTCTGGGATTGATCACTTCCGTTCAGGGAAGTTCGCATAAATTGTTATCTGGAACTAAGTGTAATATGAAGTAAAATTTATTTGAAAGATAGATATAATACCCCCGTCGCAGCAGACCTGCGTACTCAGCGAATTTCCAATGGAATTTCAGATTATTTACTTTCCCCATAAAAAAAACACCATAAGATCGAGTATGTAGGTTTTCTGCCATTGGGCGTTGTTAGAAAATCTAAGTTAATCAATAATCGGTGAATGTAAACACAAAATTGTATCAAAATCTGGCAATTTTTTATTTTCCCCATAAACCCCATGGGGGTGAGTATGTAGGTTTGCCGCCATATGGGTTTTGTAAGCAAGTATAAGTTAAACCTTATATAGATAATGTACATACCAAATTTGATTAAGTTATGTCAATAAATAAGCAAGATATAGGGTTTTCTTGATTTCCCATAAGAATAACATCGAAAACAAATTTTTGGTTTTGCCCCGTAACCAGTTATGCTATGATAAAAATTCAAAATACCAAATTGTTTGTTTTTTTAAGCTCTTTTAAATGGTTTCAGTTAAAATTGACGAATTTTAAAAATTGATGTCCAAAAATGCCAAAAACCCATTTTTGGCCCCTTTGAAACCCCATAAAACCCCGTTCCCATAACCCGACAATGCTGGTTCGCGAACTCATGAAAATAGACCTGGTCTTACACCTCCATACCAAATTTCATCAAAATCGGAGGTCCCCTACAAAAGTTATCAGTACCACGGACACATAGATATATAGATAGATAGATAGATAGATATATAGATATATATATATATATACATATATATGAAAATGAACGAATGGTGTTTTTGGCTTCTGGGGACCTCAAAATGAAAAAGTAAAGTGGTCCCGGGCTTAGGTCTTACCATGGCTACTACCGTAATAGCGTATTCCCTATAGGGAAATTCGCTAAAAACAACATTTCCACAAAGTTAAAGCGATGTTATATAAAAAATGGACAGTTAAAACAGTTTTATGCTGGTTAAAAGCTGGCCGGTTAAGAAGGAGTCTACTGTACGTTTCAGGTGGGGGAAAACTAATTTAAGTACCTTGGACGCGAGCAGGATGGCGCCGAGCACGATCCGCTTCCACGAAGCTGGCGTGATGTCCACCTCCGCATACGTCAATAGCCTGCGCAAAATACAAACACGTAAACAACTCGTCAGCATCTGTGGGATATACCTCTATGATTATAAGATTAAGAATATTTTTCAACCATAAAATATTTTATTCAAATACATTGGCACGTCGAAACTAACTCAACAAATATATACTAATAGGAAGTAAAAAGACTCTTGGGTTTAATATTTTTTGGGTGATCACCTTACGGATGAAGTAATCAAACCTAGAACAGCTTTCAAGACTAATACGAGTCTAAAATTCCACAATTTGAAATGATATTTCAGTTTGCTATCATATCAGGGGGATGGCCCACGAGGAGTTGGTGAAAATATTAATTGTAAGAACAGATTGAAAAGTACATGGAATTAAAGGTCCTTAGCAGAGTGCAATGTCACAGACCAGACTGGATGATCGAATTGGAAATGGTCAGCCAATCAAACTTTCCATGAAATTATTTGAACAAAACTTTAAAATGTAATAACTTCAGTTGTAAATACCCGTTTGAAGATGGATTGGTGGCTAATTGCCAACCCTTCAAAGACATTAAAAATTATATATGTGAGATAGGTCAATTATATACAACTTCTTTCAAGGTACAACCCTAAAAGAAGTCATAGATATAACTTCTTTTGTCCAAGTTTCATCTATTGCAACCTCAAGTGAACATTGTGCTTTAGTATTCATGTAACATGGATAACACACAGTAAACGCTCACCACTTAAAATATTAACACTTCCTCTAAAACATAGACTTTATGTAACTTTTTTTTAGTTTATAGAGGAAATATTAACCTATTCATCCACGTGAATATTGTGAGGCATATCTGAGGGCACTAGATTGATACACGGGAGGTATACAAAGTATGAGTACCTCTCAAGGTAAACTAGAGTGATAATTGCGCATTCTGCAGTCAGCTGTGCAGCGTTGAACAGTGTCCGGACGAACTTGTAGATTTGCCGGTGTTCAGGATTGTGCTTATCATAGTCATCTGGAACGCCATCTCTCTAAAAAAATACAAATGTTGGTAAACTGATGATAAAAGTTGTTATTTTAACTACTACTAGGAATCGCCTCCTGATCGAGAATGAACCAAAATTTCAGTTGATCTAAACCCAAGAAGTTTATAACAGTAACATCTGTTTTTCCTGTTTTCAGCAGGACACGTACATGATTATAAGAATAATAATAAAAAATGATATCATTTTAATTTTATACTTTTTTGTTTCAACAGCCCATTACCCTTCTTCCTTAAGAATAACATTGAAACTTTGAAACCTTGTAGGGTGTAGCCCTGGAGATAAATTTGAATTATAATGTGATTCTGCTCATGTACAGGACATTACCTTTCTAATGCTATGCACGGATTTCTCCTGTGATGCACACAAGCTGAGAAAAAAGGAGGAAAAAACATGCTTGGCCCTTTATATATACAGTGGAACCTCGATATATAGAACCTGAAGGGGAATGTAAAAACTTCGTGATATCAAGGTTTTCGATATACTAAGGTTCACGACCACCTCATAATACCATTACTTATTTCCAATAGGCCTAACAACTGAGGAATACATACGGGTTTTACTGTGATCACATAACCAACAATTTGTTAGGTTACACAAAAGAATATAGGCCTAATAATCCACTGTAACATTTATGAACATCAAGCTAAGTAACATAACACAAGTTGTTTAAGTTATGAATCCTTTTTTTATCTTGGGCTGATCAGGAAAAAGACTATAAATGATGATGCAAAAAACTAAATAGTGCTGCAAACACAAAATTTATTTAGAACATTGATCGGGATTAGAAGACGTTTGTACTGTACTCTTATACATGCAGTAACCATAGGGTTGTAAAATTATTACTCACGAGAATAATGTAGGTAAAATGCATTTAAACTACTTAAAGGCTACTTATAGGACACTTAGGATAGTGAATGGAACAAAACTAACACAAAAATTAACTGAAAATGTGGTAAAAAAGAACAGCGCTGCGTACACAAAGCATGACAAAAGGAAACATCTGTAGAGTGACAGGTTGCAACGTGAAAGAAAATGGATGAGTTCAATGATTCAACTTGTTCTTCTTTTAACTTTGATTTATTGAGGTTTTTTTAGTCAAAACTTTGATATGTAGAGGTGGTTAGGTTGTGCATCAGCCCTCCAAAAGTTCATTATATTGAGGTTATTCTGGCTAGTATGTTGATATACAGTGTGTTCATTTTTTTATGCTCACCATTGGGATCTCGCAAACTATAAAAGTTACAGCAAAGGTCAAATTAGCAAAGTAGTGCGGAATTATAAGCTGAACAAAATGATGTGTAAAAATCCCAGATATTTCTACTGGTTCGTTCGCTGTGCTCGAAAAACTGTTTTTTGCTCAAAACTTCTTTTGCCTATAACTTTGTTATTTTTGTTGAAATACAAAAAAAACTTTTTAGATAAAACTTTACTGAAATTTTACGTAGATTCTGAATATTAAAACTAAAATTTTTGACTTCAAACGGTTTTTGAGATATTTTAGACAAGTTGATTATTTTTAATGCAAGTATGTATTTTTTTCATCATCATAAAAAAGAAATATTTTTTCTGATCACGAAAATACCAAATATAGCATATTTATTTATCATAATAATTATTTAATTATAAAAAATGTGATTAATAAGCAACCCTGAAATGCTAATAATGAGGATGCTTCTAACATGCGGTGCAACAATGGTGTAAATCAGCTGTTTTTCATTTTATATTTCATATTTTGTTGCTTACATTGTTGATCAGCTGTTTACCGGCATCCCATGTAACCAGTGTTGGGGAAGCTACTTTTTAAAAGTAGCTAGCTATAGCTACAGCTACTTTTTCAAAAAAGTAGCTTAGCTACAGCTACAGCTACATTTTCAAAAAAGTAGCTAGCTACAGCTACAGCTACAATAAAAAAGTAGCTCGCTACAATTTAAGCTACTTTGCTACTTTCGCAATCTGGTCCTGTAATATATAATTAGTTTATATTAGTTTGTAATATATAATTATAATATGTAATATATAATTTTTCTTGTAATATAGGCCTATAACCACCCAATTTTCCCACTTAAAAGTAATATTAATTTTTTTTAAATATAGGCCTACTCCTTTTTTTTGGTATTGTGTTTAGACATATTTTCATTTTAATATAATAATTTGTGACTCTTATGGAGCCTAGGTAATGTAAACAGAATAGTTCCATGAAAATATAAATTGTCGAATAAAAAGACTTACATCAAAGACGTAAACAACAATATTTATTAAGTTATAACTTATTACTTCACCAGGACCTTCACCAGGAACTTAATGTTATTAAGTTCATAACATTTTTCTTAGACCGGGCACAATAGGGTTATTAATAATGTTGGCGTATGCACACAAGAAGGACTAGCTTCTTCAGTTTAGTGGCTAATCTCGCTTTTAGGCCTACTAATTGCCATGATGTCGATTGTTAGATTAGATACTACAGAAACAGAATATAAGTATGAAGCACTATGTAAAGTACTAAGTACAAATTTACAAAGTTCGCGGGAAGTAGGCCTACAGTAAACGTTCACATCAACTTCTAACATCAATCAAGGTGGTTGAGGTTATGTTAGTTGAGTCGTTATGGCAGTACAGTAACAATTGGCTATTTATTTGAATTCATTGACGTAGCGTCATTTCTCATTGTTGTAAACATTTCTTTCCTTAATTGCCGACCTGAGAGATCCTGGCGGTGTGCAAGCATAGTGCAGCAGTTTAGTTTCTATTCTATAGGCGCATATTAGTAGAATACTACTAGCGCATCTAGTGGTCAGCAAACACAAAAGAGAAAAAGACTGGTCATGTTGTGTCATGTTGTGGTTATGAGGTTATGGTACTCAATTGGAGCGTCTGGTGGTGAATGGATTGAAAGAAATCTTCAATTCCAACGAGAAAAAACATAACAGCTGAATAACTTTCTCTCGTGTTTATTTGGAAGCAATGAATGATGAAATGTAAACACAGTTATTATATTTTATTGAAACAATAGTAGCGAGTAAAGTAGCGGAATAATCCGCTACAACTACTCTAAAAATGTAGCTCGCTACAGCTACAAGCTACTTATTTTCAAAAGTAGCGGAGCTACTCTGACGCTACTAAAAAAGTAGCGGAGCTACAGTAGCGCGCTACAAGTAGCGCGCTACTCCCCAACACTGCATGTAACAGCTGATTTACACGTTTTATGGGAACCGCGGACGCCGGTAAACAGCTGATCAACAATGTAAGCAACAAAATATGAAACACAAAATGAAAAACAGCTGATTTACACCATTGTTGTACCGCATGTTAGAAGCATCCTCATTATTAGGGGTCTAGCATTTCAGGGTTGTTTATTAATCCCATTTTTTATAATTAAATAATTATTATGATAAATAAATATGCCATATTTGGTATTTTCGTGATCAGAAAAACTATTTCTTTTTTATGATGATGAAAAATACATACTTGTATTTAAAATAATCAACTTGTCTAAAATATCTCAAAAACCGTTTGAAGTAAAAAATTTTTGTTTTAATATTCAGAATCTACGTAAAATTTCAGTAAAGTTTCATCCAAAAAGGTTTTTTTGTATTTCAATAAATAACAAAGTTATACGCAAAAGAAATTTTGAGCAAAAAACAGTTTTTCGAGCACAGCGAACGAACCAGTAGAAATCAAGCATAACATCTTTTAGCATAGCATCTTTTATCTGGGATTTTTACACATCATTTTGTTTAGCTTATAATTCCGCAATACTTTGCTAATTTGACATTTGCTGAAACTTTTATAGTTTGGGAGATTCCAATGGTGAGCATAAAAAATGAACACACTGTGTAGAGGTAGAAATAACATTAGATTGATAGTAAGGTTCAAGGGGAATGGGAAAACTTCGTTACATCGAGCATTTCAATACACTGAGGTTCGATATATCAAGGTTCCACTGTAGGTAGATATTACTTTACATAGTGGTTATACAGGGTGATTCACGACGAAGTGCAGAAATTTTGGGAGCTGATTCTACACATGAAAATAAACAAAAAAGTCATGTTTATATGTCCTAAAATCCTTTGTTTAGCCACTAGCTGACATTTAGTTTTTTACTTTTAACAATTTTTATTTCCGTAACGGATCGATGGATTTACTTCAAATTTGGCATGGATCTTTATCATAACAATGTTAGTTTTCAGAAAAAAAAAAATATTACTATCCGATGTGTAGTTTCAAAATGGCAGCCATTTCAAAATTTTAAACTCAAATTACTCTAAAACGACAAATTTTATCAAAATTTTATAAAAGACAAAAAAGTTGACGAATTAAATGATCTACACAATGATACTAAGATTGTAAAGATTTTAGAACAAATAATGGAGTAATCGCGAATTTTCTATTGAAATAGCCTAAATTTGCATTAATCATAATGCAAAACGTATGTTTTTCCACAGAAAAATCTCAATAACTCCGTTATTTATTGTCAGATCATTACAAACGTGGTATTATTGTTTCGATAATTAAATTTGTCATCTTTTTTGTCACCTAAAAAAACCTTTGACAAAGTATGCCATTTTTAAGAAATTTGAGTTTAAAATTATTATTATTTTTTTTAGGCCCTACATAGGAAATTGCTTTCATCTGTTTTATGATGCACTATGAATAAAATAAAGACTGACTGGGCGGGAGGAAGGAGCTGTATATAATTTCAATTATAGTGCTATTGAACATTTTTAGTGTGAAAATCAGTGATTGTGAGACCAAATGTTCAGTATTGTCGTCGTAGTGCTTAGGACCTTCCCTGCGCCCAGTGATCTAGTGACAAGTGACCAGTGATTTGGGCCGCCTTTTTGTGGGAAAAACTGCTAGGACATCAGTTTGCGACCTTGACTTCTGGGCCTACTGACATTATTACCGCACTCAAAGTGTTAAAAAAATTACCAAAATGGCCATCCTTTTAAGCTATCATAAGGCTTAGAATCCCTCATTCTATGTGATGTTCTATGTGGATGTTGGATGATTGAAAGATTGGCTCGGTGTACAATTTATTTGACCAGGAACCAACAACACAGCAAACTTGGCAGATTTTTACCAAGTGAATTTGTTGTTAAAAAATTTGGAGGGGAATTATTAACAAAACAGGGGGAGGGGGTGACATTCTCTAACAGCTTTAGGAAAACAAATTATGTGTACATTTTGTCACACTCTTCATAAACATAGCAATGTTGAGATTTATTTACATGGTGTGTTATTTTACTTTGAGTCCTTGAAGCACCTATAGATGCTATAGATGCACCTATAGATGCACCTATGACTTCTTTATTTGTCATGGCAACTAAAAAATAAACTAATAAAGGCCAAGTGCATAAAAAAACTTATTGAAAAATTATCTTCTTAAAAGAATTTCTTCACAGTGAGAGCACTTTTGGCTCAACATGAAAACTCTAATGTTTCTTTCACCGAAAAAAAGATACTCACCGTTAAAGGATGCATTTTCTCATCAAAGATATCTATATGTCGTTCTGAAGTTCTGTTTTTGATATGGTAGTATATTGCAAGGGACACACACTTGACGGTATTCTTGAGGTTCGGCTGAGAGACGGTGCTGTCATCCAGGTAAATGGTGGAGCACGAACTACTCTTCTTTAAGCCTCCTCTCGAATCAATCTATGAGTGAAAATTAACAAATATATAATTCAAAACTCAACCACTTGAAAAAAAAAACTATTAAGTTAAATGGATCGTTTGGTGTCTTTTACTCATGCCTAAAATGTTATTTTGTCAATTTGTTTACTGCTCCAGGCGATTCATATCCTACACTGAAATTCGACACCACTGCTAAATTACCAAAAAGTTTTTGTAAACAAAGCAGACAACTAATATTTTACGATCAACAAAAGGTAGCACAAACAAAAGGTCTAAATGAATGCAGGTAAAAAGCCAGTAAAAGTAAATATTGAGGCCTAACACCTGATTCTTAAAACAAAATTATGTTTACTTCATAAAGTTTATTAATGTGTGATTTCATATTAAATTGCAATTCATTAATTTGTTTGTAATATATGTTTTTAATCATCAAGCTAATAAACTTTTTGTTAAAAAATATAATAAGACATTATCAACATATTTGGTGTGTTTTCGTATTATTCTCCTCTGAAATGATCAAAACCCATTATCTCGCTTATTTATTGACCTAACTTGATAAAATTGGGCATATACCGTAATTGTACTAGGTATGAGAACTTAAGTTGAATTTGCTCACAATACCAACATGGTGGCAAACCTACACTCATTACCATGGTGTAAAATGTAAATAAAAAATGCCATTATTAATACAATTTGGTACATATGTAAATTTACTAGGTAGGATTAGGAATTAATCTGTATTTGCTTGCAACACCCCCAAGGCAGCACACCTGACAAATAGAAAAGTATAAGAAATTCCATTATACATTCACTGATAAAGAAAGTTGGATGAGATGAAAATTTGATAATATCTTATAGTCATAGAGGCTTTTTATACTTCAGTAATTTTAACAGGTTACATTCTCACTAATGTACTTCACATTGCTAAATAGCCTACATGGTAAAAATTAAGTTAAAGACTAATAGTTTTACAGTCAGGATTTCCAGGAAACTCTGTGACCAAACTTACACATCATATTTTGTTTATAAATAGGCTAAATACTAAACCTTGAAATGTACTCGTACTTTTTGATGCGCTATCAGCAAGTAATGTCATAAATATTTTGAGAAATTATGTCTTGTAATACCCCTTTATTATGTTTTAATTTAATACCCCTGTCGCAGCAGACCTGCTTACTAAGCGAATTTCCTGCGAATAGAATTTCAGGTGTTTTAACTGTCCCCATGGAAACACCATTGGATCAAGTATGTAGGTTAGCTACCATGAGGTGCTGTTTGAAAATGTAGGTTAATCAATAATTGATGAAGCTAAACACAAAATTGTACCAAGATCTTAAACTTTTTTACTTTCCCCATAAACCCCATTGGGGTGAGTATGTAGGTTTGCTGCGATATGGGTTTTGTAAGATAGTATAAGTTAAACCCTATCTAGGTAATGTACACACCAAATTTGATCAGGTTATGTCAATAAATTAGCAAGATACAGGGTTTTGTTGATTTTCCATAAGAATAACATGGGAAACACATTTTTGGATTTTCTCCGTAACCAGTTACACTAGGTTAAAAATTCAAATACATATATATATATATATATATATATTAATGGATAAACCTTTATTGTTACATGTGGCACACATCAACCTTTATTGTAACAGTTACAATAAAGGTTTATCTGTCACAAACGGTATAAGTAAGCGTATCTTCTCAGTTTGTGCATACGGACTTATTGTTACAATTTTACAGGATTGCCAACTGTCACAAAATCCCTCAGAAATTAATTATATTTATCAAATTTATGACTTTCCACCAATTAAAGTTTTTAAAATAATATCTTATATCATTTTCAAGTTGGAATAATCAAAAATCGTTTAATAATATTAAGTAATAATGATTTGAATGGCGTGTACAATACTGTATAAGTTTAAGAAATGCATAAACCTTTATTGCTACGTTGCCAGGTACAAAGATAAATTGCTTCAGATACATAAGTTGACTAAAATTATTTTAACTACTGGTGTAAATCTCACACATCTTATGACTTTTTTATGTTTTTAGAACCGAAGAGTTAAATGAAGCTATTTCCAAAGTATCGAAAATCATTGGTTTAGCCGCTATGAATGAAAACTCAGAAATAATGAATTTAATCCATATTTATAAGCCTACTGGTGCATATCTTACATCTTATGACTCTTTTTGTATGTTTTTAGACCCAAGGAATTCAATAAAGCTATTTCCAAAGTAACGAAAATCAATTGTTTAGCCGCTATGAACGAAAACTCGGAAATAATGAATTTAATCAATATCTCGAAAACTACTGGTGCAAATCTTACATCTTATGACTCTTTTTGTATGTTTTTAGACCCAAGGAATTCAATAAAGCTATTTCCAAAGTAACGAAAATCAATAGTTTAGCCGCTATGAATGAAAACTCGGAAATAATGAATTTAATCGATATCTTGAAGACTACTGGTGCAAATCTTACATCTTATGACTCTTTTTGTATGTTTTTAGACCCGAGGAGTTCAATAAAACTATTTCCAAACATACGAAAATCAATAGTTTAGCCGCTATGAATGAAAACTCGGAAATAATGAATTTAATCGATATCTTGAAGACTACTGGTGCAAATCTTACATCTTATGACTCTTTTTGTATGTTTTCAGACCCGAGGAGCTCAATAAAACTATTTCCAAACATACGAAAATCAATAGTTTAGCCGCTATGAATGAAAACTCGGAAATAATGAATTTAATCGATATCTTGAAGACTACTGGTGCAAATCTTACATCTTATGACTCTTTTTGTATGTTTTCAGACCCGAGGAGCTCAATAAAACTATTTCCAAACATGCGAAAATCAATAGTTTGGCCGCTATGAACGAAAACTCGGAAATAATGAATTTAATCGATATCTTAAAACTACTGGTGCAAATCTTACATCTTATGACTCTTTTTGTATGTTTTTAGACCCAAGGAGTTCAATAAAGCTATTTCCAAAGTAACGGAAATCAATAGTTTAGCCGCTATGAACGAAAACTCGGAAATAATTAATTTAATCGATATCTTGAAAACTACTGGTGCAAATCTTCCATCTTCCCGGGGACTGATTTGAATTATAATGTATTCCTGATATTCTATTAGACATGTACTTTTCAGTGGTATCCGCATCTTCTTCCAACAATGCACACAAACTGATAAAAGAATTGTTGAATAGTTTAAGAATCAATATCCAGCAGTAGGAAAATGAATTCTGATAAAAGAAAATGAATCTTGCTTGCCTATTAATTAATTAATGTATTGTGGATAGTTGTGATAAAACATGTTACAATATATGAAAGTAATAATGATATTTTAGGTAAAATATATTGTAAAAGGGTAAATAAATTGGAAATGGAAACGTGATAGTGGTGAGTAAGTCCAAACAAGTGGCCAAGATAGGAAATGAGTATTTTTTGTAAGTTCGGAGAAAGGCCACCACCAAGGCCGCAGCGCCATACCCCCTCTGAAGGGACACCTGCGTCCCGACCACATTTTTTGTTGCACTTACGTCAACAAGGTGTTTAATGAATATATAATTTGAAAATGAAAAGATCGCCGGTTTCAATAAAATATTTGCGTACATTGTAAAATATGTTGCTGACCTCATATTTTCTTTTTCAGTTAAAATCTTCAATTTGCGTTTTGAAACTGGCATTTTTCATAATAAATTAAAACTAAGTACTGTTATTCCGATACATAAAACATTCTTCTTTTAAATTAGACAGCCTAGTACCTAGTAACCTAGTATTATGCTTTTAGTATTTAAATAAATCAGCCGAAGGAACTTTAGTTACAGTCAGAATGAAAGAATTGTTTGCAGTTTCAACAATAGAAAAAAATGGACTGATCCATTCATCTATCTCTGTTCTATAATTATAATATGTAATACGCGACACCTTTTTAGTACAATAAACTTCTCTTACGGTTTCAACATTTTTATCTTATTGGATAGAGCTGGGCGTAAAGGTTTTTCTAAAATAAAATGTAAATTTTGTACAAATGGAGGGGTCATACAACACCTTAAATTTGTGTTATTTTCACATTTAACAGTTGACCGAGCCATGCTCGTTGGGTTTTTGTTATATTGTCATATGTAATCAGACTATTAAGTTTACATCAACAACCTACTTATTCACAGTAAACAGGTGGTTCATAAAAACTGATCAAAAGAAGAGTTCTATTTTTTTTTTATTACCATGGTACTATGACACAAGTGAATAAAAAAAAACAACGAGCAAAGGTTTGGTTAGACCCTGTACTAAATAATTTATAAATGTAAACTACGAGTAATTTGGAGATTTGCCTGCATCACAGTGCAATATGTAAAGTGGTTTTAAATTCACTTGTTTCATAAAGAGTGATGGTCTGTATTGCATTATTTTTAAATTCAATACTTTTTTTCAATGTTTGAATCACCAAAAGACTTTGACATGATAACACAAGAAAAGTGAATTAAAACCAACGAGCAAGGCTTGGTTAACCCGATACTAGGTTATATGGGAGTATTGCCAGTTTTAATACAACGGATTTTCTTTATTTCATTAGATTCCTGATAGCCAATATTATATTAATCTTCTTTGTACTTAAAAAATTAACAGGTAACACTGATTGAAATCAATTGATTTAGTTTTAGGATAATACAATAACACTGGTCAAATCTGGTAACAGCAACGTTTTGGCTTAGGTGTTCTGTGAAAATAAAATAGATTAACGGGCATTGGAGGAGTCGATCCAAATTCCGTCTTTCCACCATAAGAGCAATGTTAAATAGAAACGCAATAGTTCCTTATTTGTAATCAGAAAATTGTGGTTTATAGCTCTAAATAAAGAATTCATAAAGACGGAATTGGATTGGGAGAGGTATTTTTAATAACAATTAAAGCAACAATAAATAACAAATATTAACAATTAATAACAATTTTTTATCTAATGGAAATAATAAAACAAGTTTTTGACTACTCTTAAGCCATTTGTACAGTATTTTATAAAATATTTACAAAGAATCGATCTTGCAAAAGGATAGATGAATTTAATTTAGAGTTTAGCACAATTTATTCTCAACCAATCTGGTAAAAAAATAAAGGAATACATGGCAGGGATAAGTTTAGCATTGCTCTCATGGGAAATAAATCTAACATGGGGTCACTCGAACGCCCGCCCCCTTAATTATTGTAATTTTCTTCAGAACTAGGCTGGAGTTTTAATACCATTGTATATTCTCTAAAAGAAAGACGTCCCCTTTGTCATTGAAAACAACTGTATGCAAAGTTTTAAATGGCTTAAGGAGGGGCTTACTACAGCACCCAGTTTGGCTCACTATGTCCCCAAAAGCCTGCAATTTTGACGGTAGACATCTCTCGTACAGGGCTGGCATACGTGTATAGTATCGTTGAAAAAGGCGGCAAAGAGAGTGGACAGGCCCGAGTCATATTGTTCGCGCACACTTTCGCCAACCAAGTTATCTACAGTACGGTCTCATATATAGAGAAGCGCTAGCAATAGTGTTTGGAATGAAAAAGAACAATTAGTACCCTTATAGATTTCATTTTACACCACGAGACTTTCTTTAGTATTTAAGGACCCAAGAAATGTTTGCCTATTTTTACGGCAAGCCAATTGCAAATGTGTAAATTGTTTTTTTTTTTTTCCAGCCCTTAGTGGAGATTACCGCTGCTTAGTGAACATAATGATGTCAAAGAATAGAATCTTTGGATCGGTACGTATTTGCATTGTTTGAAAGAGAGATTTCAAGAGGAGCGAACGGATTTGGTGGAATAACTAAATTGTTAACACAATTTTGTTCATCTAATTATTACGCACTACATCGCTAATTTATTATTTCTTGTATCTCTTGTAGTAGTACTATATTCCAATGGCGGCCATACAAAATTAAAGCACTACACGAAAAAAATTCATACAGTTTATGCTTACTCATTATTCAATTATTAATGAAAATATTAATGGAAAATACGGCTCATCTGGCTAATAGATTCAATTGAATTATTCGTTATCATGAATATAATTCTTAACCTATTCATTTTGTCCTCGTGATACAGTTGTTTTTATACACTCGTCTAAATGCGATAAAATTGGATTTCATCGATTATTTGATGTTAATATTCTGTGACGTACTTTTGGGTCGCGTGAATATTTAATTAATTAATTTTAAGTTTGTACGACACAATAAAAAAGAGTTAAGTTGCCAGGATTTACTCAGTTTGAAAGGGGGTTATTACAGGGTTCGCGCGACGTAAATGCCTAATCTATTATGACAATTGAATTACGAACGCTTAATTATACTATTTAATTTTGTTCGTTGGTTTCTCACCCATATGATGCCCTGATTAAACTAGGTATACAATGCAGTTGTCTGTTTATGCAATATTGAGCGGAGCGACTATTTATTAAATCAATAATAGCAAATATTTTATAGGTAATTCATGTGAGCTCGTTCGCTACGCTCACTTGCCGTCGGGGTTTAATTCGTTCGCTGCGCTCACTCGCCATTTGGGTCAGCTCGTTCGCTACGCTCACTCGCCGTCGATTTAGTTCGTTCGCTGCGCTTACTCATCTTTTGGGCCGGCTCATTCGCTGCACACACTCGACGACAGATTTAGGTTGTTCGCTGTGCTTACTCGCCACAAGTCTGTAATACTCTAATAATTTTTGAGTACGCAGGTTTGCTGCGACGAGGTATTATATGTTTACAAGATATTATATGGTGCAACGTCCAAGATTTTCACCTCCTCTCCGTAAACGTGGCATTTCATTCACGTACAAAGGTAAACAATCCACTAAAATAAACAAAACAACAATTTCACACAAAACTACTGTATTCACAAACACCTGATAGTAACAGTCTGAAGTTAAATTTGATCCTTATAACAGCTGTGTAATCAACACACAGTAAATTAAACAAATAAAATATTTCTCCTATTAAAATAACATGGTAACTTTAAAAGGCCGTATGGCAGAGCCCTTATGTTCAATTTGGACCATTTCAGATTTATACCTTCCCATATATGGTTACTATGACCGAGCAAAATTTCGTGAGGATCACTCCAGCCGTTCAGGAGGAGTACTTGTAAATTAAAAGCCAGAGTGTAGTATAGGAGCTCCGCTCAACAATCACTAGGTATACAATGCAGTTGTCTGCTTGCAATATTGAGCGGAGCGACTATATTTTAGTCAATAGTAGCAAATTAATTCAAGTGAGCTCGTTCGCTACGCTCACTCGCCATCAGGGTTTAGCTGGTAAAACATGCCACAAACCAGTCCCGAAACGAAGTTGTAGAAAACAGATATGAACTGAAGACGACGAGGTAACTTAAAACCACACACTATATTGTCATACAAGTTCGGGGCGATAACAAAAATGAAATCGCTACAAAATTAGGGAAGTTCCCCCCCCCCCCTGTTGTTTGGCTCCATTTTACTCACGATTCCCACCTGCTTCCTTCCTTGCCAACTTCAATAGCCTGCTTACAGACAGGGCCTACGTAATATAAAGTCGGGGGCAATAGAACAGACGTGTCAAGGCCAAGACTTTCAATAAGCCAGTTGATTTTTCTCAATTACGTAAATGTATATTTAACTTGACCTTCGCACCCGCCTGTTCTATTGCCACTAATCATATCGTTAGTTTTCGTAGGCCCCCATCAAATCAAAGTGGTTTTAAAAACAAACAACAAATTATCTGATATTTCAAAAGCATAATCAGAAATTTTTTAAGCTTGTTTTGACCAATCACAATAGTTTTAACCGTTAACCAAGGAAAAGATGGTTAAGTGTAGATGGTTACCAAGGAAACGGCTTGTAAAGTTTCACTAATCAACAGACTGCATAAAATTATCATGTCTAACATTTTATATCTAGTTTAACCGTTTAACCTCGTTGATATTGCTCTCCTGTAAGTTTTATTTACTTCTCATTGTTGTTTCGCTAGAAAAATGGCAACATATTAGACCTTTGTTAAACATTTCACTTTCAAAGATCGTTTTAGGTCAAAAAGGAATATACATGATTTTGAGGCGCACAAATAAACAAAAATCTCAAGTATAAGCAAAATCTACTTGCGATTTTGAGAAAAATTAAACACATCGTTATTGACAGTATTCAAAAGTATACGATTGGGTTGACATTTTAGTAGCAATAGTGCAATTGCTCGTATTCAGCTTTTAACCAGTGTTTGTCTGTTTTACTATCAACAGCTGTTTTATTTCGTATCTAGTTTACTCAGCGTGCTTTGCAATGCCAACATGAGGAATTTTTTTGTCGTTTAGGAGGGCTCGTATGCTACGCTCACTCGCCATCAGGTTTATCTCATTTGCCACGCTCATTCGCCCTTAGTCTATGACATCCTCTACTTTTTATCACCAATCTTCTCTGAATACTTTGAATAAAAACAGCTGTTTATAGAATTCATATTCCTAAATGTAATAATATTATGTTCCTATACAAAAACGTTGCTTCCATAAGAAGAACATGGTAACTTTGAAGACGTGTGGGGCGGAGTTCTTTGGAGGAATCTGGATAAAAAGTATATTATATGACCCTCCCGGTTCTACGCTACCTTCCTACCAATTTTCAGCCAAATCGGTTTAACCGTTATCGAGTTACAGACAGTGTAACTCGACTTTCTTTTATATTTTGTAATTTAAAAATTATTCCCCATCTTAATCTTACTGACAAAAAATGAACTGTAAAGGCTCCCCGTACCCTGCAGAATAATAATATCTAAAATCTGAAATCTAAAACCTTACTGCAAAGATACAAACTGAGACAAATCTTTTGACATCTCAAACGTTAAAATTGGTCCAGAAATATAGGAGGAATTGTGTGGTAACAACAAAGGGCTTCACGTATTGTTAATATAGATATTACTATTTCACACAAATGATTGTCTACATTCCATAAAATACACCAGGCTTACATCATTTGGAACATTGTTACGATTTATTTAAAAACAACCAAATTTTACAGTAGCCTATTTGGCTTACACATTTATGGAATGAAAAAAAATTATTTGAAGAATAAAGGATTAATTTATACATGAAGAATATAAACATAACTACCGGACCAGATATTCAACACTAATTCCCACAAAATTAGGTCTACATTGAATAGCTTTATATGAAAAACTCCTCATGAAATATCACGGGAAATATAAATTTTTTCAAAGCAAATTTTAAATTGAAAAAAAAAAACATCAAAAGAAATAATAATATTAAAAATTTACTTTAAGAAGAGCCTCTACATTCCTTTGAAGCCTTTTATGATAAAAAGAAGAAAACTAAGAATTTATATTTATTTAAAAAAGAAACCATACGAAAGTTATGTGGATAAAATTAGCATACGAAAGCATATGTATTATGAAATATAAGTTATATCAAGAACGCCTAACGCATATATACATGTTTATGAGGTGAATAAATTAGATTTATTAATTGAAATGTTAATGGTCAGTGAAAGTAAGAGAAATTAGTGACAAATTTTCTGTGGTCACCCTGTAAAATATAGATCATAACTAGGGATGGACGGGAATGGATTTTTAGTTCGGGACGGGACGGGACGGGAATTTTTATTTCCCATCCAATTTCGGGACGGGATCGGGACGGGATTGCTCTTCTCGACGCTATCGGGAAATATTCGTTTTGACTTTTACCTGAGTGTCGTATAAAGACAAATTAATGTTAAATATGAACTAGTTCTCCTTCCAACTTGTTCCACTTGTTATTGTATAAGTTACAATGAATGTCCTTTTGTTGCAAAAAAATAAAATTTGATACAGTTTTGATATTTGTAGGACGCAAAAAGATCATGGGAAAGTATAAATTTTATTGTAACCAAATAAATTTAAGTTGAATCACTGAAAACACATAAAGGAAAAAGGTTGCCCATATCTTATTTAATACAAGTTTTGTTTAGTGAAATATTAAACGTTTGGTACGAAGAATGAAAATAATTATTATGTACAATACCGGTATGAAAAAAATATAGATTAAAACAATTATTTGGAAAAATTGTAAAGAAAACAATACTATAGGGGAAAGAAGGGTAATGGTGCGCACCTAAGGGAAAAAATTCTTTCCAGAAAATATGCGGGCAAAAATTACCAATACATGTGTCAAACTCTTTGGTATTTAATGTAGTTTCCTATAAAAAATTATAATTATGATATATATTAACATTGATTAAATATACACCATTATATAAGAATATGCACTTGGGCACGATTTCCCTACCCATCTGGTAATTGTGCGCATGGGGGTGGGTAATGGTGCGCAGGGACGTATGGGTTGAAATAATTAGAATAAATGTGTTTCATTAATATAAATTCAATATCAACATAACATATGGAATGTCTTAAAGCTAAGCTATACTTTCTTTGAGCTTTACAATACACTTAACAAAAGTTTTGATTAAAATTACAAAATTGTTCAAGGGTTAATGCAAAATTAACACACGTAGGCTAATTTTCTGCTGTGTCTGTACCTGAGCTGTCTGCACGACTACAGGACGAACAGTTTATGAGCATCTGTAAACAAAAATGTGAAAAGGGGAAGTAATTTTTTTTCTTACCTATAACTACATGGTGCCCACTGCCGCGCACCATTACCCGATATTGCATTCGAAAGTATTTTATTTTCTCACTATCTTAAGAAGGGATGAAACCATAAATTAATTGGTTCAAAAGATAAAGCAAAGACTACCATTAATTGTAATACTAAATAAGTATTAAGTTATCTAAAGATCTGCCCTAACCTTACTATTTTCTGAGGCGCAAAAATAACATGACACACACGACTTTTAGATTTTGGCCTCTCATAACCTCAAAAATTTCAGTATCGAAAACCACGAGGTCGGGTATTAGTTGTTGAGTCCCCCGCTAGGCTGCAGCACATACTGGAGCTTTTTAACTTATTTCATTCATAAGAACGTGATAAGAAACTACGATGCGCACCTTTACCCGCCGCGCACGATTACCCTACTCTCCCCTATTACAATAAATAAGGCCTGCTCAGATAAAAAAGAACAAAAAACCAAAAATTGAAATTAGAATAAATATTAACACTCAGAAAAGAAGTTGTTGAACAAGACAACGCCACTTATAACCCGAAGAAATATTTTGCCAATTTTTTTATATTCATTGACTTTACTGAGACAGTTTCTTACATGAAGAATACAAATAAGAAAATTGAACTAAGAAATTATAACCTATTAGACATTATACTATTATTAATTGTTATTTACATGAATTCATTTAACTATTTTTTATCATTCTGCACGAAATCAGCCTGTTTTTTGTTCTCTCAACTGTACCAAAACCGATTCTTTTTGGTCCTAGGACTGAAAAATCATCTGGAGAATTTTTTAGGTCCTAGTACTGAAAAGTCAGCTGTTTGCTATGCATATTATTATTCATTTATTAATGTTGAGGAGCAGAATTTTGAAATTAAAACGTTATGAAGAGCATTGTTTGTAAATAACATAAATGTAAACACTGCATATTACTAACTTTGTAAATATAACCTCGAAAATACAACTTTATAGTTAATATTTTTAATGGTCAAAAGTCTAATTTCGCATTATGATAAAAAACGTTGTTCATCACTCGGAGCAAAAGTGTCTTTTTGATGCTTAATCGTTTTTAAAAACTCGGCTGCGCCTCGTTTTTAAAACACGATTGCGCACCAAAAAGACCCACTTTTGCTCCTAGTGATGAAAACTACTATTTTGCTACATCAGAAAAAAAATTAAGGAGTGTATGATGAAAAAAATGTTAAAAATGTAAATTTAAAGCTATAAACCCTCATAAGCTATAGCTAAGCCATGTTTTACTGGTTAGCGAGATTGTCGGCCGCGATCGCCGTCCTCGCTAAGAAATCTTCGCCCGCGATAGCCGTCCTTGTTACCGCGATCGTAGGCTGCGACAGCCGTCCTCGTTAGCGAGATCGTCGGCCGCGATCGCAGTCCTCGTTAGCGAGATCGTAGGCCGCGACAGCCGTCCTCGTTAGAGAGATCGTCGGCCGCGATCGCCGTCCTCGTTAGCGAGATCGTCGGCCGCGACAGCCGTCCTCGTTAGCGAGATCGTAGGCCGCGACAAACGTCCTCGTTAGAGAGATCGTCGGCCGCGATCGCCGTCCACGTTAGAGAGATCGTAGGCCGCGACAGCCGTCCTCGTTAGAGAAATCGTCGGCCGCGATCGCCGTCCATGTTAGCGAGATCGTCGGCCGCGATCGCCGTCCACGTTAGAGAGATCGTAGGCCGCGACAGCCGTCCTCGTTAGAGAGATCGTCGGCCGCGATCGCCGTCCACGTTAGCGAGATCGTCGGCCGCGATCGCCATCTTCGTTAGCGAGATCGTCGGCCGCAGTCGACGTCCTCGTTAGCGAGATCGTCGGCCGCGATCGCCGTCCTCGTTAGCGAGATCGTCGGCCGCGATCGCCGTCCTCGTTAGCGAGATCGTCGGCCGCGATCGCCGTCCATGTTAGCGAGATCGTCGGCCGCAGTCGACGTCCTCGTTAGCGTGATCGTCGGCCGCGATCGCCGGCCGCCGTTCGGCAGTTCCCGTCCCGATAAATTCCCGAGTATAAAAAAAATCCCGCCCGATGATCGGGACAAAAATTTCCCGAAAATTTTCCCAAAATTTCGGGACCCGACCATCCCTAATCATAACAGTCTATCTCCTAATTGACTATTTTTTGGAATATGATCTTGTGAATAGATCTTTAATAACGCTCTCTGTTTTATCCCCGTTATCGTTTAGTAGAGCTCAGCCTGATTTCAAAGTAGTAAATACCACCACAGAATTAAGAATTTTTTGAATAATGGTACAAATGTTTCACGAAAAAAATCATGTACACCATTAATTGTAACATTAAACAAAACTTTATACCTCTTGTACCTTAACGGAGGTTGAAGTTGATTCTGACAGTCATTATATTTTTACTAAATGTTTAATGTTGAACCCAAAGAAAAAAAATACGACATTAGGCCTAGTATAAACTCGTAAACGTCTTAAACATACTTTTTCAACAATCGTTTAATAAACCAGACTATAATATTCATAAAAAATTTTCGGAATAGAAAAATAAACAGAATAGTTTAGAAATAAAATAGGCCTGATAATGTTAAAAATCTTACTGTAATTGTTCGGGTTGGTGCTCTTTCACACGGTCCGCTGAGCGGCGCACGCCGGGGAATCGGTGATGTTTTTTATCGTCCTGCTTGCGCCGCGTGCCGCACGTGGGTATTACTTTGTTTTTTGCAGAATTTCTAATGCAATCAATACACTACAATAAATATGGATTAATAAAAATCTTATATAATAAAAGAGTGCATTTAAGGCTCTAGAGAGAGAACTACTGAACGGATCAAGGCGGTTTTAGTGTCAATGGTTTTCTTGTGACCCCTAGATGATAGGAAAAATATGGTATCCCTCGGAAAATGAATTTTTAGGCTATTTAATATAGATGGAGTTTATGTATTTAAACTTACGATTTATTTATTAATATTTGTTTATAAATATGTTTTTATAACTATCAAATAATGAGCTTTTGTTTTGAAATATATAAACATAGTCTTTTGATTGTAAACTCCTCCCCACCGTATAGTAATTCATTAATATTTGTTTTAACTAAGTCATATGTCTTATTTTTCATACTTTTATCAAGAATGAAAATTTAAACTTAAAGATTCCACCATCAATACAAGAAATTTTAAGAACTGAAAACGAATGCCTTTGGAAGCACCTGATAAATTATGTTTTTAGTATAAACAGGAAATTGTGAAGTACAGATGAAAATTCTAGGACAACTTTCTTAGTGGACTTGCTCAACTTTCTTACATTTTTGTGATAGTGGTGTGTGATTTTTGTGTATTTTGGATATATCATAGGTGTCATGACATTTGTCAAACCTCAATAAAGATAAAAAAAAGGTCGTGTAGGCTTATGATTCTACATGTTTAACAGTTGGTTTATTGTTCCCACTGATAAATGGGACAAATAAATGGAGTACAAAAATGTGTAAAGAAATAAGTCTTGAAATATATAAGAAGAAATACCAAGAATAAGAAAAGGAGATGGAAATAAAGTGGAAACAAACGACAGAGAATAAACATTTTGAATAGTGTTTTAGTGAATGTAAAATACCTACTATACGATTGACTTAGAGAACAATGCAGTAAACACTTAGTACACCCACCCAGGAATGTATTTCTATACCATAACGTGAAAAATTCAAGTCAGAACTTGAAAGCAATGTTCAAATAGATGCATAAACAGTGTGGAAGAGAACACGGACTGGTGCTCAGCGATGGTGGTGATACCAAAACCTAATGGGGACGTCAAAACTCTACGTGGATCCAACAAAATTAAACACGAACGTAAAAGGAGCCAAAATTCCAGAGGTTGAAGAAACACTTAATCAGATTGGTAAATCTTGAATGTTTAAAAAATAAGATACAAATTAAATTCCAAATTCTGGCAAATTAAATGGGCTCTGATTCAGTGAAATTATATCAACTAGTAAACGTGTTGCTCGAAATCGAGCAATTTATTTTAATACAATACAACTGTTACTTTTATCTCTAAATCATTGGCGTTCGACCAATCCAATATTGAGAATATCTGCAATCACCAAAACTACACGTATTTACAGCTGATTATTAACAGATGTTTAAAATGCTTTATTCAATCCCAATGTTATTTAAATGGGAAATTTTGAGGTTTCAATGGTGGATAACGCCTTTATTTTCCGCCAGATTCTCATCAGTTTTTGGCGGAAACAACTACAGACCAAGCCCTATCCAACGACACCAAAAACTTGAAAATCGGTTGAAAATTGTAGGAGGAGTTCTCAAGACAAAAAAACCCTTAGCGTATTAAATAAGTATAGATAAGTTAATTGGCGATGCAACTGGAATGGAATAAATGGAAATACGGTAAAAAACCTATAATCATATTTTTTTATAAAGTCCCATAGGCCTACTATATTGTAAAACCATTTGATAGTAAGCATTATAAACTATTTCAACTTATAAACTACGAGTATTAATGATAGAGATTGTCTCCTGATCGAAATTACACCAAAATTTTAGTTGATCTGGACCCAAGAAGTTTAAAAACATTTTATAACTGAAAACATCTGTTCTTCCTGTTTTTTAGCAATTGTTTTTACAACAGCTGTCTAATGATTCAATCAATTCTCCTTCCTCCAAAAGATTAACATTGAAACTTTGAAAACCTGAGGGGCGTGGCCCTGGAGTCCAAAGTGAATTACAATAGGATTCTGCTCAAACACAGGACCCTTTCTAACGGTATGAGCCGATTTCTCCTAAAATGCACATGAGCTGAGAAAAAAGGAGAAAAGGAAACATGCTTGCCTATTATAGAAGACTATGAAATCGCCCACTGGTCGAAATTCTACCAAATATTAAGTTGATCTTGAGCTAATAAGCTAAAAAAAATGTATAGATAAAACAAACTGTTCTTCCTGATTTGCTATAATTTGTAATTACAACAGCTGTTTCATGATCAATCAATTATCCTTCTCCCATAAGATTAACATTGAAACTTTCAAAGCCTGTAGTGCCTAGCCTCGGGGGCTGATGTGAATTAAAATACCATTCTGCTCATCTACAATAAGACACTACCTTTCAAACGATATGCGCGGGTTTCTTTTACGTCGCTCACAAGCTGAGAAAAAAAGAGGAAAAGAAACACGCTTGCCTATTAACATTTAGATAACTGTTCACAGTACTAAAGAAATTGAAACATTTTAATTTTTATACTATGTTGTCTGTGTATTAATAAATTCTGTGACCATTTTCAAACGTGAACATCAAATTCATGAATAATCATCAAGAAAATTCCCGTCATTTTTGACGGACTGTTTGCCAGTGTATTAATAATTAAAAATACCTATTAAATATGGGTATTTACTGTTGCATTTTTTTTTTCAAAATATAGGTTTTATAAGTTACCGTCCTTACATAGATAATCATTTTGTCGTTATCCTCTAGTAACATTGACGAGTCCTGATTGCTCCGCGCTGTGGCAAAGGCGACCATATATATTAGGCTACTATGGTTTTACTGAACACGATGACAAATACATGTTACTAGGAAAAGGAGTAGAAAACCGAGTCATGTCATTTTCAAAACAATTCAACTTTATTTAAGTTGTATTATTACAACACAACTAACAAGTTTTTCAATTATTATAACACCAAATTTGATATAAATGTAATGAGATTTAATTATTAATGATAAAGAAAACAGAATTACATTTATATTTTACATTATATGAACACATTCGCTTCAATTGTTAAATGAGTCTTGAAATTTGTTACATAACTGTTAGTTGTAGGATATATACTTTTTTCAAGTCATAGAGATTTTCAGTTATAATCAATATTGTCGGGAGATGACTTGTTGGCCACTGAGGGGGTTGGGGGGTGAGGGGAAATATACATCCGAAACCTACCGGTCATTTGGTCAACTAAGGAATAAAAACAAACTTAGATTGTACTATTCTACATGAAAAAACTTTGCCAAAAAAGTAAACAATTATCTTTGTTGACAAACCAGCTAGCCTAATTCAATGTAGAGAAAGACAGCTGGCTGCAAAATAAAATAAAACATCGTAGAGATGCTGTATGTTTTTGGTTTTACCTTTACCTTTAATACCTTTATTGAAATGGCGACCTAACTCAATAGGTAGTTTAAAGCCAAGTATGAATGAGGGATGAGTGTAGGATGATTGTGGCGCGATCTTGTAGTCTTGTTACTGACTAAGGCCGACATTCTCCTTAGACAGGCCTGTTAATTCATAGCCCAACAGCCAATGGTATCTAGGGACCTACAGTTTAACGTGGGACCACAATTTAAACCTCCCATATACGAATTGGTCTAATTATGAGGATGGTACTTATGGATGAACTAGTATTCACTAGTGCGGACGTTAATCCCCACCAGGGAATATCGCATACACAAGCCATCGCTCATAACTATCCACAATTCGTGACCTCCAAGTAGCTGGATTACAGGACGTCGCCACCGTCCCGTTGATAGCTTAACATATGGTGGATTAAAAAAAAAACAAAAACAAAAAGCAAATTGTTTTGGCCAATGGCATACTTCAGCTCCCCCCTCACCCCGCAACCCTCTCACTGGCCAACAAGTCATCTCCGGACAGTACTGTTCTCAAATCAGATGAAACTCGTGCAGGTGAATGCACGGGGGATAAATTATAACATTTTAATTATTATAACATTAAATTATCACAGCGAACTTTTTAACTAAATACATAATATGTGGCGCATTATAAAATTGTGTTCATACCCAAAGCACCTTGGGACTATTTATGTTTTTATTTTCATTGTTGGAAATCAAATATCTTAAGCGATCGGTAAAGCTTTAAAAAAATTTAACATTATCCTTGTGTGGAAAAAAGGGTTCCGGCACATTCCGGCCCGAGTATAAATTACAATTAATGTTTCCTCCACATTTACCTTTATTGTGTTCAAAGGTACTCAATGTAAAAGTTGTTATAAAATGTACAAGTATGTTAATAAATTAATAAATTATTAGCAGAAACGAGTCGTTGCCAGTCGATACTCGACGAATACATCTCCAGTCTATAAGCGCTAGGCAGATGGTGTGAAACTTGTACAAAATGAAAATAAAATACAATAACATAATTAAATAAACTAATTGTCGCTCCCTAAGACTCTGAATGAAAACTGCATGTTAATAAACACTATCCCATTTCGTCAGTCATCGTTTTATTTGAATTTGAAAGTAACCTGATAAGTAAACAAAAAAACTAAATAAATTGAAATGACAGGAGAGAGACAGGTTATATTTATGAAGACAGCTGTTTGTTTTCATTAAATGAATCATATGTTAGAAACTTACTAAATTTTGTCTTATATTTAAAATACATGGTAATTTTAAAGTCCAATGGGACGATGCACATTGAACTGAGGGTGACAAAAATTATTCCATGACGTCTATAGAGAATTCCCTATAATTTGACACCTCAATAATCAAAATCGGTTCATAAATAAAAGAGTTTTGCTGCTCACAATAAATTACTTAAGGAATTAGTAAGATAGATGAACGTCTTGTTTAATCAATTAACTTATATTGTTAATGTTGAAGGGCTCGCTGATCATTACTTTTTACACATTTGCATATATAGTATCACATATTTGTAGTTGATGATAGGCCTACATCAATTGCGGGATTCGTTTATATAATTAGCACTTCTTCAGGTAGTAGCGTTTAATTGATTCAACATCTTTAGATAACTATAAACTAGACTACTCGATTATGAGATTGCTATAGCGTTTCCATTGCCGGCCTAAGCCGTAAAACTTTGCCGGCCTAGGCCGAGAAAACAGATGTTTCGTTTGTATAAGTGAGTGTCGAAAACAGGTGATATCGATGTAGTGTGATGAAAAAATAGCAGCTGATACAGTAGGACTAATTTAACATGAAATTGTTTAACTTTTTTACACTTTGAAACTTAAGGGATGAAAAAAATTAAAGAAGTAAGTCAAGTCTATTGTTATAGCATCACCCGAGATGGCGTGCCCTTTTGTTCAAATGGTTTCCCAAAGATCAGGACATGTCGAATAGTCTAGCACAAATATACAACAAGGGGTAAAAGACCCACGAACACCATGAACCCGCACGGATAACCGCACTCGGCCTTTAAGGGTGTAATCACTTATTGTTTGCGTCAATAATTAAATACCAACCGATTTATACTCGTATCAAACTTGGTATCAAAATAATCGAAATTTTAATAATCAATTAGTTATGTTAACGAAATTTATTCATATTGGGTTGTATTGAAAATTATACAACAACACTGGGTTTCTAGCGCTTGTTGCCATCGAGTGCAGTCAAGCAATCTGACGGAAATCGTTAATCCCCTCATTAGGACCACATATTTGTCGCAGATCTACCGGCACAGTTGGCTGCCAATTTCATGTCCTGATCTCTCGGTACTCGGATCTATCGGGAAGACACGGTTTTCCATAGAGTCTACATTTGTTACTTTGTTCAAATTGAAATGTTTACCCTTTAGGCAGTACGCGCGAATAGTCCTTTGTAGGCCCGGAAAGCAAATCGTAACAATTCCCACCGACTACATAACTTGTAACCCCAAATGGAGGAAATAGTGTCGTCACAACAGAAAATTGGAATGACCAAGAGTAAAAGCACGATGAACAGTGAGAGTCCGCGTATGGGGACTCCCCAACAGGACGGAATTTCCTTCGTTGCACGTCGGCAGCGGCAGGTCTTTGCATAAGTTTGGCGGTTTGGCCGTCAAAGCCCGATATCTAGGAAGGGCCCGACAATGCCGAGCACGTGCTAGCTGCAAGCAACACAGCACAATGGCGAGGAAACCAAAACGTCCAATAAAACCAAAGGCTTTCCCCGAACCGGACAACCAGGAAAACAACGCGCGTGAACACTGGCGGATACACGGACTTGAGTGTACCAAAATCTAAGACGTCTATAAGATGAGAAAGACCAGCGGGGATCATCACAATTTTCCCAATTTTTCTATGAATTATTGGTTTTCTAACGGATTTAATTACGGTTGAACCATACTTTAAACTTGATTTGGAGGACAGCCTTTTTTTAATTTTTTTTTGCTACTATAAGACATTCTTTTTCAGACACTCTTGTAATATTAAATTGTCTAATACCGGTACTCTTCATGAAGTTTTCTTAAGTTCCTACGTAAAAAATTTTTAAGATTGAGGTGTCATTTTAAAGCTTAGAGCTAGCGCATGTGCGAATGATGATTAAAAAAGTCGTTTCGTTTTGGTCTTCGCCTTCCTAGAAATTGGTTTATTAAATTGAAAACAAGGAAATAATGAATTTAATCGATATCTTGAAGACTACTGGTGCAAATCTTACATCTTATGACTCTTTTTGTATGTTTTCAGACCCGAGGAGTTCAATAAAACTATTTCCAAGCTAACAAAAATCAATAGTTTAGACGCTATTAAAGAAAACTCGGAAAAATTTAATTTAATTATTATTTCAGGTACCGCTTGCTCGAATCGTACAATTAATGAGTCAAATAGTATGTTTTCGGACCTGAGGAATTCAATTAAACCTTTTCCAAATAACAGAAATGTAAACACTGCTTTTTACTTACTTTGTAAATATAATGTAGAAAATAGAATTTTATAGTTAATATTTTTAACGATCTAATATCTAATTCCGAGTTTTGAAAACACGTTTCCGCACCAAAAAAACACTTTTGCTCCTAGTGATGAAAACTACTGTAATATGTAACAAAATGCGCAATGTGCGCTCGGTACCACAGTAATTAATGAATGAATCGTGTTGATTACTGCAGTCAAAATTATAATCTGGTTATTTGTTTTACAGCTGTCAACTTAGTTTCAGAACCTCACTTAATGTCTATACAAAGAGCATCGTAGGCCATATTTATACGTTTTTGTAATGTTGATCAATTGTAAATAGCTAGTTATCTCAAAATGCTTTAATGATTTGGTTATGGTACATCTACTTGACATTTAATACTTATTCCGTTATATTTAGGACGCCCCTATGCTCAACAAAATTTTCAACAAGAAAACATCTTACATAGTTCCAAAAAAAAGGAAATATATGTCCTTTACGCCCTTTTGTCATGAAAAACTATTATAACAGCTATAAGCACATAAATTATTATTCATAATTTTAGTTGGTGGTATTACACCTACAACCAGCAAAAAACTACCTACATTGTACGAGACAATGTAGAACTACCTACTACCTACCTAACTACCTACATTGTAACTACGAGACATTGTACTACAGAACGAATGGAATGCAACGGGGAAAATATAAAAATCGGCAATTTGGTCGATGCGCTCTTCTGGCACGAAGCCCTCGATATGCTACATGGATAAGCTAAATATAAAACGTTCGTATGACATTCAATGGTAAAACTGGGATAACGTTTACTTTAAATATTACTGTGTTTTTAAATTTAAAAAAACCCGATAACTATGTTGGATCAGGTTAGTAATTCAACTTAATACTGATAAAGGCAGCAAATAGATCAAAGTACAATAAGTATTTGTTAAATAATGTTAATTATCTTCGCAAACTTCAAATCAAATTTACCGTCATGGTAAATACGACAGCAAACATAGGTATTACACGCGCCATATCCTTTTGACCCAAATCCCAGACAAGTATTCGGCGTCCTTTCCTGGTTCGGCTTAATGTCAGTGTCTTTAGTCTTTCCAGGAAAGCCGTTTGGAAGACGACAAATTCATGGGTCTCACCCCAACCCTTTGTCTGCAACCCGAGTGCAACCGTCCGTTGCGGCCATCGTCGCCACTACCGACACTGGGGTAGCCATCGAAATTATGTCAGTGAAATTACACGTTTTTAGTATTTGGTCTACTATTTTTTGTCACTACAGTAATTTTGTTATGAATGGCGTGTTCTGCCCTTAAAATTCGTGTCTTCCCATTTTATTGACACAAAGAATAATACTTATCGAATTGCACAATAAAACATCTCTCGATAGTAAACACATTATTACATTATAACACATGATATAAGTAGAACAGGATCAATCGAACCATGAGCCACGAGAAGAGCAATGGGCTATTTCGCAACACAACCAGGTATTTCAGGCTGTATGTTATTTCTTATGCACTAATTAAAATAAAGCCTTTTTACATCTTTGAGAGTCAAGATGAGTATATTTTTATATTTTGTTTATTACTGTTTATTTTGCTTCCATACTTTGTAAATAACTTTCCTTAGAAGTCTATTATTTAATTTGTTTTACTTCTAGTTTAAGTTTAATTTATTTCATTTACTTTTTTCATTTTATTAGGACTAAACTAACTATAGGATTAGGGATAAAAATTTAATTTTTAAGTAGCCTAAAATTATGTGTAGAGTAAAAATACAACAAAAAGTGTAAGTTAGTATTTAAAATTAGCGATGTATGTTATTTCTGGTAGGCCTACACTCTGTACATTGAATTTAGTGCCAATCGATAGAGCGAAACCAGTTTACCTATAATGGCACAATTTGTTTCTATAAAAAACAAATTCTGTAAAATGTAAAACGGGTGAATGAAATTTAATAATAATTACTTTAAACTCATACAGTGGCATATGACGAAGTGTTGGTATTTTAAAAAAATTTTTAAAAATTTTTAAAAAAGATAATTTTTTTGTGTTTAACGAATTGTAGAGTAATAGGATAGAGAGAGTTTAAATTAAGGATGTTCCAAAGCTTAGAGATAACAACAACATGCCAAAACCTTTACAAATAAATTAAAAATAACGGGAAACCACTCCGTAAAATTTATAGGGGATAATAAAGTTAACTTTGTTTTTACGAAAATAGGTGTTTTTAGGAAAGTGGAAAATTTACAGAGTGAAGACGGTCTTTTTAGAGGCGGTAGGTTAAAATTTTGGGACGGTAAAAAAATAAGAAAATCTAACGTGAAAAATATTGCAGTTTAAGAACAAACAAGATAGTCAAATGGTTGAAAAAGGATCGTGTCTCATTAGCACTATTTGACGTAGATTAATCCTGAAATGGGTGCAGATCAACTTTCTTCTTTTTTCTCATTTCTAATTTTCTACATCGTGTTAATTTTTGTCTTAGCTCAAATACCACGACTCCTTTAACAAAAAATTGTTTTTAAACAATATATTTTTCAACTATAATTATTCATTCGTGGCGCGTGTCTCAAGATTGTAAAGAATGCTTGGAAGCGGATGGTCTATGCAAACGATATTGCTGTAATATCATCGATAAAAATCAAATCTTCTGAAAACTCTTAGTTAAGTACTACTGGTAGCCTAATGCATTGAGGTCTACAATTTCAATTTTATGGTTACGGGTTTTAACCCCTATTAGCCACTGGTTACTTCCAATTAATTTAAGTACAACAGTTAAATTAACGTTTAATTTATCGTAAACACAATATTTTCCGCTTAAAAAATAAACATGTTGCGATTCCCTACACTTTGCATTATTATAAATTAAATATACAAGGTGTATTGTAAGTAAATATCTAAACTTTAAAATATGGTTTAAAATATAGGATATCAATTAATGATACCATTAACAAATGGTGGATGTTAAATAGTAATAAGATCCCGGTGTTTGGAACGTTCCCCGTAAAAACCTTATTAAATGCCCTTGACGTAGAAATGATAAATATTATCCATTTTAACTGTAATGTTAATGGTAAAAAAATTAGACATTAAAAACCTATTTAACTAACTCTATCAGAAGCTTTCTTAAAATCGATAAATAAACGTGTAGTCTTGTTATTGTTATTAAAAATATTGTAAATATTTTCAGTGGCAGAAATTAGAGCATCGTCTGTATATTTTCCTTTTCTGAATCCCATTAGCCACCGGCCCCTCTGTCAGCGTGTGACACCCCAGTATGTACCTTTCTGGATTTATCCAGGGGATGTAAGCCGGTAATACCTAACAAACGCTATTTTAATTTTTAAAACCGTTGTACCGCAGGGAAACTGCCGCAACAGTGGCGGGAATAAATTCTTTGGTTTGATAAATAATATTTTTATACATTACTACCACATAGACTATTGATCTGTGCGTGGATCGTATTAGACAAAGTGAGATGATGAGCCGTAACAATACAGAGGTTAATGGTACTAATAAAAGTCAATGGTAGAACGCGGATTCAAACCCACGACATCGCTGCCATTTACCCGAAGTCCTGTGCGCTAACTACGCCACCCGCATTGTAATTTATAATAATAATTTAACATTCTATTAGTGGTGAAATTCGCTGCTCACAAACAGGAATGTAGAGAACTTTTACAAAACAAAAAGAAAAATCTCTCCACAGTCCTGGCTCGTGATTCCGTTTTTCAGTGGCGAGCAGCAAAATTCACCTCTCCCGACATCGTCAAGCTTAAGGGGCTTAAATATGTGAAAAGTAGAGACAGCAAGTTGCTGGCTGCAATTACTTGCCAGATGCACTTACCGCAAACTTATCTTGTCTATAGAGGTAATTTTCTTTCCTGCGGTAAGTACTTGCCGGCAGCAAGAAAACTCAAACATGTTTGATTTACTGGCTTGGCCGCGGCAAGTAGTGGGTCACGTGGGTGGTCACGTGATCACTGGCAGTCAGAAAGAACCATCTTGTCAAAACATGAACTTGCCGCCACTAGGAAATCGCAAGTAGTAAATCATAAATGATAGCTAATAAAAGGGACAGCTTCTCCTTTTAAAATATCTGACAAGGGGTCTGCTGAGAAGAAACAATGTTCAGGGAGCAGCAGAGACACCTGTGGGGTTTCGTATGGCTACAGTCTGGAAGTCATGTGGTGAAGGGTGCTGGGGAGGGACTCAACTCCATTTTCATTGACATAGAACAGTGGTAAAGTGAGCGGTTTGAGTTCTTCCTTGAGACAAATTTCTTAATTGGTGATTCTTAGTGGTGATTTTAATTTATGAGTCGATGCTAAACAAATTTCCCAGAAATTATGTTGTGTCTTGGAGGACTAGTTCGTTCCCTTAATAAAATATGTTATACGCAAAAACATCATAATGAATGTCATCTCTTAAAAACAATCCCAAAGTACGTCCAAGGTGAGCCAGAATTCCGGAAGTACTTTCTCTGTGAATGATAGGTTCTTTTTTTGTAAAAAGCTTTTCAAACTTCTGAACACTCATTCTGAAATGTATTTTAAAATCAAGAGGATTTTCTGTTGCTAGTTCTCGAAAGAGGGTTGAAGTTGCACGTGTCATTTTAAAGCTTAGGATATACCGCAGTGACGAATCGTAATTTAAAAGTTCATATTGTTTCGGGCTTCGCCCCCCTGACCTTTGATTTATTTCTTGAGGGCGCTTTAAAATGTTGACCAACTATTATTGCAAGTTCTTTCATGTGAATTGTAATTTAACAGCTGATTACCTTCAGATAAATTTTAAAAGCCAGATAGTGAACAAAAATAGATCTCTGTCACTTCATAATCAACATTCACGTACTGTAGGCGAGTTTCACTCATACAGAATCATAAAATGCGCAATTTGCGCACGGGCCACCTCGTATCTTCTTTTTTCTATAAGGGTTTTGTCTGTTACGTCCCTTTTTCTCTCGACCAACTGAATCGATTTTTAAGATTGAGGTGTCATTTTAAAGCTTAGGATATACCGCAGTGACGAATCGTAATTAAAAAGGTCATATTGTTTCGGGCTTCGCCCCCCTGGCCATTGATTTATTTCTAGAATGCGCTTTAAAATGGTGACCAACTTTTATTACAAGATATTTAATTTTAATTGTACTTTAACAGCTGATTAAACTTACCTTCAGATGAATTTTAAAGCCAGATAGTAAACAAAAATGGATCTCTGTCACTTCATAACCAACATACATGTGTTTTAGGTTAGTTTCTCTCATACAGAACCATAAAATGGACAATTTGCGCAAGGGCCACCTCGTTCAGTTATATATATTCTTGAATTTAAATTCTATTAATTTTAACGTTGATGTTATAGAGTTTAAAATCACAACAAAAGATTTGCTGTAAACAGATGCCTCAACTTTCCAATCACGATCCACGTGCTCCAGTATATAAATGTGGTTTTCCATTGTGGCCCGTAACTGAACAACTAAATGATACTATAATAAAAATAATTTATAAGCTATTAAAAGGTAATTTATAAAAAACCCCAACTAAGCAATTTGTACAATTGCAATTAAATAAATATAAAAAAACCGCAACAATTATGAAAACAGCTGTTAACGATTTGGCCGTGGAGGTAAAATCCACGTGTTACAGTTTCAACAAACTAATATCAGTGTGCAACGCCCTTAGTCTTAGGTAAAAACATCGTGAAAGGCGAGTGAGCAAAGCGAACGAGCCTGTCGTGGAAGCGAATGAGCGAAGAGAATAAGCTCGTCTTTAAAGAAAAAAAACCTTACGGGCTTGGTATTTTAGCGTATAGTCTGTGACTGATATTACTATGACTACAAAGAATGGTTTAAATTCACCGAGCAAATGCTAGGCCTCAGGTAATATTTAGTAGTGTCCGCATTAGGCAAACACTTTCGCCGAAGAATATTCTGCTGAACAGTTGTTTGTCTAATTTCTTATGTAAATCACGTGGTCAGTAATTGTTCTTTAGTAATGTTTGTTGATTTTTGTGTTCACCGAAAAAGTTAGCCACGATTGTTTGGGCAGTTACGACGCGGCTTTAAATTACTTGATGTTATTAAGTTTACTTCCTGAATTTAATTTCAATGACTCAATAAGAATTAATTTGTCAATTTCAAATAATGTAGACTACGACACTATATATTCAAAATACTTCAAAGTAGGATAACTGAGTACGAATAAATATATAATCCTTTA
This sequence comes from Neoaliturus tenellus, assembly GCA_030545055.2. NCBI lineage: Eukaryota > Metazoa > Arthropoda > Insecta > Hemiptera > Cicadellidae > Neoaliturus > Neoaliturus tenellus. Next base: position 55,731,289 of record CM061536.1, on the reverse strand, counting down.
CAATCGCTGTGCTTCACGCTACTGTAATGAGAAAAAATAAAATGCTTTATGCGCTCACTCATCTCCTTGTGGTCCCGATGCTTAGTTGTCTAGTCGTCAGGTGGTGCGTTATCGATGCGATGATTATACGTGCTTCCGTCCTCGTCTCCTGTCAACAATGGAAACTGCGCGTGCCCATTTCACTCGGTGGCCCATGGGCGGCAACGGCTACGCGGGCGCGGCACACGTCAGCACACCACAACCGTGGGACAACGCTTTGACTACAGTGACTGGTTGCTGATGGGGACGTGCATAGTGATGTGGGCCGGGCAAATGCCCAGTGGGCGGGTCGTTTATAAATGGGCATTTGCCCGGGCATTTGCCCAAAGCGATTTTATGCGCCCAAAAACTGGGCGTTTATAAAAAGTTCAGTCTAAGGCGCAATACAATAAAACCTGTAATATTTTCAGTGTGGTATTTTAAATAAATATTTTTCTAAATTGTTATATAAAATCTTATTTACTGATTAAGCAGGTTTCTAATCTGTAATTCATAAATATGTGCATAAGATAAATTTATAATGTCTAATTAATTAAATTTAAAGTTAAGTATTAAGGTTTTGTTAGTAAAAAAGTGCTTTTTAACCACAATGAAAATTTCCTAACATAAAAAAGGCACCTATAAAATTATTTTTATTCATATACAGAGTGAAAAAAGTCTGGAGACTATTTAATGTTTTTAAAAGTATTTAAGTAACAAAACTAAAACGTTGCATATTGATTTTGAGTAACCAAGACTACTTCCTAAAGTACTTAGTGTCCTTGGATCTCGAAGGGGGGACGGTCCACAAGAAGTAAGAAGAAAATCTTAAATGTAAGCATATGTCAATATGAACATCAAATTAAAGGTCTTTGCGACTGGAGAACAATGCCGCAAACCCGATCTCAAAAGAATGACCGAGTAAAAAATAGCAGGCGATCAAACTTTGTATTAAAATCATGTTGCTGAAAACAAAAAAATGCAATAACTCCCGATCCACTCTACCTTTTGAGGTTGGGTTTGTGGCAAATTGCTCAGAATGCAATGTACTTTAAAATGATGTATCATATGACGTAGCCTATTGCAGTTTTCCTGACGACCTCCACTAGGGACGTCTCTAAAGGAAGTCTTTTGGGAAACTGCATTGGCCTACGTCATATGATACATCATTTTAAAGGGCTTTGCATTCTGAGCAATTTGCCACAAACCCAACCGGAACCAAATTACAACCTTACAACCGTTAAGTTAAGACTGATTCATTGTGTGTAATAAACAAATGTAAATTAATTCTATTACATTAGCCAGATATTTTAAATAAAAATAAACCTATGAAGTTATTTTCAGTCTAAATTATTTCCTCTTGTTGAAAAAAGAAAAGTGTTGACTCTCTAGCACTGACTTCCTACCAATATAATTAAAATTATACAAGTAATTATTTTTTTTTAATATAGGCTATTATGTAAATATCTAATGTAGAGGTTTAAAAAGTTGACTAGAAGAGTAGTGTTCAATTTAATTTCCATTAATCAGGTTTATTAGCATTTAACTGGATAAACGCCCGGCACTTATGGATTTTGGGCGGTTATTTGGGCAAATGCCCTGGGCATTTTCCCTGAGATTTAAACGCCAGGGCCTTTTACATCACTAGACGTGCAACCTGACGTGTACTGTGACCTATTGTGACTAAATGATTAATTAAAAAAAACCTTTCTACTTTTACACACATTTACCGACGTCATAACCTTACAGAATTTCAATTTTAGGCTATATAGCAATCTTCATAAAACTCTATTTAATCTGTAAACGATATTATGGATTTAATCGTTCCTAAGAACAACTAATACAATTAAAACAATCGTAGTCTAAAAAATTAAAGTATTTTTAAACGATATTATTACAGCACGTTAGACATTATCTAACGTTACCAACGTTATTTATAACGTATTCTCAGTTATAAATGGCGTGAATTCCAGACTCTAAAAATGTCACTTGGAAATATGCACGACCAATATTGGCGAATATCTATAATAACTGTTGTAAAGATTTACTACCAAATAATGGTAAAATTCGGTAACCACTCCTCAACAATTACCACTTAGATTTAATGTACTTGGTTGAAATAATCAGGACTTTGAAACATTTAATAATAAACATTAATTTATAACCTTTGACAAAATATTTTATTTCAATTAACTGGGAAGGATTAATGAATCAAAACTACATTTCATGTTCTACTTTATCTGTTACAATTAATCAATAAATTACTGATTTATTCTTGCAGCTTTATAATCAAAAATTTTCTCACTGGTGAAATAACAAATTAATTATCCCAGCAGCAAAGGATATTACAATTAGGAAAAACTAAATAATTTCAAACCTAGTACTACAATATAAAACTGCATGGTAAAATAATCACCCAAAACTAATTAACATTTTTTAACTAAAACTGTAACTGTTAGCAGAATGACCTTTCCTTTATTTATTAATAATTACATTTCATTTTTTTTAAATATATTTCCAAAATTCTTACCTCTAAATAAATCCATGACCTCACGAGAGGGTTTAAGAGGGCGTTGGAGTCAATCCAGATACCATCTTTCCCCCGTAAGAGCAATGTTAAACGTGAAACCAAATAACTCTTTTATTTGCAATCAGAAAATAATGGTTTATAGATCTAAATAAAGGGTTCACCAAGGCGAATATGGCTTGCGAGAGGAATTTTTGTTAAAAATTAGTCTTTTTTACGAACTTGAAACAACAAAGCAAGTTTTTTACTTCTTTTAAAACATTTTCTACATAATTTAAAATATTATTTACAAAGAATCGATCTTGCAAAAGAACGGTGAATTTAATTGAGATTCAAACGCTATTTATTCTGAACCAATCGGACAAAAATAAAGAAATTATACGACAAATTCCGGGGACAAGTTTAGCATTGCTCTTATGGGAAATAAATCCAACATGGCGGCACTCCAACGCCCCCTTAACACTATAACTTCATTGTAACAAAACAAGGAACCAAATGTCAGAGGCCTCTGATCTCAGTCAGCAAGAGTAGACGGGTCCTGGTTAAAGGTCACTAATCGTTGTTCAACCAACTCACAACGCAGGGTTGAGGATATTTGGACTTTTTTGAGAGCCTTCAAGTGAGGGTAGGCAACTACATTTACAGCAGAGTATGATGATGTTGTGGGCGATTCAGGCTAGCACAAAATTGTAGATATTGTAATCCAAAGGTGATCAGTCTTTTATTTTCCACAGGAGGCATCATATACTTAAATATTTATCAATAAAGATTTTTAAGCCATCACATTACTTAAACTTCCGTTAGCGACTCGGCAGCCCCGTCATTCGGCGCGTGACGTGGCGGCTTCGCTTCTAGCTCCGCGTGGCCACTCCTTAAATTCCTCCAAGGTCTCGGTCGTCTCGCGCGCACCGGACGTTCGAGGTACAGTGCACCTGTCACACCTTGTAAAAAGACCACTCTCTAGGTGCATGCCTAGCCTAGCGTGCATTTTAGAAAATCCGTATCTGCATAAGAACGATTTGAACACAAGAGAAGGTCATTGATATAGTCAAAACGGTTAAGTAATAAAGTAATTATACTATCAGTTATATGTTAACATCCTATTGCACCTAGTAATAAAACAACGACTTAAAAACTGCTTTAGCAAGTAGTGTTACCATTTTGGATTACTTAGCATCAGTCAAACCTAAACAGGGTGTCTACTGAAATCTGATTTTAGAATTCCAGTATATTTCCAGTATTTCCAGTATATATTTTTTAAAATTCCAATACCGTATCACTCGTGAACTATTAATTTAAAAATGGAGTAAACATGATGACAATTTATTCATATAATCGATATTGAAATAAGTTCGATTTTTGTATAAAGATAAAAACGTATGATTATGATTAATAAGTACTTTCCAACAATAACATTTCTTTCATATTTTTTTAGGCTACTGCTTTTTTGTTAAGGCCCCCGACTCATCCTATTGCCCTCTGTTCCTCCCACTTTATTTTACATTTATTTAATATGAAAAATAATCATAAAGAACATTTAACTACAAAAAATAATGAAATAGGTTAATAATGTACTTAAAAGTAAAAAAAGAAAGAATATGATTAATTTGGAAAAGAAAAATAAATTTTGAGTATAAAATCAAACATTTTCTAGGCTCTATCTTTACACAAATAAATGTTTACATTTCTTCATGAACTATTTGAAGGGAACAACGACTTTTCCGATGTTGGTTTGCAAACATACATAAACAGCAAAAATGACTTGTCAAATATATTTACATTATTATGTACGGATCAAATTACAAAAGCTAATGCATTTTTAAAATTACACATTAAAAAAATTCCGGTATCTATTTTGAAATTTCAGTATAATTCCAGTATTTCCAGTATGAAAATAAAATTCCAGTATCATTCCAGTATTTCAAGTATTTCCAGTAACAGTAGACACCCTGCTAAACCTATATTGTTGGTTTAATAAATAATCTGGTAGTGTAAAACATGAGTATGGGAAAAATAAATGAGTATAGCAAATTACTTTCCCATTATCGCTCGTCATAGAGTAGTAATACAGTTGCAAATTCTACAACAAACGTTGAGTAATCAATCGTCTCCGGGCCGAAAAAGAAACAGTAGATCAGTAGTTCAGCCCCTTCTTCAAAGGATTAAACAAATAAAACTATTTCATTCATAGTCCTTCTATGCTTCCCGCTAAATGAAAAACAGCTGCTAGTCGCAATAACAGCATATGAGTAACTGACGTAACAATAAGGGTTTATACAAGCTAAAAACCATGATTGGGTTTTTTATTTTTTCTAGGTTGGTTATCCTGAATAGCGATGTCACAATAAATCCTTTTCCAACTTATACGATATATGTAGCAATTAATCCATGTGCACAACACACGTCGCAATAAGGGTTTATTCGTGATAAAAAACCGGACTTATTGTAACAGGAAATTGCTACATTAAATGTTACAATAACTTCATATGCGTACAAAATTGTAACAATAAATCCGTATACATAAACTTATATATATATATATATATATATATATATGAAAATGAACGAATGGTGTTTTTGGCTTCTGGGGACCTCAAAATGATAAAGTAACATGGTCTCGGGCTTAGGTCTTACCATGGCTACTACAGTAATAGCGTATTCCCTATAGGAAATTCGCTAATAATATCTTTTATTTAATAAAATGTCTAATAAAATTTAATTTTTATTAGTTTTCAGGGTATACTTACATGGTTTTGACTTTTCTTCCTAATAAGTCCATCTGAAAAATACAATCATTGCGTTAAGATCAAAATTTATCAATTCTTTTAGTAGACTACTAAACTAGACTACTAATAGACTACTTTTAGGTATATAAAAGCACTATACACTGAAAACACAGTGAGATCAACTCTTCAACATGTGTTTTGATAAGTTACCATTATTTGTTCTACCCTATATAACCCTACTATATAACCTAAATAACCTAGCTCTACCCCAACTGCATACAGCTGTGCAAAACCAACTTTTCATGCTTGTCGATGCTCAAAGTGCAACTCGAAAACCAATCCAAACTCGCTCAAAGTCTCTTGGACGAAAACTAATCTCTTAAATAACAACTCTATAAAGAGAAAATTTGAACTTCGAAATTTTGAACTTCAGGAAAAAAAATGGGGGGAGGAAACTTGGCAAAAGGAAAAAACCAAAAAGGGGGTGGGAAAGCACAATCAACTCAACACTTGAAACACCAAATAGGTTTGGGCTTTTGACTCTAGTGTGGATGAGGTCGTTGACTGAAGTCCTATAGAGGCTAGCCTAACTGAAATGACGCTAGTTTAAGCCGAAAAACTCAATTTATCGTGCGAGGCCGAAATTGTTGGTGGTTGGTGACTGCCACGCGAAGGATTGTAGGGAGAGGCTACGCAAGGCTATGCAAAACTTTTCAAGGGAAGTGGGATGTTCAGGCATGCTTCTCACCTGGAACTCCCATAGGTAAGTCAATTGAAAACGCAAGTAAAAATTTAAGGGCAAGTAAGGGAGAAGGGGTTCAGTCTTGATTGGGGGAATGAACGATGTTTCCAATAAGGGGATTTTAGGCACTCTTAAAAAAACGAAGCCATTTCGAGAGGTGGGACTGTAGGAAAATTGTCTGGGTGGTAAGAGATAAGCAAATACATAGGCCTACACAACGCACACTTTTCTCAGTCAAAAAACAATGGAACTGCAAGTGTAAACCAGTAAACAAAAACTCACCAGGAAAAACAAAACACAGCGAAACTTAGTTAATAGGCCTACTTCAAAATCACCTTCTCTCAAAATAATTCACTAAAATGTTCGTAGCCTACTCAATAAAACTGAAATTATTGAAAATTTTCTTAATGACAAATCGCCTGACTTATTTACTGTCACAGAAAATGGTATGTGCTCAACTGTCTCAGAAGTAAAAATACAAAATTAATAACTCATTCGTTCTTGCTGCAGGACAAACTCTAAGATGGGCGGAGTTGCCATATTCAAAAAATCATTCATAGCTTTTGAATCATTAAAAATAGAAGATATCGGAGAAAAATTATCTCTGGAAACTATCTTTGACTCTACTGTAATCAAAATCAAGCTGCGGAATCAGACTTTTCTCTGGACTAAACCGCACTCCATGTGATAGCAACTTAGATGATTTTTTCACGGACCTGAATAAATTGCTGGAAATTTTAAATGCTCAGAAAAATACTATTATGATAGCTGGTGACTTCAATATAAATATATTGAAAAAAATAAAACCACAAAAAATTTCAAAATATCCTCAGAAGCCATGGCCTCAAAACTGTTATTGAAGTCCCTACCAGTGTTAAGTAACTGAGGAATCTCAAACCCGCATTGATAATTTCATTATAACAAACCTTCACACCTTTAAACCAGCTGAAATCCAAACACATATCAAATCAAAGCAATTAGAACTTCAATTCCCATCAAAAAGACCTAAAAACAAATAGTAAATGAACGGAGCAACGCAAAGTAAACACAGAAGCATTAGAGAAACAGAAACTTAGGCTAAGAACGGAAACTTGGGAAGAAATTTTATGTCTCATTGATACCAACCTCATTTACAATAGTTTTGTCTCAACTTTTCTATGTCCCTTAAATTTGACCTGCCCAGTCATAAATAAAAAAATTTTAACACAGATGGAGAATTACCAAATCATATGTACCCAAGCCTTGTACATACGATCAAAAAATAAGTTAAGAAGATTGTGATAAACCTCTGCTAAAGCTGAATGGACGAATGAAAAAAATGTTCCAATCCAAAAACAAATCCAAGATGACTTGGGATATCATAAATAAATTAACAACAAAACAACATCTGGTATTGAAAACATAGCACTTGAATAGGAAGGTAAAATTGTGAAAATTACAAAAAAAAGTTTGCTCAATACTCAACGATTATTTTGCTAATGTAGTTGAAAACATCAAAACCACCTTATCAATAAAGAACAATAGTCAACATACAACTCAAAATGTGAATCTGCCTTGCCATTTCTTCAATTTCAATACTACCAATGAAAAGCAACTGTTGGAGAGACTGTCTGCTCTACCTTTTAAAAGGTTTTCTGGCTATGACAATGTCAGCACGGAAAAGTTCTGCCGGCATGAAATCATCAAGCCGCTCCTACACCTGGTTAACTCATCGCTGATTGGGGGAACCTTCCCAGACTCAATGAAAATTCCAGTAATTAGGTCAATTCACAAAAAATTCAAAAAAAAAATCTCACACAAAATTATATTCTAATTTTATTCTTGCCATCAGTGGCCAAGCTGCTTGAAAGTCGTGTGATTAAATAATTGATTACTTGGAACAACACAATCTCCTTTGCCCTTAAGGCAATTTGGATTTTGGTCAAACAAGTCCACCAAACTGGCTTTAATGGAATTTTTAAACCAGTGCATTGACTTGCTCAAAGCTGGAGGGACGATAATTGGATGCTTTGCCGATCTCTCCAAAACCATTGACTGTGTTGATCACCAAATCCAGTCAGAAATGGCTGATCTACATGACAGACAGACTTCAAACAACACAGGCCAACCATGAATCAAAATTCAAACCTTCAAATCAGAACCAAAACCAATCCTTGGTGGAGTTCCACAGGGAGCGATTCTGGGACTAATCCTCTTTCTCATTAACGACATTCAAACTCAATCCCAACAGAGAACCTGTTCATCCACGCAGATGACACAACTCTGTTCACCAAAAGCAAAAAAATTGAACAGCTCGAGATTGACACTTTCACTTAGGTCAACAAGCTCTCCCAATTTTTTTCAAACAACAGTCTGGCAATCAACACAACCAAAACAAACTTTATGTGCATCCAAACAATAAAAAAAGCAAAAAGCAAAGACAACACCTCAAGTTTTAATAGATGAGGATCAGCTTGTGGAGGTTGACTCCTTCAGTTTCCTTAGTGAAACAAGATGAAGGACTAAAAAAGGGTAGTCAAATTGAAATTTTAGAAAAAAAGATGGCTCAGGGTGTTTTTATGTTAAGGCGATTCAATGGGCTTTGCAACATTTTACTTCTCAAGACAGTTTACCATAGCCACATCCAATCTCACATAGTCTACTCTATTTTGGTGTGGGGCCAGGTAAGTGCCACCTTCAAAAAATCTTTGTATGGCAAAAAAAAAAAATCATTGTGGCCATTCTAAAACTGCCCCCCCCCCTCAATGCCAGCTGTAGAGAGGCTTTCATCGAACTAGAATGGCTGCACTTCCGCAGACGCCCGGTGGAACTATCGAATGAAAATTATCGATCGATTCGATTTATAGGCCTATATTGACTGAAAATTATTGAGATGTAAAATCCAATCTATCCATTGTTCATGTATAAAAATAACATCTAGCCAACCGCATCTAGGCCTAGCTGAATACCTCTTTAAAAGAAACGTTTAAATGTCGGATCGATCCATTTATGCTTTTTATTAATGCCACAAAAAGTCTGTATTCCAGTAGGCCTACCGGTAATTGAAAAAGAGGGATGTTTTCTTCATAATATAAGATAATTTTTAAAGGTTGAATATTTTTTAGGCCTAAGGTAGATGTACCAAAAGCTGACAATATAAGGCTTACTTGATAATTAAAAATTTATATTTCAATTAATTGTTAGTGTAGACCTTTCATAATGGTTTTATTGCATTGTGGGGTTATTAATCTTGATTTATGTGATGAAAAGAGCTTGTTTCAGTTATTTTTTCATAATTTTATCATTAAAACAAAATTATGTGTAAATGTACCTTAAGCTGACAGTGAAATTTGTTCAGGTCACCAAAAGCTGACAGTCGATTGTACCATAAGCTGCCACTGTCGTAAAACAAGTTTCAAAAGCCTAAGAAATCATAATAAGGAGTTTAAAGGTCAAATAAAATGTGTTAAATATCTAGAAATAACCAATGTATTATATAAAAAAATTTATTTAAGATTAACATAGCATATACGAACTTTGACTTAATATTGAACTTAAGTTATTAATTGAAGAAGTTAAACTTAATACATTAAGTCAACTGATTGCTAAGCCTACCTTTTAAGCTTATTTAAGGCTACTGAAAACTAGCTTATTAGGCATAAGTATGTATCTGGACAGGAAACCATGAACACACAATCTAATTTTATGGTCCGGAAAGAACCAAGTTAAGTTTAACTTAGATTATCGCTAACTAACTCATTAACGTACAGTAGTTAACATTTATATTCAACTGGATTCATATCAAATTCACTCAAGTTAACATTGCCACATTTTGGCGACTTTCCCTTCATTTTACTAATCAATGTTGGTCATGGAACGTTGTTCAATTTCGCAGCTTGCGAATGGGACAGCCCTCTTTCAACGCCCTGTATAGCCTTCTCCATTTGCTCAGGGGTGTAAGTTACTGCAAAATCTTTGTCGGTGCCATATTTAGCCTCTGAAAAAATAAAGATTGTTCATTTAATAATGAATTAAGTCAGAGTAAGTAATTATATTTAATAAACTAAGATTATTTCCATTAGAAACCTATTTAACATGCATTGTTCCTTAGGCTGACACAGTGATGTTCCTGAAGCTGACAGTGTCAAAAATGGGTGTCAGCCTTTGGTCCAATGATTTAATAAGAAAATCCAATGACAAAAACATATGGTTTGCATTTCATGCTATTTAAATATGAGCACTAACATTAAATAAAAAAAAAAACATACATGTACCCAAAGCTGACACCCCCCCGTCAGGTTAAGAAACAACGCTCATACTGTGTACCAATGCCTGACACCCTAAAAAATATTGAAAGCATGGTTTAAAACTTTCAAGAAATGTTGCAAAAAAACACTATTTTATATATTATTGTCTTAAATTTAGGTTTAGGAATGAAAATATGCAAATTACTAAGGTAAAAACAGTAAATTCAAACTTACCTCCTTAGCAGATTTGACAAGAAATCAGCTTTAACAGCCCTCCACGGTGCAAGGGTACAAACATCTTCCCTAAATTTTGAAACTACAAACTGAGAACAACTAGCTAACTAGATCTATTGAAAGAAGAAGAACTCTACTTTTTTTAATACCAAAATTGTAGTCTACAGTGTACAGTTGACCTTATTATTTTAAATACAAATCATTATTGTCAGCTTTTGGTACACTGTCAGCTTTTGGTACCTCTACCTTACTTTTTTGTTGTTAAAATTTTGACTGTAGGTTATGTTGAACCTAATCATGTTTGGTGTTTATACTTTTTAATCAACTTAGTTACAATATAATAAAATCTTTGCTAAACACTTTTAGGCTACTTTAACTTATTTATAAACTACCGACCATATGATACACTGAGCTACAAATAACCTATATTCATGAAAGATACAATAATTTACCGTTTGAATACGACCAATATATCGATCGACTCGTTCGATAATTTTCATTCGATAGTTCCACCGAGCGTCTGCGGAAGTGCAGCCACTAACTTAGAATTCTCACTCCATCTCTTTACATCTTCAAAGTAGTCATATACACAAAAAAAACACACAATCTTCACATAGTAGTCACTTTTGGTCATAAACTACAACACCAGATTCAACGACTATAGTAAGATGCACGAAAATAGTCCGATGGAAATTTTAACAGCTGTGTCCCCCCTCACCCCCTCTCGCCCTGCAATGTTGTCATTTTTGTGGTTATGTTTACCATGTGTAACACAGTATAAAAATGTGTTTTAGAATAAATCTGGCAACAATGCATCGACTCTCATCGGACTATTTTCGTGAATCCTACTATAATTCTCACAGCAATATAGATTGTAACATTTTTTTAGGGCAAACCAAACTGCAGTGGAATAAAGTTATTTCAAGCTTTACCTCAGCAAATCAGATACATTCCACTGTTTTCTAAATTTTAAAAAGCGTTGAAAATATTCTTAATAAATGGGTATTTCTATAACCTGGAAGATTCCCGCAATGACCTGAATTCCAAATAGCCTACTGGTATTGGTAACCTACGGTGGCTGGCCTAAGACTTAGCCTAGCCTAACCCAATGCAACCTTTGACCTTGCGTAACCTAACCCAGCCTAACGTGGACCTGAAGAAAGCTGTGGGACACAATTGATGCCTCCACCACCTTGTCTAAAAGGACACGGAGAAGAGGATACGCATGTATGTGAAAAATTTATGTATGAATAGGTATTGCTGCCGAGAGAAATAAACAAATAATTTGTTACTAATAACCTTCAGCTGATTCAAACAAAACATGAAGTTATGAAGCTCACCAACCAACAATTTTGACTTTATAGGCCTACTAAGTTTTTGGGCTTGGATAAATAGCCTAGGCATAAAAATAGTAGAAAATGCCATTATTAACAGAATGGCATTTCCATTTGTATAACTTACACCTACAAAATAACTTACTATTTAGCACATCCACCATTTTTTACAATGACTGTAGCCTAAAGTCAATGTGATTATTGTGTTTTAGTGTTAACCACTCTGTTTGTACAAAATCATCACAAGTGTTACAAATAAAGGTCACAAATTAAGGTCTAGGCTTAATATCACACAAGGTTTAGGCCTAATCCATAATTCCATCAAATGGTAATGGTGGCACAGAATGCTAAAGTTGGTTTAAATTATGTTAACTTAATTGTTCTCGGTTTTAAAGTTGTAAAACTTATAAGTAGGCTTACTTTAATGGTGATGCTTATAAAAACGGTAGGCTTAACTTACATTGCCAATTATTAGGCCCTAGCATAACTTATCACTTTCGGTTCAGGAAATAAACTAGGCCTACATTTTAAAACCTCCTGTGGATAAGCACACATCACAGTTACATCGTTTTGAAAATGACATATCATGTAGCCTAAAAATAGCCTAGTCCTATCAACACTCATAAAAGACTAAAAACTTAACTAGGGGGCTAATCTATCAGAAAACTCACTTTCCATAGTGGCCTTACTCCTCTCAAGAAAAATTGTTCCCGCCATTGGATGCAAAGAAGGGTCAGTATCACAATCTTCTGGCTCTCTTTCACTAATATGTTGAAGATTTCCAACACTTTCATCACCTTCTTGTGCTTGTTCTTCAAATTCATTATGTTTTCTTCCTGTGGGAGGGCTAGAGTATGCACAACAACTGTTTTTGTTTCCCATGTCTGGATGATTTTTGAGGTTTATGTATAGCAACTTACTTTATATCATTTCTCTTGATATGAAAACAAAGTGATACTAAATTGATGAAAGGTAAACAGACACCCAACACCAAGTGTCAAACTGAATGATTTGATTAAAAAAACTAGGTAAATAGAAACTGCCTACATGGTATCAAGATCTGAAAATTACCATTCAAAGAGTATTACTCCTAATTTCAAAGAATCCTATTTAGAGCAAGATGTGTGTATTGAAAATATAATAATTTATATTCAGAAGATGATAAGGGTTAGGATCCATTACTGACCGACGAAGGAAAAGTGAACACAAAAATGAAAATGAAAATTACATTTCTCCGAGGTAAAAATGCTTTAAAAATTTTGGAAAATGTGATAATTTAATTTAATAAAGGATTTCAAATTGTCGACGACGTAACACACATATCCTCCCCACTTGTAATCACAAACCTTGTAGTAAGATATTCACTTTCTGCTTCGGCTAAATAGTGCTGTCGCTCTGTCGCTCTCTGTCGCTCGCTCTCGCTGCTGCTGCTTCGGGCTTCCATAAGCTACAGAACTATTGCTTCTTTTTCTTTTCTTCGATTTACTATATAAAATAAAAGCGCAGTTATGATTTTTTTAGATCTAAGCAAGGAATCTAAAATAAATAAAGAGAAGGTAGGGGTCAAGACATTCAACGCCATCTATGCACCAGGTTTTCTTTTGCACCTATGATATCCTCGGTTGAAATTGAAAATGCCGTCACACACTTCGTTAATAATTGCATTCGGGATTCCGTTACAAAATCCATTTCAAAAACGTTCAAAAATAAGGCTTGCGAATTCCTTCACCCACCGCTCAGAATAATGCGACTTATAACAGAGAAAAATAGAATACGACGTCGTTGGCAGAGGCTCAGACTACCGTTTCTTAAGAGAGAATTAAATGAACTTACGAGAAGAGTAAAACTTGAGTTGGATGACTTTAGAATTGCAAGCTACAAGAATTACGTGTCTCAGATCCACCCTCAAGACTCAAGTATGTGGAAGGCTACAAAACGCCTCCTCCAGTCTCGCCCTCAAATTGCAACTTTGACCCAGGACAATAACGTGTACGAGAGTGATGCTGAGAAATGTAATTTATTTGCTGACTTTTTTGAGTCTGCCTTCAGTCCCAATGACATTGTGCAACACGATTGTGCTAAGCTTGTCGAGGAAACTGTAAATGCCAGTTTCTTAACTGCGGAGCTACCGAAGAGATTTGCTTCGAAGACTGAAGTGAAGGAAATCATCAGAAAACTTCCTCAGCGTAAATCACCTGGGCACGACCAAATAACAAACTTAATTTTAAAACACCTTTCTGATAAAGCCCTAAAAATCTTAACTTCTATTACTATCAATTCATGTCTATCTCAAGGTTATTTTCCTGATGCTTGGAAACATGCGGAAGTAATTGTGATACACAAACCCGGTAAACCTCAAAATTCTCCTTCAAGTTATAGACCAATTAGTCTCTTGCCTACAATGTCCAAAGTTTTTGAAAAGGTTATTTTAAAAAGAATTTTGGATCATGCTGACGAGGCGGAAGTGATTCCTCAAAATCAATTTGGATTCCGTTCGAAACATTCTACACTTCATCAGCTCTTGCGAATATCAGGAATGATTGTGCACGGTTTCGAACGGAAACAACATTCAGCCGCTGCATTCTTAGATATAGCACAGGCGTTTGATACAGTATGGCACAACGGTCTTATCTTTAAAATGCAAAATCATGGGTTTCCTCAATATATCTTGAACATAATTAGATCATTTTTAGACAAAAGAACCTTTGCTGTTAAAATTAACTGTGCTACTTCTTCTACTCGATCTATACGAGCAGGTGTGCCTCAGGGCTCGATACTTGGGCCTGTACTTTTTAACATCTACATGTCCGACCTGCCAGATTTACAAGAATCAACTTTAGCCCTCTATGCAGACGACACTGCTGTCATTTGTCAAAATTCTAATGTTGATGAGGCTGTCACATCATTGCAAACTTCAGTTGATTCCTTAGTACATTGGTTCGAGAGGTGGCGATTTAGGCTCAATCCCAATAAGTGCGAAACGAAAATTTTCTCACTCAAGAGATTTACTCCACCTCCTGAGATACATATACATGGAACATTTTTGGCGTGGAACCCGGATGATCGTGCTATAAAGTATCTGGGTGTGTGGTTAGATAAAAAACTTAGTTGGAATTTCCATGTAAATGACAAACTCACTCAAGGGTATGCTCGTCTAGCCCGCCTTTTCCCTCTTATCAACCGGAAATCTTCTTTAAAACCTGCTTGTACGATTTTAATATATAAAACTATAATTAGACCTTTAATTATGTATGCCGCACCTGTCTGGGGACTGTCTCTTTCAGCTGCTAAATTGAACAGGATCAACACCTACTACTAAGACAAAGCCGGAGCTCTCTGACGTCAAATGCCTTGTGACGTCACCTAAAAGGCAATGTCAAAACAATAATTTGTTTTTGTTTACATTTACATTAGCTGTTTTTCTTAAACTTCAATAAAATGTTCTTGTGTTTTGCTTATAAAATTTGTAATGTATAGTGTATGGTGTTTTAAAACTATTTTTCATTCAATAACAATTTTGTTCATAAATGTGGTTATTTCATATTGACTCGAAGTTCAATTTAAATATCTGAGTGTTTTGAATAGTTTTGTGTGTTGTATTATGACCAAGCTAAACAGTTTTTACTTTGGAAGATTAGAAAGATTGTACTGACAACAATGAGGAAGAGAGTACCTTCTATATGGTTGGGCTAAACGTTATTCTTAACATCAATTATATCAACGAAGCCATTGTTGCCTGCCAGCAACCATTCTTTGAAAAGTTCATAAAACTATCATGGGTACCGAGATTGAGAGTGTGACGATTCATTTCCAGCCTACTCATGAAAATTAATTGAAAGCATCAGGCTCTGATTTATAAATTTTAATGAAGAAACTACAATGAATGATGTTGCTGTGAAGAATTAAGATGATACGCCAATAACCTAACTCAGAAGTGACGAAAGTAGCTATAGCAAAAACAGACATTTTTCAATCTAAGCAGCACAAGTTTTAATTGCATGTCTATATTTTACTGATTATAACGAATAGCCTACCAGTTAATAATATGCTATTTTCAAATAAAATGTTTGAATCGTCGTGGTTAAATATTTGTACACATTTCATACTCATAGTTTAGGAAAGTACCTGTGTAGGCTAAATAAATGGTATTTCCAACAATTTCATTAGAGGCCAAATAATAGTTAGGCTTACCGATAGTCAACTATTCTAATTTTTTTATTCCTGTAAAAATTAGTATCACTTTGTGTCCGAAAACATTATTTTAATATATAAAAGTATTCGAGTTAGACAATTGTTTAAACTTTTTCATGAAGTGAAAGCCAATAATTCATAATATTTAGGACGATAGGTACTTTTTTTTAGATCAAATATTGGAAATGAATACATTCAATTGTGGTACATCTCTACAATAGGTTATAGGTTAGTTATTAGGGTTAGGGTTGAATGGAAAATGTTTTTGTTTTCGCTATCAGCTGATGCTAAAAGGCAAACGAAAATGGTAGCACTCCGGCTTTGTGTTCTAGGTGGTGTTGACAGGATCCAAAATTTCCAGAACAAAATTCTTCGAATTGCCCTTAACGCCCCCTGGTTTGTGCGCAATAACCACCTTCATCAAGAATTAGGTGTTAGCTTGGTGAAAGACTTTATAACTACTTGCAGCAGAAAGTTTGTTGACAATTTGAATCTTGTTCCTGGCGCTGTATACTTCAACGTCGGACATCCAACTGAAAACAGACGTTTGAAACCTAGACTACCACAAGATTTACTTCCTGGTCTGGACTAATTGTTATTTTCCAAATGTTCGGAGTGATGTTTTGTTGTTAATCTTTTATTGACAGTTTTTTTCCATTTATATGTTCCCGGGTGACCCTAACTAGGGCGAGCCCCATATCGTTAATATCCTGTTATGTCAAATTGTTTAGTTATTCATTCTGTGTATAATGCTGAAATTGAACCGGAAATAAATATTTGTAAAAAAAAAAAAAAAAAACTGGAAATGATAATGATGACGTCATAGATGCAAAAGAACATCTGGTGCATAGAGTGCATTGCATATATCTTGACCCTTACCTTGTCTTTATTTTATTTTAGATTCCTTGGATCTAAGTTAAATTAATTAGTATTAAATCACGGCCTTCTCAAGTACAAGGCCATGTCCTTCGAACTGGCAACAACGCAACGGTGTCTACCCGTGGTACAGATAACACGAAATATCTTGGCCTGTGATGACCGTTTACAGTTCAAACAATTGGAGTAGAGTGACAAAGTTTCAGATTGTCGCAGACTGTTTTTAGTGCCATATGTTTACCAATTTAAATCCAGAAGTGGAGTATGTCAGAGGCCAAGATATTCTGCGTTATCTGTAACCACAGTATCTAGAATGTAACGTTCTTTTCACTTGCGCTTGTCAATGGAACTTACACGTACTTATTTCCCGTTACTGCACTTTAGTATGAAAGATTTGTAAATAGCCTTATGGTGGGTCAATTATAACGTAAACAATATTTTTAGCATGTTTTATGACGATTTGCAATAAAATACAATGTTTATTCAACTAACTGCTTATATTCGACTTTCCATTTTTGAAAAAGTCTTATTGAACCATTATTTGTTTGGAATGAATTTAGTTGTAATACTAAATACACATACTTATTTACAAATTATTTAGTTGTTCAACAAAATTTTCGTCATTATGGACACAATCTCATAGACTAAGATTGTATAAAGATTGTATAAGATTGTATAAAGGCATTGCAACGAGTATGAATCCCTTGCTCATGTGTTGGGTTCCTGCATTCACAGTGAACTCCTAGTAAATAAGAGACATAATGAAGTAAGAAGTATAATCGCCAAAGAACTAAAGAAAGAAAACTGGGAAGTTTATGAAGAAGTAAACTGTATTTCGGATAGTGGGAGTACAATAAGAATAATAGATATTTTAGTGATCAACAGAAGAGATGCATAAAGGATTTATCATTGACCCCACTATCCGTTTTGAAACTAATCTTAAACAACCCGAGGAAGTTGATCAAGAAAAAAGGCTATTTACAACCCAACCATACCACTATCAGGAAAAATCCAAAAAATCCAAAATATATCTGTTATTGGACTTCTTTTCTGCTCCAGAGGAACACTCAACAAAAACTATTTGAAATTTCGAAGGACATACACACTACCAAAAGCAATAGACAAAATTATAGTTTCAAGTTCTGTGCAAAGTTAAGTTCAAATTCAAAGGAATCACCTTTTTAACCAAAATTCATTGTAAATTTATGTTTTCAATAAAAAAAGTAAAATAACTTATCATGCATGTACCTACATTGATAAAATTCAAAATTTTTCTATTCTATACAAAATTCGTAAAAATATTTTAAATTACACATATATTGGCACACTTTGTCGTTTTGGCACACCATATATGCATAGTAAGTTGACATCTTTTTCTCCTCAAATTATAAACACTATGGTCACTATGGTGTACCCTAAGCTCCCATGGTAAAATACATGCAAAATTCCAAGGCCAGACATAATCTATATAATAGGCAAGCATGTTTCTTTTCCTCCTTTTTTCTCGGCTTGTACGCATCGTAGGAGAAATCCGAGCATACCGTTAGAAAGGTATTGTTCTGTAGATGAGCAGAATCGCATTTTAAATCCCATCCACCCCCAGGGCTAGGCCCTAAAGGCTTTCAAAGTTTCAATGTTAATCTTATGGGAGAAGGATATTGATTAAATTATAAAGACAGCTGTTGTAATAACAAATGTTAGCAAATCAGGAAAAACAGATGTTATAAGTCATAAGTCTTAAGTCATTTATTTGGCCAGAAGTGACATTACAAAGATGCATTTGGCTATGTCAAAAAATACACTTTCAAATACAATAAAACAATAGCAAAAATCTTTTGAATAAAACAATCCAAATAAACTATTACCTCATGTACACAGTCCAATACCTTTTATGTTTCAGTTATAAAACATTTGAAAACAAATTGGCTCAAGATTAACTGTATTTTTGGTCGAATTTCGACCAGTGGGCGATCTCTAGTAACTATTATTAGATTAAGATTCGGACATGGATTGTTTAATGAAACATTATATAGGATTAAAGTAGCACCATCTCCCAAGTGTCTCAGGTGCACGATGAATACAGTTGAAAATTTTCAACACTTGGTCTTTGACTGTTCAGCCTTTGAAAGTTTTAGGAACAACATACATAAAAAACTGTTGGCCAATAAGAGGAAACCACCCTTTTCACTCAGGGAAATATTAAGGACAAATGATTTGAGCACGTTAGTAGAAATCGTAATATACTTGAATCAAATAGGTCGACTTATATAGAAAAAAAAAAATCCCCTCAAAAAAAAAAAAAAAAAAAAAAAAAAAAAAAAAAAAAAAAAAAAAAAAAAAAACACATAGGCCTAAGAAAAGATCATCCGAATTAAACTTGTGGTATACGGATGACTTAAGTAGGCTTAAGAACCGTATTTTGTTTCTGGGTGATGTATATAAAAATACAGGGTGTGAAAAATATTCTGACAAAAAAGAAAGACTGTGTAAAAATGTACAAGAAAAAAAAAACTGTGATGCTAAACGTAACTTTAATGTTTCTAGTGTTGTAAACAGTGACAATAAGTCAAAAACTGCCTGGAGAATTATAAATTCAGTCAGTAAAAACACATCTCATGATAGAAAAATACCCGTTACTCCAAATGATTTAAATAACTTTTTCATTAAATCAATACAAGATATAAAATCCGAAATAGGCAGCTCAAAAATCCAAGCCTCAACTTTTTTGCGACAATTTAAGAAGTCAAATTCAATTTTTGCTTGGGAAACAATTCACTGTAATGATTTACTCTCAGTAGTTAGTAGAATGAAAATGTCTCACAGCCAGGATATCTACTTCATGTCCAACTCCTTGGTTAAAAACATAATTCATGCCATTGTACAACCACTCACTTACTGTTTCAACTGGTGTTTATTTGAGGGTATTTTCCCTGACATTTTGAAGCAAGCCAATGTTTGTCCGATCTACAAAAAGGGACCAAAATCGGAACCTCAGAGCTACAGACCAATTTCTTTGCTGCCAGTAATTGGTAAGGTCTTTGAGTGCATAGTATGCAATCAACACTGTGCATACCTAGAATCTGCTGGGCTTTTTTCAGGGTCCCAATATGGCTTCAGAAAGGGTCGATCGACCGCAAAAGCTGTTGACTCTCTTGTTCAGGATGTTCTTGAAACATTTGAGACTAGGGCCTTTGCTCAGGCCACTTTTTGTGACCTGAGCAAGGCCTTTGATTGCATAGACCATAAAATTCTGCTAGATAAGCTGGATTTCTATGGTGTGAAGGGTCAGAGGCTTAAGTTTTTTGAATCCTACTTGAAAAACCGAGAACAGTTTGTTAGTACTAATGAGGGCAATTCCTCTCTTTTACCAATAAAGTATGGAGTCCCTCAGGGTTCTGTGCTGGGGCCTGCCCTGTTTCTTATCATGGTAAATGATCTTCCCAGTTATGTTAACTCTAAATGTTATATGTATGCAGACGATACAACTCTCGTTAAGTAATAACTTAGGGCAACTGAAATCAATTGTTAACGAAACCTTGGATCAGGCAGCCTTGTGGTTCAAAGCGAACGGTCTCCTCTTGAACAACACAAAAACTCAACATCTTACTTTTAGTCTAAGGCCCACAGATATGGAAAATGTGTCAGAAACTAAATATGTTAAATTTTTTTGGTATATCAGTGGATGTTAAGTTAACGTGGTGTTACCATATTGATTTCATCTCAAAGAAATTATGTTCTGTTGTTTTTCTTCTAAGACGCCTTGTAAAACATGTCACAGTGGATTGTTTAAGGATGGTTTACTTTTCTTACTTCCAATCTATAATAAATTATGGCCTGGTTTTATGGGGAAACTGTTCTAGAAATAATGAAACTCTTGTATTGCAGAAACGTGCCATTAGAGTTATGAAACAATGTAGTAGTAGATATCATTTCAAACCTGTATTTATTGAATTTAAGATTTTGACACTGGTTAATCTGTACATTTTTGAGTTGGTAAAGTATGTATTGGACCACCTAAATGAGTTTACGTGTATAAGTAACGTTCATGACCACAATACTCGAAATAGAAATGCATTAGATTATGAGTTTGTCAGACTTTCTAAGTTATTAAAAAGTCATGTTTCAGTAAGATTAAGGGGCTACAATAAGGTTAGGCACAACATGAGTGAACCCCCTTTCAAGTCTAAATTAGTTAAGTTGCATGACTGGCTTTTGTTGAATCCTTTTTATTCCCTTGAGGAGTTTTTTGACCTAAGAACCTGTGATATTAGCTTTTAAAAAAACTCTGTGATAATTTTATTTTAATACTTTTTAAATAATGTATTAGGCCCTATTACTATAAGTTCGCTTTTAGTCTGACTTAGGCCCATTTGTTATTTTTCTATATTTTATCTGTTTTAAGTTATTTTATACTTTTTGAAAACTTTCAGATGTTTATTTTACTTGTTGACATCTTGTTCATTGTTTTTTTCTCTCTTTTTTCACTGTGCCTTAAATGTTTTATTTCATTGTAATAATATTTTAAATTTGATTTTCTCCAATCTTCCAACTCACTTCCAATCAAACTTAATTTAAACGTAAGGTCAGGTCTTTTTCTATGACGCCAACTTATTGTTGATGAAATAATGTGACTCGGTAGCTTTTAAGTTATCTGTATTTTTGACCTTGTCCATTGTACTAACTATGTACCTAAAGACAATAAAACATATTCTATTCTATTCTATTCTATTCTATTCTATTCATAAAAACACACAAAAATCACACACACACACACACACACACACACACACACACACACACACACACACGCACACGCACACTCAAACATGACTTAAACAAACATTAATGTAACCCAATCCCAGGTGCTTCAATTCCAAGGTCTCACTCTCTTTCGGGTTAGGAAGTCGCCTGATGGACCTCTGGCGTGAAGACCTCTAGTCTTTTTGTACCATCAACCTAATCCTGAAATCCTATATCTACCAAATTACCCTCCTATTAGATATTTCCAAATCTTTATTGTGACTTACATTTACACAAACAAAAATTTGAGTTAAAATTAGGGCCTATAAAATAAGTCTACATGTATGTGCCTAAGACTAACCCAAATCCCCCTCTGTTTTTAATTACAGATACCAATGAATACAAAAACGTATTTTGTATTCATTGCAGATACCTCCCATGAAGGTCAGCCGCGCAAAAAGTTAAATAATTGATGAAAAATTAAAAAAAAGTCAGTGAAACAAACATTTAAAGGAAAAGAGCTTCAAGAGAAAACATTGTGTTAAAAAAAGTGGAAGTAAAAAATCAAAGATTAACTTGACGAACGGACCCATGCAGTATTTCAAGCAGGTCCCGCTTTTAAAGCAAAGAGAGAGAAAAAAGTCAATGGTGTTGCAATGAGAGCTGCGATCGCCTGTGAGAGTCAACGTCTGTAAAGGAAGAAGCATAACTTCTTCCCATCGATATATACTAAACACCTCGATCGGTAACTGAAATGGCGGAATAGCACTAAAAACGAGCCGGCTTCCCCCACCACTAGCCAGTATTACCCTTCTTCCCAAGTCAGCTGAATAACTTGTTTTGAGTTCCGGATATGGCAATATCCACGGATGTCGCAGGAAGTGACACCATTGCTCTTACGGGATGTATCAGTCGCCTTGTGTGATTGTGTTGTCAATTTGAACGCCAACCACTACGAGCGCTAGTAAATCCATACTAGCGCTCAAAGCCACTGTTCCATGCGCAACTGGAGTTCCCGGGGGGTTTCGGCGGATACCTTAAGTGACGGAGTATCACATCACGACTGTCTCCCAATAATAATAAATAACATATACTCAAACTCAAGCCTAGACCACAGTCTAATATATAGGTTATTTTGAGACGGTCGTGACACTTCGTTCACTTCGGCTGTCCGCCGGAACCACCGCGCGACTCCAGTTACGCAAGGAACAGCGGCTTGGAGCGCTAGTGTGGGCACACTTGTGCTTATAGTGGTTGGCGTCCGAGTTGACGACACAATCACGACACAGGTGATAGCAGGCATCAGTGCAATACTAACACAGCTGACAATAACGCCATTGACTATACAATGCTGATAAAAATCAAAATTGTCAAATTAAATCCCAATCGAGTGATAAAGGCCAAAATATATTTCAGAATTTGTTGCCGCTCATTGGAGTAACATTTTAAAGTTCCCGCCCATCCAGGCCAGGATAAAGTTCCGGTCGCGACTCCAGTCACGCCGGTTCCATCCGCTTGAAGCGCTAGTTGTCCGCGGACAACACCAAACATGATACGAGTGTCACGACTGTCTAGACTAGACTGACTAGACTAGTAGACTCGTAGACTGTTAACAGTGTTAACCGTGACCAACTACTTGCTGGCTGGTGGTACTGTGGTAAATCACATTCCTTCGTAATCATATTGAACCACATTTTCATGGTACTTGGTACGACTTCACCAATGTTCAATGATGGTTGGGTATTACTGAACTTTTTCACAGTTTGACTTTAATGTGTTTAATCAATCGTTTTGGCGTAGTCGGTAAGTTTTAATGTATTTCCTTATTGTTAACTTGGCTTTAAACTACCTATTGAGTTAGGTCGCCATTTCAATAAAGATATTAAAGGTTATTTAACATTCTAGTGCGAGTAAGGCTAGGCCTATTGTTAACATCTTTCATGTTAGCAAAATATTTAGTTGTAATAATGTGGGCGAAACTTCTTTATCTGACTCCACTGTTATTATCAATGTAGAAATTTCGATATTGCGATAGTATTGCTATTCTATCATAAAATTACATGATACGATTGCGATTTTCTCCCCTGATTTAATTTTGTACTAGGCCTAGTATAATTAACACGTTCAGTGTGTCACAAATAACCGGTCACTTGTGCCGACCCTCCTCGCTTTGCGGCGCCTCAAGTCGTCAATCATTCCCGTGGTGCGTTTTGCACTTTTGGGTTATTTTTGTGTGTTCTATCTAAAAGTTGTATCCTCAGGTTTGTAATTCAATGAAGAATTAAGTTTTATGTGTTTCTATTTATTTATTTTATTTATTTATTCCACTGTTAAACAAATGCATAGGCCCTAGTACACAACAATTGTATAAATCAGGAAAATTTCCCACAAAGGCAAAGCCTGAGTGTGGAAAAGAGTTCTCTCAGTCTATCTTCATAAGCACCACAAAATATAAAACTAAAATAAACTTCTTAAAATACACTATGTGAAAGTAATAATAAAGATTTAAAAACAAACCTCAATAGTAGTCGGAACATCAATGTATAGAAATAAAAAAAAAATGTAAAAAGAAAAGATCAGAAGCCACAACAGAAACAGGAAGTTATTAGTATAAATAACATACCGCCCCTCCCCCCCCCCACCGGACACTCTCTCTCTCTCTCTCTCTCTCACACACACACACACACACACACACACACACACACACACACATACACACACACACACACACACACACACACACACACACACACACACACACACACACACACACACACCTCACACATACACACACTCACACACACCCTTTCACGCACAACGCACCCGCATTCAAGCATACGCACACGCACCTCCACTGTCATTCTTTCATTTATTCTGCCTCACATCGTACATAGAAAAATACCTGGAATTTTTGTCAAAAGGTACACAACGATACAAAATAGTTGTCGATCTCACCACGTCCGATTCCCAGTAACCATTGATTAACTAGTTTTTTGTATTTTTGTAAACTACATGGTTCAGGATATTTCAAGTTGTTTGGTAATTTAGAAAACATTATCGTTGCAATGTACTGTGGTGATGTTTTATTAATTGATTTGTTAACCTTGGGGAATTGAATGCCTGTATTAATTGTAGATCTAGTTAAATATCCATGGGTAGTTTGGTTAAAAATCGTCTGCTTATTTTTAAAAATGTAAACAAGGAGTGTTCTGGTGTAAAGTTGAGATATTGTGAAAACTTTGAAGTCATCAAAAACCAAATCTGATGAATAGAGTCGTGGAAGGCAAAGAGCAGTTTTTATTATTGATTTTTGAACAATTTCTATTGGTGCAAGAATACTTTTAAATAATTTTTTTATTAAAGGGCGAAACTTCGTTATCCGACTCCACCATTATTATCGATGTTGAAATTTCGATATTGCGATTAAAATTTCTATTCTAGGCCTATCAACGATACAATTACTTGATACGATTACAATTTTATCACCTGATTTAGTTTGGTTCTAATATAATTAAACATGTACCTTTTGAGTAAAAAACATTTAGGCTATAGGCCTATTTCAAACAAGTACGGTAACTCAAAATAGCCTAACAAAAATAAGTACAAAATTTTAGCTAATGTAACCTGTAATATTATCATAGAACAACACATAGTAAACTAACCAAGTTTATTGGGGAGGCGAATCTTTGTGAGAAGAAGCAGAATTTGTTAAACCTAAAATGAGGTCATTCAAATGCTGCCAAATACAAATCAGAAAGGTATTTTTTGTAATTGTATTAGGGCCTAAGGGAATAAGTTCATGCATTTTAAATGTTTAAAAACACCACTGATTTTGATGTTAAACACCTCTGTCAATAAAAGTGAAGTGGTAGCTTTACAGTTAGATTGTTAGGTTAGATTATTATTGTGATAGGCTACATTTCTTATCTCAATATCGTTGATTCGATTGTTTTCATTGCACAATTTTAATCGCAACATCGAAATTTCAACATCGATAATAACGGTGGAGTCGGATAACGAAGTTTCGCCCTATTAAAGAGTAACCGGTTACTCTTGCCACATTGGTTATTTTGATTACGTTATTAAATAATAAGCTCCTCCTTTGAGTGCTGCACGAGTAACCTGTTACTCGCGTACTTAGAATTTTTGCCGCTTGGAAGCCTTTCATCGCATACGCGTGCATGTCATTACGATTGAACCAGTGAACATTCCATGTAAGGTTTTTGCTGAAACATTATGTTAGGCCTACCTATATTTGTGTCCTATTTTATTAGTTTCATCTTTGTTTAGTGTGTATTTACAATGAATTCTAGTTGTGATGGCGAAACTGTGAATGCTCCTCCAGCAAAAAAAGTAGACCTATATTGATCACCGTCAATAATACACTACTAGTATACGTGTTGCTCTAAATCGAGCAATTAATTTTAATACAATACAAATGTTACTTTTAGCTCTAAATCAATGACATCCGACCAATCCAATATTGTGAATCTCTTTAATCACCAAAACTACACTTATTTACAGCTGATTATTAACAGATGTTTAAAATGCTTTATTCAATCCCAATGTTATTTAAATGGGAAATTTTGAGATTTCAATGGGGGATAGCGCCTTTATTTTCAGCCCAACTCTCGTCAGTTTTTGGCGGAAACAACTACAGACCAAGCCCTATCCAACGACACCAAAAACTTGAAAATCGGTTGAAAATTGTAGGAGGAGTTCTCAAGACAAAAAAACCCTTAGCGTATTAAATAAGTATAGATTTTTGGAGTAGCTCGTCAATGACACTTTGGCATCTGATGGAGGAAGCAGTTTAAACAAATAAAACTATGTTTCTAACAATTATTATTGTTTATTTTATTATTTTTAACTTAATTAACAATAACAATTGTATCACAGCAATTATTTTTTTAAATTTCCATTCTCTTGTTCGAACTCCCTTGAAACAAAAAAAGTTCTTATTATCATTCAATTCTTATATATATTTTTTAAATTAATTTAAAGAAAACTATTTATTTAATGCAATTAACAACAGTTAAAATGTAATTCATGATACAATACGTTATTTATTCAGTGCAACACGAGTAATGGTTTCTTCGTGCAATGACGTCAGAAATGAATCCCGTGTTGCCATATGATAAACAAGGTCGTCTTAGTGTCAGTAATAGCCACCAGAGTGCTCTTGCAACAATCCTCGCTGAGATATTCATCGGGAAATGTCATCTGTGCCACGAATACTGGTTACTCGTGACGCACATGGGTTATGACCAGGCACGAATAACCTGTTAGGTACTTGTGACGCAGAGTAAAGTTTGGGTCAAATTCATCAGCAATGAAGGTGTTAAACATAGGCCTACTTATTGACAATAAAACAAATATACCGTATTGCAAACAAGTAACTGAAAATAACAAAAACAAGTACAAATTTTAGCTGATTTAACCAGTAACATTATCGAAGAACAACACAAAATAAACTAACCAAGTTTACTGTGTAGGTCAGGTGTATCTTAATTGTGAGAAGAAGCAGACTTTGTTAGACCTAAAATGGCGTCACACAAATGCTGCCATAATACGAATCATAAACGTGTTTTTTTGCTATTGAATTGAGCGAATATGCGGTTTAAATGTTTCCAAACACCATTGATTTTGGTGTTATAAACATAGCTTTCAATAAAAGTGACAGAGGTTTACGGTTAAATTGTTAGGTTAGATTATTATTATGATACATTTCTTTTCTCAATATCGTTCTTGAGTTGATTGTTTTAATCGCAATATCCAAATTTCCACACTGATAATAACAGTGGATGCGGATAACAAAGTTTTGTCATAATAAGCAATGTAATTTTAATTTGTGGGTTTGAAAAATTATAGTTAAGTTAATTATAAAGTATTATGTAGCTCCCTATGGCTAGGCTTATCTTAATTTTACAGAGTCAAACCGGGACGCCTAGAGTATGAAAGAGTTATTTTCCCTAGCTGCCGCCCCGAATGAAGAATGAGCCAGTGATAAAATTATGTAAATTTTACTTTAAACTAGCCTAACTTAAGTTAATGTGGAAGATTAAAACTGTAGTTCATAAATTCAATATATAATTTTAGTTTAAGAAACCTTGAAATCCCCGAATTAATCTAGGATTACTTAAATAACACTCTAAAAATGTAATGAAATGGGTTAAAACTTATTTATATCTTACCTGCCTTTGCTATTCTTATTATTCTAGCAAGTGCTTGTAGCAGATAGACTGCAATCTAAAAAATATTAATGCGCTAAATAAAATGTGATTAAAACAATACGCAAAGTTTTAAATCCTTGTTTTCATATTTAAGTTTTAAAATTTAAGTTCCTTATAATCACTATTTTTGGTTTTTGGTGCCCCCAATCTTCGTAATAGCATGAAAACTGGGACATTATGGGTGGATGTAAATTAGGACATTGCGGTGGGGGGAGGGAGGGTGGCACTATTTGAATATCCCTGGGGCGGAAAATTTCCAAATCCTGCTCTGAAATGTTAATTTTTTACAGACTTTTTTTACTTAAAAAAATTAGTAACATTTCTTCTGTTCTGATACATTATTTTAGGAACAATTTTAATATGTAAAAATTTATTTTGGAATTGTTTTTGTTATTTAATAATGTTATAGACAGTAAGGTTAGCGACCTAACTTTTATTGAGGACTCAGTAAAGACATTTATCAAAACAAATTAAAGATAAACCAAAATTAGGTCTGTTGAGTTTCGTGGTGTATGCTACATAACTTAATCGATTATTTTGTGGATAAAATGTGTCTTTTAAAAGGCAAATGGTTTTCCATTTCCATTTTCCCTCAATTTAATAATTATCCTTTAATCTCAAATCTTTATTAAAAAAAAAAAACTCAACTTCAACTGTCATCAAGATATCTCCTAAACTGTTGTGATTAGTGGTATGGCCGAAAGAATAGGCTTACTATGCCTAATTAAATTGTAAAGTTGTCGTTAAAAAATAATGTGTGGGTTTGTACTTAAAAATTAGTGACACTCTGTTTTGATTGGTTAAGTTACTTCCTTCTAGTAGGTACACCTTTTACATTGAAATTGGTATCAATTGATAGAGTGTTTTATATATAAGTGCACAATTTGTTTTTGTGTAAAAAATCTTGTAGAATTAAAAAAAGGGGTGTAGGGTTGGTCTGTGACAACCTGTATAGGCTCCTTAATCACAAACTATTATCATTTTGTTAGTTTTAATGGTAGAGTGATATGTTTTGGTAGCCTACCTTTGTTTTGGCCTAACATCGTAGGCTTAAGTGAAAAATCTTTTATAAAAACAGGCTACATAACATGTTTTAAATATAAAATTTTTATAAGTTAAGAACATGTGGCCTTTGGCCGACAGCGCAGTTTTTGTCAAATCCTAAGTTTTGGGCAATTTATATCCTTCTGGCTGTCAAAGGCTAAATTAATTATTTGAATAATATCTTATGACATGTGAATAAGAGGATGATTATTTATTTTAGTGTGGTGGCTTAACGAAATGATCGTGACCTGATGGATTAAAGCCACAGACTTTGCACGTTACTTCCATACCCTAAATACAAACAATTTATGGGGGGTGCCCGATTTTCAGGGCCGCCATCTTGAAATACGACGCCATCTTGGTTTTCATTAGAGGAATTGAACTATTTATTGAAAATGGCCTAATATCACCCAAAAGGACACATTTACGCCATTTTGTATATAATATGTTTTATTCACAAAATTAAATTTACTATAAAATGAGATAAAAACCACTTCAATAACTTAAATAGTCTTGAAGATATAAACTGTCAAAGTTGAAAATTTGATATTTTCCTCTACGTTACATGTAGTTTTTGCTATATATCACTCAAACGGTCAAGGGTACGTAATTATTATTATAATATGTTTTATTCGCTGTTAAATTTGCTACAAAATGATGTAAAAATCGCTTAAGTAACTAAAATAGTTTTGAAGATACAAACTGTTAAAGTTATAAATTTTATTTATTCCTGTGTGCAGTAGGTCCGTGTGTCTTGAAAGTCATGACCATTTGTTTTACCTGCACGTATTGCGTTAAAAGACTGCAACTTCGCTCATCAATACTTGACTTAAAATAGTACTTTCCAAAGGTCTTCTTGACTTTTTCCCCCCAAAGGGGGTCGGCCCACAAGGAGGAAGTTGAAAATTCTAAATAAAAGCATAGGTCATGATGCGTATCAAATTAAAGGGATTTACTAGTAGAACTCGTTACCACAAACCGCACTTTAAAAGGACAAGTGGGTCAAAAGTTATACTATTTGTACTTTGTATATTTATATTTGTATTGTATTGTATATATTGTATATATATTGTATACTTTGTACTTTGTATATTTGTATATTGTACTTTACCTCCGAACCTACTAATGAGGTTGAAAAGAAGTTTTCTATTTTGCCACTGTTAATTAAATGCAGAATCAATACAACAAATACTCATTCACTGGTAACTTAAAGACCTTCCGAAAAATAACAAAGCCTGTTTAATAATAAAGACAATATTGATGAATTTCTTAATTTTGTAAATTCTGCTATAATAAATATATGAAAGTTTGTAGCATGTCAATACAAAAAAAATCATACTTAAACAATTTTAGCTATTTTTATTGTACTAAGATATTTATTTAACTAGGTAAGGTAGGTCGGAGTCTCTATAAAGTTACGCCACGAGTTCGAAACGTCGAAAAATCTACTAAAATCTTCTAAGGTTAGTAAAAATTCAATATACGAATTTGCATAGTTAAATTTATTTTCCGATTGGTTCTGGTGTCACTTTGCCTTCTTCCATTTTCGAACGAGCAATGGTGCAAGGATGATTGGATCAGGACTCGACTGACCAAGGAAGGGGATCGGACAACAGAAGATGGAGTATTTCGATTATATCAACTATCGAAACCAGATCAAAGAACGGATAACTTTCAGCTATTCGAAGCTCAACTATGACGTCATGACCTGCCCTGCTCGATGTGAAAATTCGCTCACCCAAAAGAACGATCCAGTCATAAATGGCTGCTAATCAAAGTTTGCATGAAAACTCCATAAGCAAAACTATAAAATATTATAACTTTTGACCCATTTGTCCTTTTAAAGTGCGGTTTGTGGTAACGAGTTCTACTAGTAAATCCCTTTAATTTGATACGCATCATGACCTATGCTTTTATTTAGAATTTTCAACTTCCTCCTTGTGGGCCGACCCCCTTTGGGGGGAAAAAGTCAAGAAGACCTTTGGAAAGTACTATTTTAAGTCAAGTATTGATGAGCGAAGTTGCAGTCTTTTAACGCAATACGTGCAGGTAAAACAAATGGTCATGACTTTCAAGACACACGGACCTACTGCACACAGGAATAAATAAAATTTATAACTTTAACAGTTTGTATCTTCAAAACTATTTTATTTACTTAAGAGATTTTTACATCATTTTGTAGCAAATTTAACAGCGAATAAAACATATTATTATAACAATTACGTACCCTTGACCGTTTGAGTGATATATAGCAAAAACTACATGTAACGTAGAGGAAAATATCAAATTTTCAACTTTGACAGTTTATATCTTTAAGACTATTTAAGTTATTGAAGTGGTTTTTATCTCATTTTATAGTAAATTTAACTGTGAACAAAACATATTATATACAAAATGGCGTAAATGTGTCTTTTTTGGTGATATTAGGCCATTTTCAATAAATAGTTCAATTCCTCTAATGAAAACCAAGATGGCGTCGTATTTCAAGATGGCGGACCTGAAAATCGGGCACCCCCCCATAAATTGTTTGTATTTAGGGTATGGAAGTAACGTGCAAAGTCTGTGGCTTTAATCCATCAGGTCACGATCCTTGCAGATATTGTCTCTAAGCCACCACAATATTTAACTGTATTACACTGATGACAGTTAAATTTCAGTAACATGTGACTTATCCTTTTTAAGTTCAGTAGAAGAAAGATATATTTATGTTTTAAAGTCCGAATTGTAAAAACAAGCTGAATAAGTTTGAATATACAATAAAATAAAAAAAATAAATAAATAAATAAAAAAAATATGAAGAATAAAAATAAATAGTGCTCTGTGGTTAAGCAAAATTTTATATTTTTATAAGTAGGCCTAAAACTCCTAGATGTTATTCAATGAAAAGCCGGAAAACTCATTTACCTGATGTGTATAGTAAGTAGGTCTAAGCAAGTTGCAGTCTATTTTCTTTGGGTAACTCGCTTTTATTTCAGCTTACCAACTTTCTGCATAAAATAACTAGGTGAAGAAAATGAGAAACTACCTAGAAGTTTGCGGGTTACAATTTTAATCCTGACCTGCTTACATAAATAATCATGGAACCAACTATTAATGTTGTGGAAACCTTAAGAGCCAATGATTATTATTTAATGACCAACGAAGATGGGAAAGAAGTGTATGACGATGATGGCAATTTGCTCTTCTATCACGAAAGTAAGTTCTTTTAGTTTTAGCCCTAGAGAGATATAATTTTGAACACATTTGTTACTACTCTCTGAAAATGATATCCACTATGCGTGAAACGTTCTTAACACATTTTTTGTTGCAGTACGGTATTACAAGTGCTAAGGAGATAATAACATCAAACACTGTTCTGAGGTCCCAAATGGTATGCAGGCCCCCCCCCCCTCCCCAGAGGGCAGAAGGACTTGGGTGATCACCCAGGCCCCCCCCCCAGAGGGCAGAAGGACTTGGGTGATCACCCAGGCCCCCCCCCCCCAGAGGGCAGAAGGACTTGGGTGATCACCCAGGCCCCCCCCTCCCCAGAGGGCAGAAGGACTTGGGTGATCACCCAGGCCCCCCCCCCCCCCCAACCGAGGGTCGTGGCGGTGTATCGAGCAAATTATAGTTACCCCTCCATTATGGGAAACAGGTTTTCATGGAAACAATTTAATATAATCCTGCTTCAATATAAATGTTAAAACTCGTCCCCAAGTTTTAATTACATCTGAGTCCAGGGTCGGCGCACCCACTGGGCAAAGTATGTGACCCCCCAGGGTAACACTTTCCCGGGGGGATGGCAAAAAATTTGAAAGGAAATTATCTAATTATCTAACATAATTATCTAAACTAAAATTATCTAAGGAAATTATCAAAACAAGCGAGGCAAAACAAATAAACTTTGTGGAAGCTGATATGTTCAACGCTATGGATCAGTGGAAATTGGACCCCACAGTAGCATTCGCACATACGATATCTGCTGATTTCACACATCCACGCCATATGTCTGCAGGGGTCGCTGTAAAATTCCGTCGTAAGTGGGGAAAACCCGTATCATCAGATTACATCGCAGAAAGATTAACATGCCAAAAGGTGATGGATAAAGCTGTGGTTTATAGTTTGGTTACCAAACCCGACTATTTTGCTAAGCCTTCACATCAAGACTATAACATAGCCTTCAAGCAGTTGACTGATGATTTCAAGCAGAAAGGGCTGAAAATCTTAGTGTGTTCGGCGATGGGATGTGTAAGAGATCGGATAGAGATTGACCACTTTGTCTCTAATCTGATTGAATTCCAACGTAGCACAAAGGCCACTATTTACATCGTATCCTATAACCAAGCAGCATCCAGAGTTTTATGGAATGGCCTCTCCCACTCTCAATTTTTGAGTGTGCTTGAAGGTACTGTAAACAAATATGAAGGATTGGACAACCTGAAGACAACACACTACACTTCACTCAACCTAACGTTGCCAGCTCCATTACACAGCAATGTGGAAGGAGAAGGAAATGCAGCTGCTGCAACCACAACACCACCGACAGCCATCCAAGCCAAACCAGTGGAACAAGACGCTGATACCACCCACAGCTCGCCCTCCAGCCATCCATCACAGCACCATCAACATTCACCTGGTTGTAATTTAAACTCCTCTCTCAACAATACCATCAACCTGACCTAGATTCAAATACATCAAAAATACGAAATAATCATGTTTGTTCAACTTCAAATCTAATCACTATTTTTAATCAAAACATTCAACATTTGGACTCGAGAAAAGAATCTTTGGAAATAGTAATTGAAGAAATTAAACCTAATATTTTAGTTTTAACAGAACACAGCATGAGTAAATATGAATTAGAAAGATTTAATTTAAATAAATATTCAGTAACTTCTGTTTACTGTCGTACCACCACTTCAGGAGGGGGTGTGGTGATATTGTCAGAGGCGGGTTTGAAGGCTAAGTCTTTAAAATTAAGTAAACTTGATGATTTAACTGAAGATAAACTTTTTGAATGTTGTGTAGCAAAATACAATGTAAATAATTTTAAATTTATTCTGGCAGGAATTTATAGAAAGCCTCAGCTTCAAAATATAGAATTTTTAAGTAGATTAGACCAGTTGTTTGAAATCTTTGTTTCAATTTATGATGTAGAAAACTTTATAATTGCAGGAGACTTTAATATAGATGTTTTAAGTTCAAAATCAGAGGTCCATGATTTTAAAAATATTCTTAAATGTCACGGTTTTAGGTACATGGTCGACTTTCCAACCAGAGTTGCAATTAATTCTGCAACAGCTATAGACAATTTTGTAACTAATTTAGACCAATCTTTGACAAATGTACATGGTGTAATAACAGCCCTATCTGATCATGATGGACAGGTTTTAGAAATTATAACAAAATCCGTACTAGAGCCAGAGCGAAAATACCAATACATTGAGCGTAGGGATTTTTCAGAGAGTAATATGGAAGTGTTTCGTAATTTGCTGTCACGTGAAAGTTGGTTTTCTATGTACATAGCTAAAGTAGAAGATAAGTTTACAACTTTTGAAAATATTTTTCAATATTATTTTAATATTGTTTTCCAAAAAAAGAAAGTAAAAAAAAGTTTAAACCCGAATGAGTCTTCCTGGTTCAATACCGAGCTAGTAGAGGAACATAAGGAGATAGTAGCTTTGACGAAGCAGGCTAAACGTATTGGTAATAATGATTTGTTAGTTTACTGTAAACAGTTGAATAAAGACTATAAATCCAAGTTGGTGCAATCTAAAAAATCGTTTTACGACAGCCAAATAAATAACTCTGATAACGTTTGTAAGAAATCATGGGAAATAATAAATAGGGAGTCAGGGAAATCTAACAGCAAACCAAAAAATTCTATTCATGAGATTAAAATAGATAATACTATTATTAAGGATCCCTCAAAAATGGCAAATATTTTTAATGAACACTACATTAATGTAATAGAAGAAATAGTTCACAAAAATCCCTTAATCAGAAATATGGCAATTAATTTATGCAACAGCTCTTCTGAAATCCAAATCAACAAGGAATTTAGGTGTGATCCTGTTACCGAAACTGAAATAAACAAAATTATTTTAAGTTTAAAAAACAAACTATCTAGTGGGCATGACGAAGTACCCTTAAAATTAGTAAAGTATGTAAGATCATGTCTTTTAAAACCACTAACCCATTTAATTAATTCTTCTTTTATTACTGGTAACTTTCCTGAAGGTTTGAAGGTTGCCAAAATTGTCCCGATTTTCAAGAATAAAGGAGATGAATCCGATGTAAGTAATTATCGCCCAGTATCTTTGCTAACTTCAATCTCTAAAATTTTTGAAAAAGCAATGTACAACCGATTAGTAAAACACTTAGTAAATAACAACCTTTTTGATGAACAGCAACATGGTTTCCGTAAGGGGAAATCCGTGACTACCGCTCTTCTAGAATTTACTGAAACAATTATCGATGCAATTGATGAGGGGAAAAAAGTTGTAGGAGTCTTCATGGACCTTTCTAAGGCTTTCGACAGCATCTCGCATACAATACTTCTAAACAAATTGGAAAAACTGGGAGTAACTAAATTATCTTTGAATTGGTTCAGTTCATATATCTCCAACAGAAAACAGTACGTTGAGATTGTTTCTTCAAAGAGTAATAAAATTACTAAATATCATTCAGAACCATTAATTACAAAGTATGGAGTCCCTCAAGGTTCCATTTTAGGCCCTTTATTATTTATTTGTTATGTGCAAGGGATGCCCACAGTATTAAAAAACAATCATGCCACTAGTAGCAAACTGGTTATATATGCTGATGACTCTAATTTAATTTCCTCATCAAAAAGCTACCAAGATCTTGAATTCACATGTACAGAGCAGCTAAAAAACATTCAATCTTATTTTTTGGCAAATAGTCTATTTTTAAACACTGAAAAAACTAATTACATGTTTTTTTCTACAGCCCAAAATAAAGAAACCCCTAACATGTCTATAAATATTGATCAAAATCAAATAGAACAAATTAATGTCACAAAATTTCTAGGATTAAACGTAGACTGTCACCTAAGTTGGGACTGTCATGTTCAATGTGTATCAAATAAAATTGCATCTGGTTTATATGTGTTAAAAAGGATGTCTTTTCTGTGCAATTTGGAAACATTGAAATCAATATATTTTGCTCATGTACATTCTCATTTATCTTATGGATTGGCTATATATGGAGGAACATCAAAACAAAACCTTGACAAAATTCTAAAACTTCAAAAAAAAGCTTTAAGAATTATACTTAAATTAGACATAAATGAGTCAGTTAAACAGCATTTTTCAAAATTAGAAATACTAACTGTATATGACCAATATATACTTGAATGTATAATATGTGTCAAAAGCCAGTTTCATAAACAAAATTTCCACAGGAATACTCATTCACATTTTACCAGGAACAGAGATGCAATAAATCTATCTCAGCATAGATTGAAATTCTTTACAAAAAAAGCAATGCATATGGGATCAAAATTTTTTAACAATTTGCCTCTAAACATAAAATCTAAAATAGACAACTCATGTTTTCGAAATATTTTAAAAACATACTTATTGCAAAAGAGCTGTTATTCAATTGAAGAATATTTTTCTTAATTTATTCGTACAAAGCCCATCGCTAAATAAACATACTACGTCACTTAAATATTTTTTGTTGTTTTTTATTTTTTTTTTTTAAAGGGAAAGTTTGTAATAGTTTTAATAATTTTATTTATGTTTCTGAATTCTTTACTAGTAAAGAGCATTGTTTAACAGTTGTCCTATGCCTTTGTATTATTGTAACTGTGTTCTTTGTATTGACACTATTCATGTATGTATGTACAGAATGAATAAAGAACTTTTGATTGATTGATTGATTGATTGATTGATCTATGTAAAATAAATATTTTTAAAATCTAACAAAACAAAAGTGACAAAATAATTGAAACAAAACAAAACAATTGATTGTTGATATCTATTTTTTTATTTAATTTATTTCCATTTGGTTGCGTTAAGTAAAGTAATGACTGTATCGCTGCTGCCCCTGGCACTGATTGAGCCACACTATTCAAGCGAGCGCTTGAGCTTTTCAGTTGTCAGTGGCGTAAGCAACAGTGCCGCGCTTTCAAACCTTTCCTTCTGAACCGCACCCCCGTGGAAGCGCACCCGACCTTTGGAAACGTGCCTGCCCAAGGCGCTCCACGGGTGGGGCTGACCAAGGGGGGGAGGGGGACAGAAAGGTGATCAGGCTTCCTGGCCCTGCACACTTCCCGCACAGACTTCCGAGCTACTTAAGGATTTCCGCGGTAAGGCTTAAGATGACTAATGTGCACCTTCCGCAAAACCTTTCCGGTCTGGGGATCTCCCAGCCGGGCCGTCACAGGCGTGAGGAACTCCAAGATGCGGTGGGGACCTGTCCACCTGTAACACAGCTTGGCGGCTCTCTTGTCAACAGCCGAACTGGCCGGATGAGCCTTGCAGAAAACCAGATCCCCCACCTGGAAGGGGTTGTCAACTCTACCTCGGTTGTATTTCCTCCTCACAAGTTCTCTAGCCCTAATGAGATTACGCCTGGCCGCTTGCCAAGTTTCCTTGACATCGGGCGTACCAGGCGGTGGCAGAAGGTCGCCAATCCTCCAAACATTTGCCAAGGGGTTGTTTGGTTTGAAGCCAAACATCAACTCGAAAGGAACCGCCTTGTGACTCTCATGGGTAGCAGTGTTGAAAGCGAATTGGATCCAAGGGAGCTCTTGATCCCAGGTTGTCTGTCTTTCAGCATGGAAAGCGATGAGAGCGGAACGAAGATTTCGGTTGAACCTCTCAGCATGTGAAGGCTGTGGGTAATAAGGAGATGTGGTCACATGGCGGATACCGTGCCCAAAGCACATTCTTTTGAAAAGATGCGAAACAAATTGGGTTCCGTTATTGGAAACTATGGTGGCGGGAATCCCAAAGTGTTGGAACAGTTGGGTTCGAAGTACCTGAACAATGAGCTGTGCAGTGGCATTCCTTAAAGGAAAAAGCCAGCAGAACTTGGAGAAGGCATCCACACAAACAAGCAGGAAATTGTTTCCCGACTTGCTACGTGGGAGAGGCCCAACATAGTCGATGAAAACCTTCTCCAGAGGTCTCTTTGCCACCTCAGATGACAACAACCCTAACTTGGTATTCTGAGCGGGCTTACTGAGCGAGCACGTTTGGCAAGAACGTATCCGCTCCGCAATGTCCCGGTCCATACCCTTCCAGATGAACAGTTCCCTAATCTTGGAGATGGTCTTGTGGATCTATAAATGCCCACCCACAGGGGAAGAATGAAAATACTCAAAGACCATCGGAATAAGAAGACTTGGCAGCACAATTTTAGGTTTACCCTGTTGCCGAGCTCGACAGCAGAGGGCACCCAGGGACAGAAAATAAGGGGGGTGGGCTCCTCCATTCTGGAGCTCACCAATGATTTTAGCCAGCTCAGGATCGTTTAACTGGTGGGGAATAATATCCGAAAAGGCCAGAGGAAATTCCAGAAGCACGGCACATTCCATCTGCTCCGGATCAGAAAGGTGGTCGTCGGGGGAATGATACATCCTAGAAAGCGTGTCAGCAATGACATTCTGAGTGCCTCGTACATGTTGGACAGTAAACTTAAGGGACGAAATTTGTACCACCCAACGACCAATTTTCCCGAGCTGGCGAGGGTGCGCGAGAAGCCATGAGAGTGCCTGGTTGTCGGTCTCCAGCAAAAATTCCTTATGTTCAAGGAACCTCCGGAACTTGTTTACACCGAAGACAATAGCCAGACACTCCAGCTCGTACACAGAAGAACTTTTCTTCTCGCAAGATGTCAAAGTTCGAGAGGCGAAAGCGATTGGCTGCCTAACACCATCTACTTCTTGGGACAACACGGCCGCAATGGCTTGTGAGGAGGCATCCGTCTGCAAAATGAACCTACGACTTAAATCCGGCATCGCCAACACCGGAGGTTGCATCACAGCCTCCTTCGAGACCTCAAAGGACGTCCGCTGTGCTTCACCCCACTCAAACTTGGCGCCTTTCTTCCTGAGCGCATTCAAAGGTGCGGCCAACTCCGCAACATTGGGGATGAAGCGTCGATAGAAATTCACCATGCCAACAAACCTAGCAATGCCTTTGGCGTCCTTGGGCGGAGGAAACTCACGGATGGCTTGAGTCCTAGCGGGATCTATGCGGACGCCCTTGGAGGAGACCAGATGGCCCAAGAAAGAAATTTCGGCTTGAGCGAAACTAACTTTGTCCGGATTCACGGTAAGGCCAGCCCTACGCAAACGAGTCATAACTTCCTCCAGATGAACAAGGTGGTCCTCAAAACTCTCACTGTAAACAAGAAGGTCGTCCAAGTAATTGAACACAAACTTGAACTTCACATCGTGAAAAATGGAATCAAGAAGTCGGGTGAGGGTTTGAGCTCCCACAGCTAAGCCCATGGGAACTCGTGTGAACTGATACAAGTTCCACGGAACACAGAAGGCAGTGAGAGGTCGGGACTCCACCTTCAATGGAATTTGGTGATAAGCCTGATTGAGATCAAAAACAGAGAAATACTTGGCCTTACCGAACCAGTCGAAAGCAGAATGCAGGTCGGGGAGAGGGACGGAGTCGATTTCCATCTTGGCGTTGAGCTTGCGATAATCAATAACCATACGAGACTTTCCATTTGGCTTC
The DNA here is from genome assembly GCA_030545055.2 of Neoaliturus tenellus. Classification (NCBI taxonomy): domain Eukaryota; kingdom Metazoa; phylum Arthropoda; class Insecta; order Hemiptera; family Cicadellidae; genus Neoaliturus; species Neoaliturus tenellus. The sequence goes on along the minus strand of CM061536.1, from coordinate 55,691,695 downwards.
GGGACAAGAAATGCTGGACTGGCATAACTGGAATTGGAAGGTTCGATGACCCCATTTTTGAGCAGGTCATCAATGATGCCTCTGAGAGATTCCATTTTGGGCGGAGCTAACTTGTACGGATGAGAACGTACAGGACGAGTGCCCGTGAGACGAATTTCATATTCCAGCAGATTGGTAGCCCCCAACCTTGGCGTAAGCACCTCAGGAAAAAGCTTGCACAGATCCCTGATAGCCTCAGCCTCCGTCGGAGCTAGATGCCCTAAAGGATCGGTCTTGGTACCATTCTCTGTCTCAGGCTCAACAGCAGCAGCAGCACTCAAGACCTCATCAGCAAAAGGAATGGACACTCGTCTGGAAAACCGAAAGTAACACTGACCTCGACCTAAATCCAAAATTAGGCCAGTGTGTTTGATGAAATCCGCTCCCAGGATGATTGGAAAGCAAAGGTCCTTAGCCACAAGAAAGCTCCACACCCAGGAAAAATGTTCAATCTTTATTTTGATTTGAGCTTCGCAACTGAGAAAAGAGGTGATTTAGAGGCAGTCCAGCATATAGAAGAGTTTGGCTCAGTCTGCCTGATGAAACCTCCAGAAAATAATTCTTCATAAAACACAAGGGAGATTAGACAACGGGCGGCTCCAGAATCCACAAGGGCCTTCTGCACCGTGTCTCCAGCTAAGATGTTCAGGCGAGGGCAGACTGAGCGTGCCGCTTTGACCCCCATCGAGGCAACCCCACGCATCCTCCGCAACAGAGGCTCCTTCTCAGCAAAATCGGCTCTAACTACCTCTTTGAACCCTTTTTGCAGCATTCCACTAGAAGTCTTAGAAAAAATCTTAACATCATCTTTTACTTCATTCCCCGAGGACTCCCGTGACAAGAACCCCCGGGTCCTCACAAGTTTTTTGGAGGGTTAGCATTCCTTCTTCCTTGTTGACAGTCACGTCTGACGTGACCAATACCACCGCATCCCCAACAGGTAGGAACACGCCTCTGCTGCTCATTGGTGGGAGACACATGGGATACCCCGACAGAAGCCGCCGCGACACCGGGTCTGCTCCGGGGAAGATGCCCCAGGGACTGGGCCCTTTGAGAATCAGCGGCCTGGACAGTGCACGAGAGGATGGACAACCTATCCAGGTCCGCGAAGGAAGATGGTCTTGGAGCAAAAACCAGCCGGGATCTCTCCCCAGCATTGAGACCCACGAGAATGATGTCCACCAGCTGAGTCTCGATAAGGTCCAACCGCAACACTCGCCCCACCATGCGGATGTCATTGGCAAACTGGCTGAGGGACTCGTTGGGTGCCTGCGGGCGGAAAACCCTCTCAACCTTCAGTCTTTCCATGACTTGGAAAGGGACGAAGAAATTCAACACATCAGCATGAAAGAAATCAAAGCTCGTTTGGCGCTTGAGGCAGTCTACCAATCTGTCACTCAACGGTTTCCTGCAAAGCGGAGCAAGGAGCTCCAACAGCATGATATCGCAGATGCCTGGATGTTCCTTAATTCTCAAAACCTTTTCCAGGAACTTGATCAGTGCCTCAACATCCAGTCCGTCAACTGGTCGAAGGTCCTGCAAGGCGGAGGAGAGAGGATGAGGCAATTTCGCAAAGGCACCGCAAAACCCTTTTGCGACGCATCCGCAACGGAAGCCACCGGGGTGGCGACAGACGCCGCGGGAGCGAGGAACAGGGCAGGCACCCGCAACACTCCATCCGTCCCGTGGACCACCTCCTGGGCAGCCGCAGGAGGAACGGAGGCCACGGATCCCCCGACCGGTCCAGCCCCCACAACACCAGTCTCCCCCCCAGCAGACCCCGCCGCAGCGCGCTCGAGAGCTTCCACGGCACTTTTCACAACACCAGCAGACTGCAGGCGGTCAATGACTTGTTCAAATTCAGCACACCTACCCTCCACCCAGGTCTTATTCGTCGGCTCAAGATCCGGGACCCCGGCCAACAGACTCAACCTGGTTTGCCAGTGGAGCAGCTGAGTGAGGAGCGAGACTTTTGACCTGCCCGAGGGCAACTCACTCCAGCCCTCAAGCTCACCACTCAACTCCTCCACCCGTTCCCTACACACTTCCAACTCATCCTCCGACTTGAGGCCAACAGGCCAACTTTGAGCCTGTCCAAGAATGCCTCGGACCTGGCTTCGCAGACTTCTCACATCTGGAGCAGGGGCCTCCCCACGTGACAGAACCTCAAAAATCAGCTCACCCTTCCGCAGGTGTTCCGGGACAATTCCCGACATCGTGTCCTCAGCCACCTGCCACACAAAAAGAACACAGCAACACAACACAATTGCACAAAATCCTTAACCTCCTAAGGTGTCTGGGCGAAAATTCCTACGCAACCATTCTGGGGTCCAACAGAAGACGCTATCCCACTCGCCACACACACACTCCACCAAAATTGAAGAACCACGCACACACACATACATACACTCACACACACCAAACTAACACAACTCCTCCGAGACTACACTTCAGAACCAACCACGCTCTGCTACCATCTGAACCGCACCCCCGCGGAAGCGCACCCGACCTTTGGAAACGTGCCTGCCCAAGGCGCTCCACGGGAGGGGCTCACCAACGCTCTCAGGAGTTCAGTACAAAAAAACAAACTTGTGGAACCAGAAATTTAATTTAACCAGAAAAAATCAACAACAACAAAATTTAACAACAGCAAAACCGAGCAAAAGACGGTAACATCCAAGGTCCACAATGATTAAATTTTTCAACAAAAGTTTTTTACCAGAAGTCAATGTCAACAAGGTTGGCCAACCAGAATATCCAACCTAGAACCAACCTAGAAGAAAAAAAAACACAGAATATTCCAGAATGACTGCATACAGCAAACATTGGCCAGAAGAAAAACAACACTATAACAAATGAGACGTGACATCACGCATGGTGGGCAAAACGTCACGGCTCACTTCCCCCGCACTGGCTGCGCCTGTGGACAACCCACTTGCCAATGCGACATTTCTAATATGTAATCATCACGTTTTGGGTTTATTAAATTAGTAAATTAAATACTTGATGTTTTCATTTTTGTTAATATCAGGATTCTATATTTAATTTTATGTTTGTTTACAATTTTATGTTTATTTACAACGCAGACGATTTAAACTTGCTGTCATCGTTTAACCTGTCAACATAATCAATATCTTGATTATAATAAAATCCTCAATGCTGTCAATGTGATTTGTTATGAACTTTTCAATTTGATTATGTGTTGAAATTGGGTTGTGTAAAAATTGAAGCTGAGCAAGAGGAGGCCTAGTCAGAATTTGTCCTATTGTGCCACTGATTCAGTGTTTTGCCGCCACCAGTGAAAGGCTGAATCCATGTTAGGATTATTTCCCATAAGAGAAAATGTTATAAAACTTTCCCCGCCGGTCGCCATACAACATCTTTATTTTAGCGAATTTTCCTATTAATAGGGAATAACTATCCCGGTAGTAACTATAATAAGACCAAAGCCCGGGACCATGTTACTTTTTCATTTTGAAGTCCCTTAAAGCCAAAAAAATTCAAAGGGACCTTCGATTTTGATGAAATTAGGTATGTGTAGGAACAAGTCTATTTTCATGAGTTCGCGAACTAGGTAATCGGGTTATGGTAATGGGGTTTATATGGGGTTTCAAAAGAGTTTAAAATAAGTTTTTGGCATTTTTGGGCCTCAATTTTAAAATTTCAATTTTCATTGGAATCGGTTAATAGTTTGAAAAAACAAATAATTTAGTATTTTGACTTTTGCTTAACAGGTTATGGAGAGAATTAAAAATAGGTTTTCCATGTTATTCTTATGGGAAATAAAACAATCGCTATATCTCGCTTATTTATTGAGATAACTTGATCAAATTTGGTATGTACATTCACTCAGTTTAGTTTAACTTATATTTACCTGCAATACCCATATGGCGGCAAAACCTATACTCACCCACATGGGGTTTAAGGGGAAAATGAAAAATATCAGAATTTGGTGAAATTTAGTATGTACTGGGAAGGTATCATCTTATATTTACTTACAACAACCTTACGGCAGCAAACCTACATCCTTGTTCCCTTGGTATTAGGTGAGAAAAAATTTCCTCAGTACGCAGGTCTGCTGCGACAGGGTTTTTTTTGTTCAATTGATAATTTATAACAAATTGTATTTGAATCTAAATATATATATCTTTGGTTTGAACAATGTTTTAAAGTCGTAAAAAATTGATTTGTTTTTTCCATTTTGTAAAAAACTATAATAGATAAAAAATATTACCTCAAAAACTATATCCGGCTTGATGAATTCTTAAATCGTGAGGTTGACTTAGTTCTTTAATTTACTAGTTTTATTTTTATGTAAAATATCTTGTTTTTAGAATATTCATTTTATTTCCAAAGCTGTTAATTACTGATGTGGAGGATTTCTGTATAACTGAACTGTGACTCTGCCTATTTCACTGTAGCCTACTGTGGTCAAGGGCAATAAAGTATTTGTACTTAGAGCTGTAAACCATAACCTTTTTTTACCGCAAATAAAGGAGTTATTGCATTTCCCATTTAACATTGCTATTATGGTGAGGAGAGGGGAGTAGACGGAATTGGGATTGACTCCAATGCCCTTGACACACCGGAGTTGCGCTTCCCATTTGTAGCTGTAACTGTAAGAGGCATTACGGCTCCCACGCAGCACTTGGAGCAACAAACAATATGTGCTCCTCCATTTTGTCTAGGCCTAGTCCCTTTCTCGTTGCTTTGTCACATCGATTTAATTGTTGACTCACCGAAGTAATAGTATATGTGAAAAATAGAATATAGTAGATGCAAAACGATCTGCCATGGAATGTCAATTTTTTAGATGTTTTAACAAGGGTATGGGTATGTTTGGTATTGGGGAAAGGAGGGGGGGGGAGGGCAAAGAGCAGGGAAGGCAAATGTAACCTTTGCCTTGGGTGGTAAAGTGCTAGCGCCGGCCCAGTATGAGTATATATGAGTAGAATTTGTAGAATTTAAACTTGTCAAATTTCATTTCATATTCGTCTATTCTATGTTGATGAAATAAATGGATTACCAGTGACTTTTTTATATTTTAAACACAGTTCTACAAGTTTATCGGTTAGTTTTTTCTGTCCCTTAGGTGGTAATTTGTTGGCATTGCCTAATACTGAGGATGTGAGAAGACTCTACGATCTTCCTTTAAACACGCCAGATGTCAAAGACACAATTAAAAGAGATGATGTTTGTAGGCCTGGCAGTTTAGTGCCCCTACTAAATGGTAAGTTAATCATTTATATTTGAAAATTTTCCTATAGTAGATGCTCTTTTAACCGGAACTTCTCAGATTTAGACTTTTCCAGATACATTAGAATCTTGATAGTTCGACGCTTTGTGGACTAGTAGAGTGTCGAACTATCGAAATGTTGAACTATAAGAAGTATATTGAGTTGAATTTAGGAAACGCAAAATTTTATTGAAACCATAACTTGATTGAACTTTAAAATAACCAACATTTAAATCATTCGTCACTTTGTTTACATTTTCACCTTTGTCACTTTCCAACATAGACACTCTCAGTGTCGTTACTGATGTACATGCTAAGTTGTCACGGACCATGTCGAACTATAAGTAGTATCAAATCACCAAAAGTCAAACTATTGAGGTTCTACTGTAATAACATTAATAACTAGAGTAAAATGCACAAAAATAGTCCAATGAGACTCGATGCATTGTTGCCAAATTCACCCAGTAACATATTGTACACTGCATTAGACATGGTAAAATAAATCAAAACATCACAGGGACACAATGTGTGTGGGTGGTTGGGGGGAGGGGGTGGAGAGGAGACGATGAGGGACAGTTTTTCTATATTGACTGTAAAAAGTATCAAATTTCGACAAATCATACCGATCACTAGGCCTGATCGAGGAGAATGTCAGAATTGAAAATGATGTCCTGGCAAGTATCTTATTGAATTAAAACACCCTGTTTGTTGTAAATTGTGCTAGAGTCAAATATACTAATATTAAATTCTTTCTCAAGATGTTCCTTCTCCTGAGACCAATTATTTTTTATTAAAAAATAATCTGAATCAAGTGCTTTTCTAATTTTCCTCTTTTTGTATTAAAATGTGACCATTTGCTTTAGAGTTTTGACTTCTTAACCCTAGAGAGCTCTTCATGAAAAATAACAACAGCAGCGATGCACAAAATTAAACGTACCCTAAGCGCGTGCGGCATAAAAAGCCTCCAACAGAATGCAATCAAGGATACACTATTGCTAATGTGTTTTCCAAAACCTCAAGGTCAGATCGTGGATGAGAGATTGGACAAGTTGGCAGTCCATCATGTGATTTCGTCGTGATGTGTTGCATGTAATAAAACTTTGGAATAGAACTGGTTGACTTATGTGTAAAGATATGAGTGTGAGTTGGTTCCATTTAAATTACGGTGGAATATTCAAAAAGGAATGCGATATGTTTGGTGAATTGTGCGAAAAAGCCAAATGGTTCTGCTGCAAGTGTGGCATTGAGTTTACACAACTCAATGAATGTAAGAAGAACTGTTCCGTAAATGACCACAAGAATAGTCAGGAGACCAAATTACAACTCATCTGGGATGAAATTTAGAAAATATAATTAAATTTTTCATCTCGGGATAACAGGGTAATCGTCGATGCAAAACATTGTAAGTCAGAAAACAATTCAAGGGCTAATATAAATGGAATTGGAACCCATATTGGTGCTCATATATTGATACAGCTCTCGATAAAGTAATCAATGAATCTATTAATATTGCGAAAGTCCTTTCCTAATTACTCGATAATAGAACTGAATGTTCAAAATGGCAAATCTAAGAAAGTGTCACCCCTGAGACCTAGCAAGTGTTTGTTCAGCATTGTTCTTGTCGTTGTGAAGGATTCAGATTTGGAATCGAGAATTGAAAATCCTGGATTCGACCATCACTACTAATGGCCAACGGCTACTTTGGCTAAAGTAGTGTTCTAAGTATGTATGTATAAAATTCGATTCTTATTTAACTTTGCGTACTGTATATCATATTTAATAAACTTTGAAACTTTTCCAGAAGAGAGCAATCAAGTGGTGTGGGTGGGCCAGAAAAATGAGCGGAGTGTCCAAGCCACCAAACTGCTCATTGAGCTGTTTGATTCAGAGAGGTACCAAACCCTGATGAACAACCCCCACACTGTTAAACTAAAGATCTGGGAGAAAATAGCCACCGAGTTGCAAGCCAAGGGCTTTAAAATAGCGTCCAATATTCGAGATGCGGGACTCAGGACATTCCAGAAGTGGAGGAATATGGAGCGGACATACTGGAAATTCTTGAAGACGAATCCCGACGAGTTTGGCGAAGACAAATCCATATTTCGAAAGAAGAAACCATATTTCTTTGATGATTTGCATGCTGTTTTGTCAAAGCGTCCAAAGGAACCGATAGGAGAATGTAAGTAATTAACCTACATATTCTTATTCATAATTTTGTAGACCAGTAGTTTCCAACCTTGTTACATCCCTTACTCCTTTAGGTATAGAACTGAAAATCTAAACTCAATTTTTTACTAATGCACTCCAGTAAAAGTAAGTGGTGATCAACATTTACAAAGGTGGTTTACAAGTCTTCTGCTTATTTACTTTAGAACCAAAGTGTTTAATACATTAATGTTAAAAAATTTCATAAAAATTAAATATAACTTCAAGTATTTGGATCTTAGTGTGACCTCTAGGCCGGTTTTGCTACTTTCACTCTTTTACCCTCATCTGTGTAGGTAGTTGAGTTGTTAAAGAGCTCGCCTTAACATGTTCACTGCGGCTAGGAATAATAAAACCTACCTGAAACACTAAAATACATTATCATGAAGATTAATACCTCATACTATCCAAAGATGATTTTAAGGCTTGAAATTAGGTTACCGCCGTATTTTGAACGTCTGCTGCCATTTTCAAAATAGTACCGCCCGGTCGGTAGTCAGCATCTGGCGCTCCCCTTCGACTGCCCACTACATCGCCGTTCCACTTTCACTTCATTTTAGTGCATTGAAACAAATATATGTTATTTATTACATAAATAATAGTGTGTTGTATGAAAATATAGGTATTTTCAGTTACTACCCGATCTAAAAAGACTCATTGTCAGTTTTCCTCCTTCACAGAACTTGTCCTTCAATGAAAGCTGCTCCGCCATGATCAACTGTCTCAATGGTCACGTTGGCGTCGTCTGCCACTTGTTGTTTGTGAATAGTCGCCATTATTTCATAATAGAACACAATTTTACAACGAACAATTATATTAAATATAATCAAAACTTGAGTGAAATTCCACCAGGCACAGTAACAGAACCAGTAACGACAATTGCGAACGGGTTGCGCCAAAAGATAGCCACTGTCCTACACAAAACACGGACGAAATAGCTCCCGTCCACACCAGGGTGCTGCAGTACTGCGACGGAATAAATTTGTAGAGAGCATTCTACCGAACGGTCGGCGCGCAGACACCTGCGGAGGACGGGACTACCGACCGGTCGGTAGCGTGCAGTGAACGCGTTAACCAAAGGTTGTCGATTCAATACTGATTAAAAATTTTGTATTCTATTAGTTATGTAGCCTATATGCCTAATAGTTATTTTACCTAAGTAATTTTACTTGGTATGTTATTGCCTATATTATATGACTGGCTGACCTAGTGGTCTGCGGGTAGTAGTTTTCAAAGCCGGGTCACTTTCAGGTTGGGGGAATGGTTTCGGGTTGGGTCAGGTCCGAATATATAAGTTGAATGAAATTTCGGGTCGGGTTAGGGTATGCAAGTTAAAAACATACTGAGGTCGGGTTCGGGTACTGTAAGTTGAATAAAACTTCAGTTCGGCTTTAGTAATATTTATCAACATATTTACGAATAGTGATTTTTGTCCTGTACTCTTCTAAACTTGAATTATTTTTAGTTCAAGATTTACCTTGAAGTATTTCAAGTTACGTGACATGACCCAAAGAAACTATAAAACTTAAGCGGAAATTTATTTGGTTATATCTTCAGAGACTTTTAAGTTCATCATTTGGTAACATTGGGAAATGTCCTGTGTATTAGTTCGGTAATGCCCTGTGAGTAATCTGTCAAATAGTTTGTGTCGTGACAGTTATTTGTTCATGTGTAGAATTAGTCCAGACATGAGTCTTTCCTTAGCAAGAAAAAGCAAATTTTCATTTACAACCTTTTTTGCTGTCAATCTTGATTAGTTTTGTCATTTTGTATTGTTATTGTTTTAGTGATTTTTATACAAGGAATCTAAAATAAAATAAAGAGAAGGTAGGGGTCAAGACATGCAACACCCTCTATGCACCAGGTGTTCTTTTTCACCTGTGACGTCACCATTTACTAATACTGGTAATGATAATGATGATGTCATAGGTGCAAAAGAACACCCGGTGCATAGAGGGTGATGCATGTTTTATCCCCTACCTTATCTTTATTTATTTTAGATTCCTTGCTTTTATAGAACTTAAAATAGCTTTCAATATCCCTGGCAATCAATTCCATGAATATCCTAGTTTCTTTAGGCTCAGTAATCTAACCTTATATTAAGCTTTCAGTAACATTATTTCTCATAATTGCTATGTCCTGAGATGTACTAACACTGCATTCATAAGGTAATTTGTAAGATGCAGAACGTTTCTTATTTACAGAGTCAGTTTTCAACAGCTTGTCCATGATTGTTAAACTGAGTAAAATACACAGACACAACAACGTACAACACAGTGTTATTATGAGTGCAGTTTGACTACGACTGACAGATCACTACAGGTTTTATTTGATGAAACAACGGGTAGAAATATACAATAGCTAATTGTAGGTGCTTTCTGCCCTGACTAATCACAAATCAGGGAAGACTTCACAACAAACCATTCCCTCTCATTATGTATGATAGATTCCCTAAATGGCATTTCAGTATAAGCCTAATACATTCAGTGATGACGATTTTTCTTTAGAATCACACTTTTTGATTAATTTTCGGCTTTAGGGTTTTAATTGTGCATTTAGGTTATTTTCAACTGTAAATTGAGACAATCCTCCAGCTTCAGCTTTATTGAAGTGAAATTAATGTGAAATAGATCTTTTATGTGAAATAGATATTGTCTTACATTTTACACTTTTACAGCTTTGGATGGTGAAATGGGCAATTACAAACAAGAAGAAGACGAGGAAGATGATGACGAAGATGGTAGAGCAGACCGGGAACTAAAAAAAAGGAAAACAATTTCAGGTACTAGACTGAGGTTGTAATTTTTAATAGCCATCATCAAATATTTTTTTCCATAGGCTACAACATAATGTTGGTAGCAATGTAAAAAAAAAAAAAAAAAAAAAAAAAACATACAGATAAAGTTGTTGAATCTACATTCAAAAAGTAGGATGTTGTATATATTTATATAGTTATTTGTAATCGATGGACTCGGCAACCACTGTACCTTTTGCCAGGAAACTCGTAAAAAGTTGGTGTCGATAACCTCAAAGATGTAAAGGGATACTGTAGGGAGAGCTTCCATCCCTACATAGGCAATTCGACATGACCAAATAGAACTTGTAATTGTCTTTTTGTAAAGATGACACATTTTAAGTCTTTTACATGTTTGATTATTACGTTTTGTTTTAAAAGAAGTATGCAAATAGGCCTCAAAATTATGTTAATGTTTATTCCTGAGCCGAATCAATAAAATCAATTGTAAGTTTAGACCTGTTACAGATGTCCTGAGTATTTATAGTTGAACCAGACACAAAATATCTTGAGGCTTTCTCCACTGTTCAGCTTCATGTCTGTGCAGACTTTTTTTCTTAAATCCGATTCCCCTCAATTTGTTGCTTTAAATGCGACTCTTTCCCACTTAGGTAAATAATTTGCTCAAGTAGAAATTGGGGTACAAAGTAACAAATATGCCTCATACCGAACTCTTAACGTTGGTTTAGGCTTTACTTAATTGATTTTTTTTTTTTTTGCAGATTTGTACGGCACTGATTGTGAAGCGTTTCCTCGGGAAGCACTCTGTTTACTTACAACTTTAATATCTTCACCAAAGTACAATAAATTTTTGAAAGACGATGCCAATAAAGTGTATCCTATCAAAATAAAAGTGTGGGAAAGCATATACATGGACATGATGAAGGAAGGGTGGAAGTTTGGGAGTAGTATTAGAGAAGGAGCTTTGATAATCGCAGAGAAGTGGCGGATGGTGGAGAAAACAATTCTGAAAAAGAAACTTGTTGGTCCGAGAACCCTGTATACCCCCACGCTGCGTAAAGCTGTGCTTGAGGAATTGGAGCTACGGAAAGCATTAGGGCATAGTCATCCAGGTAGTTTATCCCTATAATTTTGTATTCAATTTCATTTGATATTTTATATTTAAGTGCTTATTAGGGTTTAAATCAATCATTACCCAAAGGATGCCAGTGCCACATAATGTAGGTAATCTATGCTTATATAATACGCTAAGGTTTTTTTTTTTTTTAAGAGAACTCCCCTTACAATTTTCTGATTTTCAAGTTTTTGGTGTCATTGGATAGGGCTTGGTTGTAGTTGTTTCTGTCAAAAATTTGTGAAAATTGTGCTTAAAATTAAGATGCTATCCATAATTGAAATTTGAAATTTTCTCATCAGAATAACATTTTAGTTGTTCATTTAAAACATATGTTAAAATTTAGTTATGTATTTTTGTGTGCTGATAGCCACAATATTGGATTGGACGGGAGTAATTGAGTTAGGTGTAAAAGTAAAATTTTTAGCTATGATATGAGATAATCTAAATTAAACTGCTCAATTTCGAGCAACAAGATACAAGATGCTTTATTCCCAGATCTGTACAGAGATACAAAAAACCATTATTTTTTACGGAAATATATTTTCTTACAGGGCTACAGGGCCTGAGTGTGAGGAAAGAGGTCAAAAGTCACTCACTGTATCACTGTCCTCCTCACAATTTTTGAAGTTTTCTTATTCTAACTACAAATATATATTTAAAATCACCCTTATGAAGCTACTACTAGTACGAGTAACAAGTATACTTGTATATTTTAATTTATTAAATCTATCTAGGTTTTTGATTTTCTGTAATCAAACACGTTTGTGGCGGAGGAACTGGCTGACCTTCAATATCAAGCATGTTGAGTTCAAAAAGAGACATTAGGTCATCTTTCTCACACACACACAAATATATATATATATATATATATATATATGCCGGATAACCCAAAACAATGGTTAAAACAAGGAGATCAATAAATTGAGTAAATAAAATTTTAATGTTACTTTATCAAACATTTCTTCAAATGCAAAACAAACATTTTTGAAATGTGTTGTTTAACATAATATAAAACAAAATTACTAGGGGTCACTGAACAGCACACAAATCAGAGCGGTAATTACGGACTTGAATACCTTGAATACCTCCCACGACGTCGCTGACCAGCACTGCTGGATAGACTGAGTCAATAATACATTTAACTATCTTATGGAAACTATTTACACTATTTACATAATCTACAAGATGGCGTCAAGCTTGGTTTGACAGTTCAAAAGACTCAGAAACCGAGTAGAGTGGCCTATCTAGTAACCAGGCCTTCATAGTTCGCTCAAAAACTGCAGGCTCTCCAGAACCTTTATGTCAGTTGGGAGAGCATTGAACATCCTGAGGGCAATCACCCTGAAGGAATTCTTTTTCTTCGACAGCCTACAGAAAGGTATGTCCAGTTGTGCCTTGTTACGGAGATTGTAGGGGTGATAGTCTTCTCTTGGCATGAAGGAGTTCAAATTGTTAATGACATAACAAAGGCAAAGTAGAACATACTGGCTATATATGGTCAGTATCTTTAACCGCTTGAATATGGGTTTACAATGGTCAATGTATCCGGCAGAGGCAATAATAATAATAATAATAATAATAATAATAATAATAATAATAATAATAATAATAATAATAAATTTATTGCAATAGGTGATACAATTGTACACATAGCAATGAGTAAAATTTACATTAATTTAGAAAGCTTATAGTTTCCAAAAATGTTTGCACTAAACATTCTTCCACTTTATAAGGAGATTTTTCAATTAAAATTTCTTCTATTGTCTTCATAAATTTTTTTTCAGGTAAATTGCTAAAACTTTTCGGTAAATTATTAAATATTTGTATTTCCATTTGATTAATGTTTTTTTTTTTTTACTTTTAGAAATTTACATAGTTCAGTTTTTAATTTGAATTATTTCTTGTAAAATGAGAATGACAGTCTGAATTTTTTGAGAAGATTGAATTTCTTTTTTCCACATTCAAAATCGTTTGTAGTATATATATAGCAAGGTAATGTAAAATTTGAAGTTTACGAAATAAAGGTTTACAATGATTTCTTTTATTTACTCCACTTAGAATTCTTATGGCCTGTTTTTGTTTAATGAAAACTTGTTTTGCCATTGGCGCATTTCCCCAAGCAGAAGTTCCAAATGTGAGGTGGGAGTGAAAATAGCCATAGTATGCCATTAACAGAATTTCTTCTTTTACATTCCCTCGAAGACGGCGAATGATGTATATACCTTTTGAAATTTTTTCTTAATACATGATATATATGATCTTGCCAATTAATTGTGGGATCAATAATTATACCTAAAAACTTAAGGATGCCATATTATTATATAGGAAAAATTTCTTCGAAAAGCTTATTTCAATATTTTTAGTTTTTGCCAAATTTAAACTTAAGTGATTTGATTGACACCAATTTTCACTATCATTGTTGTGAAATTTAGATTTTCTATTAGGGTCATTCATTGAGTTTCCTGAAATATTAATACCCAAATCATCTGCATATAAAAAATTCTTAACCGCCTTCTTTTGAAGAAGAAGAATGTCATCACAGCCCGCAGAAGTCCCTAGAGAAGCAATCCATAGGTAAGATGGGAGTGGAACAGGCCATAATAAACAGTAACGAGGTAGTGCTCGGTCAGCAGCGGCTTTAATCTGCGAAGGAGGAATACAACACGGACAATTTGTTACTCACACTGTTTATTTGGCCACCCCAAGTTATTTTGGAGTCGATGACGAATCCTATCAGTTTAACTTCCCTGGCACACTCAGCATCAATGCGGCCAAGACTGCAAACAAGTTCCTAGGGTTTTGTCCTGATTCCAAACTCATAGAGTTTGAGCTAAACCACGCCTTTGCATCTTCAAATACCTCGTAGGCCCCTCATTCTGGCTTCTTCCGGTGTAGGCCCCCTTGAGACAATCGTAGTGTCTCAGCAAACATCAAGATGTCGCCAAGGCAGATTGAGGTCATCTATCATCACCAAGAAGACCACCGGCCCCACCACGGACCCCTGTAGCACGCCGTGCTTGACCCAGTTTTGGGCATAGAGTTTGCTTCACCAACCGAGAGGACTTGTTTTCTGTCTCGAAAAATAAGCTTTGAAGACACTTAGGGACACTGCCACCGACACCAAGGCGTTCCAGTTTGAGCAACAGCAACTCATGATTGACAGTGTCAAACGCTTTGCTCAGATCTGCAAGAATTAAAGCTGTGGAGCCCTTGTCCTCAAAGGTGTCAACAATCTCGACCGACTAGCCTAGAGACAGCTGATACAGTCGACCTATTCTCTCCTAAATCCATGATTAGGCTTCAGCAAGCAAGGAGGTTCCGTTCCAGGTAGTCAACCAACTGATTTTTAAGTCACAGTCTCAAAGATCTTTCCAATGACAGGTATAATAGAAATCGGGCGGTAGCTGGTGACTGCTGTAGGGTCCGCCCTTCTTGAAGATGGGAACCGTCCGCGAAATCTTCAACAAGTCGGGAAAGACTCCACTTCGTAGACAGATGTTGATGACATCAGCCAACGGCGATGCTATGACCTCAGCAATATACTTTAAGGTGGTAACAGTCATTACCATAGATATCAGGACTGTGGGAGTTCTTAAAACTTTTTATTATTCGTAAAATGTCGTTTGGCAGTATGCTACGAAATGATTTCAGTCCACTGACAACTGGCCTAGGCGCAAGAACACAATCGGCAGGTGAGTCAATCAAGCCTACTATTCGGTCCACCTCATTTAGTAAAAATGTATTGAAATCGTCCGGGCTGGCTGGGCACTTCATTCCAGGTTTCTGCTTCTGTACCTGGTTCACTAGGATCGAAGCAGCTTTACAAGGGTTCTTTGCTGAGTTAATAAAATTCATATTGGCTTCTTTTTTAGCCTGATCAACCTGAAGTCTATACAGTCGCTTGGCCTTGACGTACAGAGAGTAAAATCTATTTCTATCAACCTAAGACTGTACATGACTTATATCTATCATGCAGGGCAATAACAACTTTCCTCAAATCTGCCAGTTCAGAAGTGTACCAGGACTTGTCAGTTGTCTTACGTTTGTTAGTAGGCTTGCTACCACGAGTGTCATGAGAAGGTAAAACTCTGACTGGGAAAGTATCGTCAAAAATTAGGTTTAGTGTTTTAAAGAAGGAGTTGAAAGCCTCTTCAGGGTGTAGGCCGCTTAAAATATCAGTGCAGTTCACTTTTGATAAGGCAGATTTAAAATCAGGCATGCATTGATCTGAAACTATTCGCTTAGTGCGAGTATAGTTGGCACTCCAATGAAAAATAGAAGGAGGACTCACACGTAGGCTGGAGAGGAATACTCATGACCAAGGGGCAATGATCGGCTATGTCGGGTTCCAGGGTAGCAACGTCGTATTCCCAGGACTGGAGCGAAGTGGCGATGATGTCCAAACAACTACTTCCTCGGGTTGGGGACTGGTTAATCAGAAATAGACCGTGACTTTTTAAAATGTAGATAAATTGCCTAGAAAGTAGTTTCCTCAGCATTCAGTGTAACATTGATGTTGCAATCACCACCCAAGACAATGGTATGCCTAGCCTAGAAAGGTAACTTAGGCATTGGTCCAGGGAGTCAAAAAAAATTTTTAGGATCAGATGGTGATCTGTACACAGACAGGACTATTATCTGAAGGTTGGCAAGCTTTACACCGGCTATTTCCATGTCTTTCTCAGCATTGAATGCATCTAGGTCCAAGGTTTCAGCAATCAGGTTATTGCCAACATAAATAGCAGTGCCTCCATTTTTGTGTATCGATCGATAAAAGGCTGATTTCAGTGAAAGTTGACCAACATTACCATAAAATTCTGATTCACCTTTAGTTAGCCAGTGTTCACTTATGCTAAGCAAACTCAATTCTACCTCTTTCTACAAAGTGACTCACTAAGTTATACTTTGTATGCAGGCATTGGACATTGACAAAAGCCAGTTTAATATTAGTTCCGTTGTGAACTGCATTTGACAGATTTACATTGCTATTATGACTGACTGAAAACTAAATAGGACCTTTCTTTGGTTTCTCAAATTTCAGACTAAGACTTTCCTTTTTTTATCTGATTTTAAATATAATTATAGAAGGCGGCAATAGAACAGGCGGACCAAGGTCAAGTCTTTCATAAGCCAACTGGTTATTTTTCTCATGTTCATACATGGTAATTAATTTATTTAGCTTGCCCTTGATCGCCTGATCCTATGGTTGCCAACTTTAGAAAATCCTATTAAGCAATGAATTGCTTTATTTTTTATTTTTCGCTTAGTTTTAGACAAATGTACTCGATATACCGAAAAGGCTATTTATTTTTTTCTTGGAACACACACTACAACACAAGGACCAATAAAGAGTTGTTAAAATTACACTATAAAAACTATTCCATCATCCACTTATTCACTAAAACTGTGACCATACTAGTAAACACACACAATCACAAATACATTACCGATTTAAAAGCCGGGAATATGAATAACATAAATAACGATTGGAAAATATATTTATGACGATGTTAGATGGTTTGTTAACAGATGAGATATAGTAAAACCTATTTCATAGTCCCCTGCAAAACATTACGCACACACAACGCATAAACAATCATTTAACTATCTCAAGCAAACAGAACTATTTCAAATCACACCTTAAGACGATCACCAGCTACAATGAAGAACACAATTCAGTGTGTACAAACATATGGAACAACAAAAGTGTTTACAGGCGGGGACATTTTGTTTGAGTCTGGTAGCACTGGTTGCTTGGGCAGGGGACCTAGACAACTCATATAGCTAGGCTTGTCATAATGTTATAGGGCCAAACCAGGACGACCATATGTAAACCACCCCCTAAGTGCTAAGCTTAGAGGAGAAAGTCTCAGTGATCTCTATTATACAACATTTGAACTCAAACTCAGATTCTTTTTTTTTATTTTTTTTTTTTTTTTACAATGTAGCTTTCCTCATAACTTACAAGATTTTATTTTACCCTGGAAAAGTTGAAATGTTTTATATTGAGCATTAAACATTGATTAATTAAAAAGAAAATTAAATCAGTTCAGTTGTATATTTTTTGTTAACGTATTTAATCTAACACATACTCAAAAGATATAGCCAACATTCTCTTCTTGTTGTTCACATTTCACTGGAGCTTTTTCAATAATTTGTCTATTTCTCTCACTTGAGGTTATTTTGTTTGTCAGTAGTCTTACAATAACACATAGCTATTAGAATTCGTTGGCTTGTGGCATCGTCTGTCATTGCAAACATTCCTACCCTAACCTGAGCGATCCTGGCGGTGGGCAAGCATAGTGCGGTACTTTAGTTCTGTAATACAGGACAGTGGAATACAAGTAGCGCATCTGTTGGACGGGAAATACAACTAGAGCACGAGAATGGTTGTCATGTTTTGATTATGGTTCTCAATTGGAGCGCCTGGTGGTGGCAATGGATTGAAAATAATCTTTGATTCGAACGAGAAAAAAACATAACAACTGACTAACTGATTTCATTCGTGTTCATTTAGAAGCCATGAATGATATAATGTGAACTGTATAATTACATCGTATCGTAATTAAAGTAGTGATAAAAGTAGCTAAATAATCCGCTACAACTACTCTAAAAATATAGCTCGTTACAGCTACAAGCTGCTTATTTTCTAAAGTAGCACGCTACTCCCCAACACTGATAAGGTTATGATAAACTATTTTGCAGACTAGTATAGGACAGAAAAGGGCTGTTTAACATGTAGCACTTATTCTGTAATTATGAAAAAGATTTAAATTGTAACCTAAGTTCCACCAATTTGATCTAATGATTAATATTCTATAAGCTACCAAAGCTCATTTGAGGTTATCAACATTCCTTGCTAGATGTTATCGTCGTTACTCAAAAGATGAGATTAACATATTTTTTTAATTATTTTTTAAACTACTTACCCAAACTGATAAAGATGTTATATACAATACAGGCTTACTGTACCACTGTCCATTACGCACAGACATAAGACAAAGCTACCAAAATAATCATTGTTTTCCTATTTGTTTCAGAGGACCCCCCAAGTCTCCCAGAGTTTCCTAACTCCTCCAACAGGAGGCTGAAGGGTGGAGAGTTTGAACCTGAAGTGATCGAAGTTCTGCTGAATGCCGTTGGCTCAGACCAATACCATAACCTGATGGGCAGAAATAGCGGAAAAAGGTTAAAGATGTGGGAGAAGATATACGAGGAAATAGTATTTCGAGGTTATGATGTTGCTGGTACGACTAAAAAAGAGAAAGTATCCAGGCTGTTTCAAAAGTGGAGGAATATGAAGAAAGCCTTTGTTAAGTATCAGATCGCAAAGTTCAAGGGAAAAGAAGCTAAGAAACCCTTGTTTTACGAGTTGTTATTCAAAATCATCTCCAAGCAAATTTTGAGTATGCCCAACTCAAAAGGTGACTCTGACGAAGAAGAATGGGATGAAGAATCAGATTCTGAATGTCCTACAGACTTTTTAGAGATAAACCACATGGATCATGATTATGGAGAAACTTCCGTTGAGACTGATATTAATTTGCTTCAGCAGCCTAGCAATGTGGGTTTGGAAACAAACTCGACTAAAGAAGTTGCCAAACATTCCGCTGATTCATCCCCTCAGTCTAAGCCTTCGACAAGTAGAACATCCAGGTCTCACGAAGTTCTCAAACAGATCAAGTCTCTCCATGAAGCATCGCTTGCCATGCAACAGCAAAATTTCACCAAAATAATTTGCCTTTTAGAAGATCAAATTAGTCAACAGAATAGACTCACTGCGGTGATCTCGGAATACATCATGAGTCAAACACTAAGGTCCAAGCCGAAAAATGGCAATGGGAAGAGAAACAATGTTATGAATGATGAACTCCCTCATAGTTGACTATAGTTTTTAGTAGTCAATAGGTTATTTTAATTTTCCTAGGTTAACATTAAAGTACCTCTCTTCTGGAAGCAAACTAAGGGTCATATGAAAATTTGCGTAATAAAATGCAAGTTTGTTTTGTAGGTTTCAGTAGGTCTGGTCGACATTTTTTAATCTGACTGTAATACCAGCATTAATAAACTAATAACAAAATCTATCAAAACTGTAGGAAGGTTTTGGCAATTGTTTTAATATAAGAAAAACATTATGATGTGCTTTTGTAAAACTATGGCAGATTATAACTCAAAATAATACGTTACAGTACCTTTTCGCCTTCAATCCATGCTTTGATTGAATCTAGCAGATGATCAGTTTTGGGTCGTATGTTTCATTTTCTAATTTGGCGTCAATTCTTCATTAAAAAAAAACAATAAAAAAACAGACAAAAGGAACTTACAACAGAAACGTCAAACCACTATTCACATGTGGCCACAAGTCCAGACTGCCAAATACATTTCGAAACTAGTCATCTTCTAGACAAATGCATGGATTGAAGATGAAAAGGAACTGTAACCTATTATTAGTTTTTCATCAATCCAGGGGTCAAACATGAATATAGTAAATTACAAACTAATTTTCCAAAAAAAAAAAGCTCAACCACTTTATATTTTATGCTTCTCGCAATATTAAAATACAGAATCTGAATCTCTTGTCGTGTATTGTTTTTTTATTCAAACCAAAATTGTATCATGCTAATTTCATCAGATAGTACCAGGAACTCCTCTGTTGCTGGCCCTTGAAGCCTAATACCTCTAAAACCCAAGTAGGAGTTTGGAACACACTCGACAATGCCTTTCTATTACCAATCACTTTCATTTATCTGCTTCTTACACTTACACCTACTGTTGTAACAAATTTGCTCTATTGTATAAGCCCAATCAATTTACACTGTCCTTCGAGAGTAGAAATTCATGTCTCTTGTTGCAGTTGATGTCTTGATGTTGAACTGGAAATAACAGATACGGTAAGACTGGCAAGGACTTTCAATATCAGGATTGTTAATTTCAAACAAGATGTATGGTCATCTTACCTGTACATTTATTTTTATCACTTTTGATGTCAATTTTAGGTACTAGTACACGTATTGCTCAAAATCGAGCAATTTATTATAACACAGTACAAATGTTACTTTAGCTCTAAATCAAAGAAATCCGACCAATCCAATAATGTGAACATCTGTAATCACCAATAACTACACGAATTAACAGCTGATTATAAACAGATGTTTGAAGGTTTATTCAATCCCAATGTTAAATAATTCCCAATGGGAAATTTTGAGATTTCAATGGTGGATAGCTCCTTTATCTTCAGTCCGTTTCTCATCAGTTTTTGGCAGAAACAACTACAGACCAAGCCCTACCCAACAACACCAAAAACTTGAACGCCGGTTGAAAATTGATATTCACATAGTTCGTAATGTAATTTGTAATCAATCATATTAAAATTTATATCATTTTATGTAGGAGGAGTTCTCAACACAAAAAAATCCGTAGCGTATTAAACAAGTACTAAAGATCGCCTCCTGATCAAAATTCGATCAAAATTTCAGTTGATTTGGACCCAAGAAGCTAAAAAACATTTTAGAACTAAAACATCTGTTCTTCATAATTTTTTAGCACTTGTTTTTACAACGTCTGTCTAATAATTCATTCAATTCTCCTTTCTCCATAAGATTAACATTGGAACTTTGAAAGCCTGTGGGGCGTAGCCCTGGAGTCCGATGTGAATTAGAATGTGATTCTGCTCATCTACAGGGCTATACCTTCCTAACGGTATGCGCGGATTTATCCTACGATACACACCAGCTGAGAAAAAAGGAAATGAAACATGCTTGCGTATTAATATATAGATAGATTGTAACTGACCCTGGCCTAGCGGTTATCCGCCGTAGGGTGTGGTTCAACTGTGGGCAAATAAGAGACTTTTGCTGTAAAATTATTGATAAGTTTGACATGTTGATGATGACCAAGGAATCTAAAATAAAATAAAAAGAAGGTAGGGGACAAGACATGCAACACCCTCTTTGCACCCAATACGTCACTATTTACTAATACTGGTAATGATAATGATGATGTCACATCTGGTAAATAGAGGGCATTGCATGTCTTGATCCCTACCTTGTCTTTATTTATTTTAGATTCCTTGATGATGACTGGGACAGTGGCGTCGTCCTGTAATTCAGCTATTTGGAGGTCACGACTTGTGAATATTTATAAGTGATGGCTTGTGGATTTGATATTCAACTGTGGGGATTAACGTTGGATAAAAATGGTTTTGTCGTCCCTGTTCATAAATCTGGAGACCGTAACAATGTTAGAAACTACAGACCCATTGTAATCCAACCAACCATCGCTAAAGTATTTGAGAGCCTTATTTCAGATCACCTTTCTTTTCATCTGCGGACATGCATATCACCAGCTCAACATGGTTTTCTACGTTCTCGCTCAACAGTTTCAAACTTACTTATTTTTCAAAATTATTTTATGTCAGCATTTCAGGATTCGTGTCAAGTCGACTGTATCTACCTTGACATGTCCAAGGCCTTTGACAAGGTTAACCATCGTCTGCTTCTTGCCAAATTGAAGGGATACGGTGTTCATGGCTCATTGCTTGACTGGTTGGGTAGCTACATCTGCAATAGACAATTGATTGTTAAATGTGGTGGTTATACCTCTGCACCCTTTGATGTGCTGTCCGGTGTACCACAGGGCTCACACCTTGGTCCATTGCTTTTCATCCTATTCATCAATGACATTTGTGGATCATTACCCTCCGAGAGTCTTTTATTTGCGGATGACATGAAGGTTTATAGTAAAGTGCCCAGTGACTCGAATAGAGAGGAGCTTCAGTGTTCATTGGACCTCATCGGTCAGTGGTGTGTTGACAATGCCATGGAGCTCAATGCTTCGAAGTGTCTGGCAATATCATTCAAGCGTGGTTCAGACTTTGTTGCATACGACTATTCACTGAACTCCACAATTTTAAGAAGAGTAAACAGTGTCAAGGACTTGGGAGTAATTTTCACATCTACACTCAGTCAAGCTGACCACATAAATCATATAACTTCAAGAGCCAATTCGTTGCTGGGGTTTATTTTCAGGGCTACTAGAGGTCTGCACTCCCCCAACACACTGGTTGTGCTGTTCAAGGCTTTGGTGCGGACTGTTTTGGAATATGGGTCCGTGATATGGTGTCCATACCAACGTAACCATATCGATCAACTTCAGCACGTCCAGGACCGTTTCCTCAGGTTGCTTGGTCCTAGGTTGGGTTATACCTATATGACTACTCCAGTAAATGAATTGGCTACTCTCTTCGACCTTGCCCCTCTCCACTTGAGACGTCAACACATTGATCTGACTGTGCTGCATAGACTAGTGAATGGCCTTATTGACTCTCCTAGCCTGCTTAGTGGAATCGGCATTCAAGTATCAAGAGGTACTCGGTCCAAAACCATCTTCCGCAGGCGCTTCTACCCAAGCAACTATGCCTACCACACCGGTATCTCCAGACTTCTGAGAATTGGCAGTGACGCAGCGAAGCATGTCGACTTCTTTAGTGAGTCTACGGCATCCTTCAAGAAGAAGCTTCACTCAATCCATTTCTAATCTGTGTTTGGTGGTGCCTTTAGAGGGCCACACCAGTGTCTTAGTGATGAGTGTTTGCTTGTGGTGCCTTTAGAGGGCCACACTGGTGTCTTTTGATGTGTGTTGCCAGTGATGCCTTAGATGGCCAAAAATTTATTTTGTTAATTCTTCTCATTGGTGCCATAGTTAAGTTTTTCCTAGCTTGTTGTTTTTTTAGTTATATGGGTACTGTCACTATGTTATTTAGTCAAATTATTATTTTGATGTTATTTATCTCTGTTTTGTTATTGATATGAACATATTGTTGGTCTGTAATAGTTTTATGAATTGCCAGTAGTTGTTGCAATTTTTGTTATTGTTATTTGATAGTTTATTGCCTGTTGTAAATTGTCATATTGCCAGTAGTTGAACTTGGTTAGCTCTCTGTCATAGTTTATTGTTGTTATCCATTCATATAGTTATATCTTTATATTAATCGTTCTTTTGATCTCGTTGTCCTCAATTCAATGTCGATCATATTGCAGATATATTCTTTGGTAAATTGTGATAATTAGTGTATAGACCTTAGTTTGTGTCAACCATCTTGAATTTGTTAATTTAATGAATGTTCAATATAATGTAAATTGGTGCAAACCGTTGGAAGCAAATAAATAAAAAAAAAAATAAATAAATAAACGTCTGCATAGGTGAATACTAGTTCATCCATAATTAGACCAATTCGTTTATATGAAGTCAAAATTATGGTTCAGATCCTACGTTAAACTGTAGGTCCCTAGATACCACTGTCTGTTAGACTATTAATTAACAGTCCTGTCTGAGGAGAATGTTCGCCTTAGTCAGTAACAAGACCACAAGATCGCGCCACAATCATCCTACTCATCTCTCATTTATATTCAGGTTAAAATACCCATTATATGAGGTTCCAAGGTTTAGGACAGGCCCAGGGGGGACAGGGGGATGCAACCACTGCGCCCTCCCCTTATAAATAAACGGTGCCCTCTCAACCAGGCCCGTACAGATGGAGTGGGGAGGGGCAAATTCCCCAGGGCCACAAGGTTTAAATACTATTATGAAAATTACAAAAAATACTTTTAATAAAAAATAAACAAAAAGTTATGTTTGCTCGTGGTTTTAGTTATGAAACTATCACAACAAATGCTATGCAATTGAAAAAGAAAAAACCCCCGTCGCAGCAGACCTGCGTACTCAGCGAATTTCCATAGGGATATTAATATATTTTATATTTTCCCCATAAACACCATAGGAATGAGTTTGTAGGTTTGCTACCATGCGATAGAAAATGTTAATTCTTAAGAAATAAAATCATTAGGTTAGGTATATGTAAAATTGTATCAATATTAATTTGGTTTTTTTAAAATTTACCCCATAAACCCCATGGGGGTGAGTATGTAGGTTTGCCGCCATATGGGTGTTTAAGCAAATATCAGTTAAACCCTACCTAGTTAAGGTACATACCAAATTATACCAAGTTGTGCCAATAAATAAGTGAGATACAGGGTTCTATTGATTTCCCATAAGATTAACATGGGAAACTTGTTTTTAGCTTTTCTCCGTAATCTTTTAAGCTAAGTTAAAAATTCAAAATACTAAATTGTTTGTTTTTTAAGCTCTTTTAAATAATTTTAGTTAAATATGTTGAATTTTAAAATTTGAGGTCCAAAAATGCCAAAATCCATTTTTTACCCTTTTGAAACCCCATAAAACCCCGTCCCCATAACCCGATCATGCTGGTTCGCGAACTCATGAAAATAGACCTGGTGTTAAACCTCCATACCAATATTCATCGAAATTGGAGGTCCCCTTCAAAAGTTATCGGTACCACGGACACATACAGGGTGTGTCAGAACTCCCTACCAATATTTTAGGGCATTGTTCCTGGGTTAAAACAAAATCCTAAGCCCGTGACCATGTTACTTTTTCATTTGAGGTCCCCAGAAGCAGAAAACACCATTGGTTTAGTTTCATATATGTATCTATCTATTTATATATATGTCCGTGGTACGGATAACTTTTGAAAGGAACGTCCGATTTTGATGAAAATTGGTTTGGAGGTGTAAGACCAGATCTATTTTCATGAGTTGGCGAACTAGCATGATCGGGTTGTGGGTATGGGTTTTTATGTGGCATTAAAAGTTAAAAATTCAAAATACTAAATATTGTTTGTTTTTTAAGCTCTTTTAAATAATTTTAGTTAAATATGTTGAATTTTAAAATTTGAGGTCCAAAAATGCCAAAATCCATTTTTTACCCTTTTGAAACCCCATAAAACCCCGTCCCCATAACCCGATCATGCTAGTTCGCCAACTCATGAAAATAGATCTGGTCTTACACCTCCAAACCAATTTTCATCAAAATCGGACGTTCCTTTCAAAAGTTATCCGTACCACGGACATATATATAAATAGATAGATACATATATGAAACTAAACCAATGGTGTTTTCTGCTTCTGGGGACCTCAAATGAAAAAGTAACATGGTCACGGGCTTAGGATTTTGACTCTGTGCATATTAATCATCCTATTTAAGTTTCAATTCTGTCTTGTATTGTACTTATGTTTTGTACTTTTGTGACTTGGTTTTTTTAACTGCAAGTATGACTTTGTCAATAATATTTATGTTTCTTTATGACAAATAAAAATTTATTATTATTATTACTGTTGTGACAGCATATTCCCTATAGGGAAATTCACAAAAAAACTAACAGATTACAAGGTGACTTAAATAAAACTACAAATTATGATGCAAAACTAATAATATTATTCATCTACTACACCAATATAATAATAGTTAGTCAATTACATAAAGTGTTGGTAAAAGACAGAACCAATATACAGCTATCTGACCACATACAATCTGTGAGTAATAAGAGAAATAAAACTATCGACTCGTGAACTAGTACAGCATTTATTGTAATCATTTAATATATTAAAATCTAATAAATTATCACTCTCAGATCCTAAATCTTACGTTAAACGATTACATTTTATATAATATATAAATTATAAAATTTCCTCTATTCGGTAAGAAAGTACAAAAATAGAACTATTTTTTGTTAAAAACTGTGGTGACATAGGTGTCACACGGCGCCTTAAAAGTGGAGTAGTCGACTGTTTAAATTGGTAACTTTCTCTCTATTCCATAGGAAAACGCATTAAAATATATAATTAAATAGAAATCATATCACAGTTTTACATCTACAAACATTAGGAAAACATTTGTGCCCGGGCAATCTTAAAAATACACTAAGCTAAACTATCACTAGACGATCTGAAGGCTAATCTAGTAGAGGGAGGACACACCACAACTTGGCTGACAATCATTTGACTACAATGCGGAATTTAAATTCTAAAGTTTAACTTTAAAAATTTCTTACAGAATCTATGTATGAAGGACAAAATACAAATAGTGCAAAAAATAACATTTGCACAAGACTATTCCACCAAGCTACCCCTGATATCTAAATAATAGTTGAATTACATTGTAGGACTGCTATTAAGAGTTGAAGTACGATTTTCATAAAATGAAAAATGTTAATGGTGATAGCTTATAAGCCAGAGCGATAACCTTTAGTATCAACATGTGCTTGTGAGTTTGAAAGAAATGTGCTGACAATTCAAAATAGGCACCAATAGCAAAAGTATATGAAACAACAGCAATAAAATACATATAATTTTAATGTTTAACAATTTTCAAATCATTTATTAATGTGGCATTTATTTACAAGCGAGATAACTTTAAACTATAACACCGATTTCATAGATTAACAACACTCATGTTCTTTTTTTTCATTCTTAAATCCATTTAAAATGTAAGTAAGGTTTTTTATTAGAGAAAATATTTGTAAACATTTAAGAGAAAATTAATCATAATTGCATAAAAAAGTCATCTTATGCAAAATAATGGTTAAAAAAAGACAAATAATGAAATAAAAAAAAAATTTCTGATTGAGCAAAAGAACAAAGCTTCTGGAAAATGAAAACCACTTGTTTTATCGTAAATTTAATGAAACTCCAGTTTAAGTGACAGGAACTGAAATGTATATCTTTGATTATAAATAAACACCACATTAACACTTTCCTCCCGTCCTACACACAAGTGATGTCAGACAGGGTCGACAACACTGTGTGCCACTCGAAAGGTGCTCGACGCTCAACGCATCCGTGACATCGCGCCGCTTCATCAAGCGGAGTGATGTCCGACACAAGACAGCCCGTGATCTAAGATTGCCTCGACTCGTAATCTACTAGACTTAATACATTAAATATTACAATAATGCGTATATACACTCGGTTTTAAATGAATCTTACCCCTTACCGTAAAATAATAAACACGATAACAATAAACTGTACGACTTGTAAATAAAGATTATACACCTTCAAAAAGCAAATGAAAAAAGTCCACGCGTAACTTGATGAAATCTTAGTATTGTGGTGGCCAACAGTGGAGTTAAAATCCCACAACAATCCAAACTTGCAGAAGAGTGCATCGTGAGACGAATAGCAAAAGAAAGGCCACCGCGGAGGGGACATTGACACATTGATGCTCTCAACTTTTCACTTTTATCTTTTATCCAGGTTAGGGTTTTTCATTTGAAACAAAAAATGAAAAGTTGAAATGAATCCACTTGAGAACGAGTAAAGCAGAGACATTGACATACGGAGTAACATAGTAATCGACGACTATACATTTGACATTGGGTACATACCAATTCATTCAGAAATGATATGTTTACAAATATCTCAATTTCTTTAAAAAAAAAACTTGTGAAATTAATTTTACGCAATAAGCCAATGGAAAATTGAATGATCGTAACCTTTGCATTTAGTATATATTGGTTAATTTTGCTCTACATTGATTTAAAGTTCATTCCAGGATTTAACTAAAGTGCATAGGCAAGTTAATGAGTTCTTTATAATAACTGTTTTTAAATCAAATGATTTTTGTTTTTGTACAAAGAATCGTATTAAAACAATAGGTATAGTATTCAGTAACAACACATACATTTTTTAAAAATTGTTTTGATTAGTACAACACGAAGAAATGGTACTTCTTAAGATTCTAAAGCAATAGGTATTTAGTTATTTCATTATTTTTTTGGGGTGAAAAAAGTAGTTTAAAGAAAAGAGTCCCATATAATAAACTATAAAAATCCCAATTAAGGCTTAGAATGTATTGTATAAAAATGTACCTTTTTTTATAAAAATAAAAACCTATTTTTAGTTAAATTGCTCTTGTCAATTTAAAAATGCTGTTTTAAACCCCATTGTTTACTATAAAGAGTAACTAGGCAAGAAACTGATCTATTAAACAGAGTACAGAAACAAAAGTATTTGAAATTTGAGTGGGAAAGACCTCCGCGGGTGCCACAAAACATACAACATATCAGCATGACAACAAGATACACTGTCAAAGAGACAATGTAAATAAAATAATACTTGGACAAGATATAACAAACCATAACTGCTCAATCAAATAGGTACACGTCATCTTAACATACAATTGTTTCGTTTATACAGTATTAACATAAATAAATAGATGGTGAGATTTATGATTAAACTTTTAAAAGCGATGGCGCACAATGTCTATAAACTGTGCAGTTGTACTGGTTACATCTAAAAACTAACAGAAAATTTGTATCCTATATTTTGGTTACAAGAACTTATATTTAATAAAAAGAAATTATTAATAATTGTTGTTACTAGGAAAAATTAGTAAATTGCTTGTATGTAAATTATAGTCTGCAAAACCAATTTAGTATGGTTCGCACATTATTTATCCGACTGTGGCCAAGTCAGCTGGCCGTAAGTAGATGGTAGCTTAATCAAATGGATAGTAGCGGAGTGGCCATAGTCGGAGAAATAATGCGCGAACTATACAATGTAGAACTTATGATCCAGAAAAAATGGTTATTCAAAGGAAAATTTATGGTTCAATTAGGTTAGGCATTTTTTCTGATCTAAACATAATTCCTGACTTTAAGTACATAAAGCTTATTGGTACATAAACCATTAAAAATTAAAATTCTCTACTATTTTATAACTGTTATATTAATTTGTTTTTAGATAAAACAAGGTATTGTTTACAATACCTTGATCCTAAGGTCTTGTACACAAAATATATCATTTGACACACTACCCAGCACATATTGAATATATCTCCAAGTGTCAGTCAACTGAGGTCTTAATGAAAAGTACTCATGAGAAGCTATAAATGCAATGTGTGAAAGTATGTGAAAAAATTAGGAATATTAATAAAACAAGTTATGCAGTAAAATTGTGACCACAATTAAATTTATTAAAATAATAAGCACCAGAAAAGAAATTAAAATGTTATTTATAAGGATATCTGTTGGTTTTTCTTACAAACAACAAAAGATAAATTAACAAGAACAGAAGTTCTCCGTAAGCTTTTCTTCATTCTAGTGCCGGTTGGCAAATTCCAATGGCAGATCAAAACCCATGCTATTGTTTTACCACCGTATTCATTCTAAGTTTACAACTGTTAAAGCAATGTTTTCAACAACTTCACAAACCTCATGACAAAACAATCTTAGACCAGTTTATAGACATTTTTTATTTTTCCTTGGGCCGGTAATCAATATATGTAATCAATATATTTACATTTAGAAATGAGTTTAACTTATACAACTTATACTTAATTAGAATCCAAAGACACATCTGATTTAAAATGGACATTATTAACAAATATTTGACTATTTTACATATTAAAACCTATTTACAATTGGTTCCAAGTCCTAGCGAACGGGTGATCAGGAGAGGTCTACATCACACTTGACAGAACAGTGTCATCAAAATCTTACAAAAATTTTAAAATTAGGAAATCTTTTACGATACTAGCTATGGGTAAAACGAAAATAGACGACTACTTTGATAAAACAAAGACACCAAACACCAGGTCCTGGTACAAGCGTGGATGTAAACTTCTGGGACAAGTGACAGCGAGCGCCTTCTGGCATGTCTATCAATCAATATGACTACTAAACCCAAATCCAACGTCAGTTAAAACTGAAAATGGTTTTAAAACTATTCACATCTTATGCTACTGAAAACAACTATTAAAAAATCTATGTGAACATAACAAATTCCAATAATACCATAAATCATATGACTAACGATTCTTAAAAACCAACTAAATAAGCAATAAAGGCTAGACTTTTCATAAATATTCAAAAAGAGTGATTACTAAGAAAAATAATTAAAAACATCAAATTCGCCTGCAGTTAAATGCACATTACTACAATCTAAAACAGTAAAAGTCACCTTCTAAATTTGTATTGTGGTAAATGGGAATTTCACAAATTCATAGACAATGTCTTGCACCTAGAAATACAATTATAAAGTATAAAAGAAGCCAAAGTGGATGGAATGCAGTGTAGGCAAATAGGGCAATAGGCTGCATCTGCAATGGGCGAAACGAAGAGATCAAGTCCTACTTGCTGATACAAATGTTGAGACCAAACTCGTCTTCAATGATTGGGTACAAAATTAATCACATCATAAACAAATATGGCATTAGTCAAAATTGCTTTTCTATGTAAAAATGCAATAAAATAAACAGAAATACATTAGTCTTATCCGAGGGATGTAAGAACAAAGTGAGAACATCAAACACAACAAACATCTAACATAAGTCTACATATAAACTATAACTTTGTAGGTACATAATACCTAAGAGGCCTATGTCAATTGTAAATTTCATATTCACATCTTTCGCTGCAATGATATTAGTGAATAACTAAGCGAACTTAACACAGTATAAAGGGTAATACACAGTAACAATAATTTTGGCCAGCCAGAAAATAAATAGAAAAATCTTGTAATCGTGATTAAATACTGTCCCTTATGTCTAATTCTTTTGATATAGCTTTGAGCAAAGTACTTAATATGTCTGAATTCTGCAACCCTAAAACTAGAAAATAGTGTAGGATATAAGACTGTAACAAATGTATTCAGAGAAAATCCTTTGGACTTAATTTCTGGTGATATTATAAACTAAGCCAGACCAGAATAAAACAATTAGACAGGACTTGTATCTCGAAGAGCGAGAGATAAAAATTATCACAGGTATCGTATTAATCTTAAGCTTTCATCGATTCTCGTCTAATTAAACTACATGAGAGGAGGTTATCACACAATTTGTGCAATCACAAAACACCTAAGTAACGGACTTCGCCGTAAGTACGATTCCTACACTAATATGTACACACAATCTATAATCGGGGATGAAAAAAGGGACAGGAAGAAGGGGGGAAATTGCAGACAGTAAATTTAATCTCGCTGGCAGTGAGTTTAATCCTATTTGCCTACAGCTAAAATGCCCTTTAAAATCACTCAGAAAAAAATAAATGCGAACACACTTGGAAACTAAAAAAGCGGATCTAGGAAAAATTGGTGTTTCGGGAATTTTCAAATCAGAACTGTGCGGTGACAAAGTAACACCGAAGACAGTGATTTTAAAGAGCGCTTACACGTAGAGATTAGACCTTGAGCATGGACTTGTTGTTGGGCCAATGGTAGCGGGGGTGGGGTGGCAGGGGGGCGCCTTGGCGACGCAGCATCGGGTGGTAGGGCGGGGGCGATGGCGACATCCAATGGGGGGAGATGATGTTGTACCAGGGCGCATGGTGTGGGGGGTAGCCCATGTTGCCGCCCCCGCCGCGCCTTGCCCCGCCGGACTTCTGCTTAGGACTGCCCTGCGGATACTTGCGGTGGTGGTGGTTATGGTTGTGACTGTGGTGGTGTTGGCTGTTGGCCGGATGCGGCGGTGGTTGGCGTGAGTTGTTGGCTGCCAACGGAGTCACCTGCAAACCCACAACAGGTTAAAATGTGACACCAATCAGACAAGAAAGAAAACTATTGGTTGTTATTGAGAATGGATGGAATTTCTTTTTTTTTTTATCAGGGTACCATTATTCCTCTAAAAATTTTGAGAGGGGGATTACCGTCTACTAGAATCAGGAAATATAAAATGTTTATTACTTAAAATTTTTTTAATTCTGCAACTCTCATATATTTTAATCAAAACTCTTGATTATGCCAAGGTAAAAGTTTAAGTAACAGCATGTTAATTATTTTACATATTGGTTTCTCATTTTATACAATCTATAGTTTTAGTGTATCAATTGGAAACTACCCTAAGGTTGAAATTAAAACTGTTTATCAAAATAAATAGTTTTTAAATGCTTATTTTTGTACTTTGCAAACAGTTGTTACAAATTCCATATGGGCATTGAGAGAGATAGAAATGCATTTTGCTGTCACAAAAAAGAACGTTTTTAAATATTAAAATGCAACGTTCTCTTGGTAATAATAATAATTTCAATATTTACTTTAACTTGCAATGAAGGCAATAAAAAATTGCTTTGTAAACATGTAATATATGACGGAAATGTCAACACTACATAAGAAATGGATGCTTAATTTATTTAACCTCGAGGCCTATACCACAGTTCTGATAAGTAATAAATAAATACTCTAGTTTGTTAGAATTAAAATGCACTGTATTGTTGAAACCTGTTTGAAAACCTTCTGATTTTGGAATAAGATAAGAACCATATCAAATTATGAGGCAGAAAATCATGCAACAAATCATTCAAAATCTAAATATAACTAAAAAAACTCATGGAAACAAAAGCAAACTATAATAAAAAAAAACAAATTTAAACTGTTTTTCATTTTCAAGCTTCACCAGAATCATAGTACCGCCATACAACAGATATCCTATTAAAAAAAGGTCAGTGTAGAACATTGTGGAAATTACAGTTAACCAAATTTAATAACAGCCAGGTCCTAGTATTGATAGTTTTACTCCTCACCGGAGGTTTCAAAAACTCCCAGGCAAACCATTAAAGTTTTCCTTATTACAGTCGCCTGACTGTAATACCAAATAAATGGTATAAAACTTAAACAATATTTTAATTTTCAACATTGGAATGAAAACATGTGTGTATTAAAAAAAAAAACATAGGCTATCAGTCTCTTGAATCAATAAAGTGATTTGGGAAAAATAATAACAGTTAATTGATTGCTTTCATACTTGCTCAACTTGATATTTGATTGAAAAATTTTTTAACAGTAAATAATTTTTAAAATATGTCACTAAAGTTTTGATTTGATCATGGTGTATTTGAATGATGTAGGCCCTAGTCGAATTGAAAATATTTGGGACCTGATGAACTTCCATTTGTGTTGTTGACAAATGGTAATCTAAATTGTGACCATATCACCGAGCTTACACAACTAAGACAACAGACATTCTGTCACTCTAATGGTCTTTCTGGTAGCTGTGGCTGCCGTGTCGTTACAGATATGATACAACAACTCTCAAATAAAAACCTAACTACTTAATAAAAACAAACATGTTTTGATAACAAATAACTCAACTAACAGTATAACTCTAATAAATTGTACTATAAAAACTGGCACAATATTTCTTTTAGATGCTCTCATTCTTTTATAATAATTTTTCTGTTAACCTTTATTGCTCCAACATATAAAATATATTTGATCAGAGGCTAGAAAGTCCTTTATTTATTTTAAAACTGTTACACAATTGCACACAAATGTTACCTGTGCTACCTATTTATACTATCAAAATGTGAGTGGTATGCGTTTTTTTTCAGAACAAACAGCGGAAAAGTTGCAAAATGTGCCATTCTTTAAATGAATATACAAATAAATTTAGGCCTATCCCTCAAGCAAAATTAAAAAAAAAAACTTGGTCAATAAAAAATAGTTTTGTTACGATTTGTCAGCAATGCAATACAGTAGACACGAGAGATTTAGTAATGCAGATTTCGACTGGCTCTGCGCTTTTCAGAAAACACTGGTCAGGCCAGTGAGTCCCAAACTGTGTACTGGGAGACCTGCTAGATGTGCCATGGGACAAGAAAAAATACCCGTCGCAGTAGACCTGTGTAGTTAGCCAATTTTCAATGGTTGTTATTGTTTAATAAACAAAATATTTGGTTTTATAAATGAGTAATATATTAAAGTTATGTGAAAATTCTTTAAATTCTTACTTAAATTTTTAATCCATACAAGAAAATATTACATTATATATTAAGTCCATAAGAAGTATTTCATTATATTTTTTTTATTTACTTAATTGTTAATTAATAATTACACATAATCACATTAGTTTGTATACATTAATTAATACGGATATAATTTTTAGTTTTAAACACAGTAAATATGTGCATAGCGAGAGGTACAATACACAAAGAATGATCTGTTTATAAATCCCAAAATATCCTATACTCTTATACGAGCAAAGTTTGCTTGTTTGCTTGCTTGCACAATTATCTCAAAAACGGCTCCGACGATTTCCTTCAAATTTTGGAATATGGGGGTTTTGGCCACCAGAAATCGATTGGAGCTGGTCCCATAGCTGGGAAAAATCCGGTTTTCGCGCTAGAGCCCTTCAAAGATCCCATGTTATCCTTATGGAAATTTTTTAACTGAACAAAAATCAGCTGATAACTGTAGATAAAATAAACAAATGTGTTACATCTTTAACCTGTGGTTTTAGGAAAATCATACCAATGTGCAGCAAACCTTCCGCCTGGCGAGTGAGCGGAGCGAACGAGCTTTGTGTGAGAAACGAAAGTAATAATTTTACCGAGCTTAAGCTCGTTCCCCCTGGTACTAAACATTAATATGACAAACACAGTCAGATAATCAGCTGATTATGTTCAGACACCTCTTTCTATTCCTTCTCCCAATATACAGTTATTTTCCATTAAAATGCCATGGGATTTAATATACAAATTTGCTGCCATACAGGTTTTTGACTTTGAATATTAGTTATTCATCACCTAATGAAGGTATATACCAAATTTTATTGAAAAATGTGAAAAAATAAGTGATATATAAGAATTTTTAACTTCCCATAAGAATAACATTAAAAACCATTTCTGGTATTTTCTCCATAACCAGTGAAGCTAAGTTAATGATTCAAAAAAATAATTGTTTATTTTTTAAAGCTCTTTTGAATGGTCTTTTTGAAAATTGGTAAATTTTATAAATGAAGGGTGAAAAGCGCCAAAACCCAATTTTGACCTTTTTGAAATCCCATAAGATCCCGTTCCCATAGTTGTTTCGTCCTGATTTTCGAACTTAACCTGACGAATGCTGCCTTACACCTCTGTAAAAAAATTTCATCAAAATCATTCAAGAGTTATTGTATTAACGAACACATATATGAATTTGAACAAACGGTGTTTTTAGCTTCTAGGGACCTCAAAACCAAAAAAATAACATCGTCCCGGGCTTAGATCTTACCGTGAGTACTATCAAAATAGTGTATTCCTTAACGGGAAATTTGCTTATGAGTAAAATAAAACTTTTAAAAAATAAATTTAAAATAACGAGAACTGTAAATAACTAGAAAAAAATAAATTAAAGTAAGAATAAACAGAGGCAAACAATAAATTAGCCATCAAGGTCAGCAGATGACTAAGGCGTTCGTTGGACCTGTGATGGATTTATACGAGTGCACAATCAGCAGAGCGCTAAATTAAATAGTTAGGATAGTGAAGTGAACTCAGTTTCGGTAGATCATTCTGTGAAACTCAATACAAATTTTACTGTTGCCAAACGTCAAAAACGCAGTTCTAATTTGACTGCACGGAAGTATCTGTTAAGGTTAAGTGTGGGACTCACTGGATTAGGGGACTGACATGACAAACTGCAAAAGCCACTGAAAGTAAACACCTCACAACTGAGCAGTTGCCATGTAGTTTAAAATTCACAGCCACTAAAGTCTAATTGTGATGGAAGACATAGGTGCTTGCAGAAGTACCTGATGAGCTAGATCCTTAGTTATAACTTGTACCTCCTTAATCGATCCCAAATAATTTGTGACTTTATTTTCAAGTCAGACGCTCTAAAAGGATATTATTGAGGAGGGCAGGTCATTTTTTGGAGATTTTATAAATGTAAAGATAGGTCGAGTAATACCTATTTGAAATATAATTTTGTTTCGCTGACTATTTTGACAAAAATTTTTTAAACTTATCTTGATAGGTATGTACAGGGTGATTAAAAAAGTAGAAATTTCAGTGTCTAACGGTTAGTTTTATTGCAACCACCTTAATTAATGTTGAAGGTCAATTTTTATGTTGGGAGGATATTGAAAGAAGCAATTGAAAAATACCTTAAAATCATCCATGGAAAATTTTAGAAATTTTACGGGATTAAAACCACAAAAAATCAAATAGCAAAGTATATCTTGTTGTACATAATTAAATAGGACTTTAAACCTCATTGAGAGTTGAGTTATATCTTGTTGTACATCATTAAATAAAACCTCATTGAGAGTTCGCCTCACCTGAGGTTTGGTCTCCTTGGGCGGGGTCTCAACGGTCGCTGGCTCCGCCTCCTCCTTCTTCTTCTCCTCCTTGATCTCCTCCCTCACCTCCACCGGCTCCGGAGACTCAGGCTTCTCGCTCGGAACCACCATGTCTTTTAAATCTCCTTGCAGCAGCTCCTTTATCTCATCGCTAACTTCTATCAGGTTTTCTTTGTCATTGAACGAAGCTAACGTGCAATACGAACCTTTGTTTTCACCAAACCTGAAATCAATTATAGTTTTAGAATATCACACACCTTGGTTATCATTCGATGTAGTATTATTACTCTACTTCCTACTCTAGTTCACTGATGGGGTAGTGAAATTCAATTAGTACGCCTATATATATTATAATAAGCTTCCAACAGTTGTCTCCAATGTTCTCAGTTGAGTCGTTTAATTCTATTGAGGATGATAGAAAACACTGTAAACCAAAATTTGAATAATTTAAATTCTTTAAGGAATTTCAATAGGATGACATAACATTCGTTATTATCATAACAGCCTTTATTATCTGAACAGGTTTCTGTCCCCGATTCTCTTACCTTAAAGTCATTGTCATCATGGTGGTAGTCAAAGTCCTACATGTGGTAAAAAATTGTTACTGTTATAAATGGGTGAGATGTGTTATCAAACTAAGAAGGAATAAGGATACCTCTGATAGGTAGGCCTACTATATCAGCCGAAGCCCCCTAGTTATGACCTTGCTAGCCAAACAGTCTTGACCTCCAGTTCAAGAGGGTATTTGCACATCCACCAATGCCACATTGTGAACTTATTCTGACAAATATTTTTAGTTGTGTTGTGTTTATTTTCAAATACATCTCAGTTTGTATCATCGTCGTTTTTGTATTACAGTAAATGTTTTTTAGGACGTTCCAACGACCCCATGAGTGACTTTTTATAAGGAATTATAAAAGCCTGATGTTGAGGTTTTAAAAACCTCAAGACCGGTTGCCTACAAAAAGATTATAAAAATTACAAACATTTATTTCACTTAACACTTTCACCCTGACCCTTCCAAATGGGATTTCTAGTATAACCCGAGCAAATTTTAACGTTAAGCATTCAGCCCCATGTATATAAAACTGACTCCACAGCTATTTTTACACTCAGCCTCACATGTATCATATTGTCTCACACAACTTGGGTTTATATTTTCTTCTGTGAGCCAGTGAGCATCATATCTACACTTAAAATGCATAGGGATCTTTATTATTAGGGGCTTGAGGCCCATAATAAATAAAATGGAATGAAAATTTGACAACAGTTGCATGAACAGGTTGAAAATCAGCTGTTTTGAAGCTATATTGCACAATATGTTTGGTTATATACGCTGAGCTACAGAATGAGCTCCGACGATATTATAAATGAATTTTACTGTAAGTGATTATATTAGTAGGCCTACCATAAAGAAAGTAATATTATGCACACTGAGAAAATTCAAAAATGTGAGCCACCAATGTCTTACACATGGGCCATACATAGCATTGAAAGTATGTAATTCTCATGTAATTTTTTATGAGTATCATTTTGACTCACACCTATTTTTACATGTAAATTGAGCAAAAAACTATGTTTGTGTTGTTTTGCATCCTTACAAGTCCTTCTGGACCACTTACAACCCATTCCAAACTTTGAGCATTATGAAAAAATATCGATTTTAGGCTTGGGTTTTTCCAGTGTATCAATATTATGCACAAAGGGCTGACTTCCTAAAGAGATGTCAAAGTTATATACATGGGGCTTAAAGTGTTAAATATACAAAATATCTTCAACTCTGGTCTTAATTTAATATGTTTACTGCCACTGAAAAACAACAACTTTTGCACTAGGTCAAAGGGTTGAGGTCAGATAAAATTTGAAGTTGATTAAACCAATTATCAAAATTACACGCAGAGCGACCAAATGTCTTGTTATCATAATAACTGTTAATTACACAGAGGCATTTACAATTATTATACAGAATTATGACCATTTGAAATAGCCTATGTCTCCAATTTTGTCTTCAGGCCAACCAATTATGGTTATATTCACACCTCTTTTATGAGCTAGTAAAAGAGACCTTCCGATAAAATTAAATTAAAAATTATAATGTAAACTTACAAGTGTAAAACAATCGCATGAAATAAAACATAAAATCTCTTATGACAAAATATTTTTTCAATGTACGTATTAAAACATATTATGTTAAAACAGATATCAATAAAAAGGCCTAGGCCTATTGTTCTTCCATTTAGCACGGGAGCAGAAACGAGACTCACATTTGGGTTAGTGGATGTTTACTTCCTGTCCCCCACCCCTCACCATTCACGAATACAACACTGCCTCTTTGGAAGGGAGTAGATTTTATATAAAAAAAGCACCTGTAGCAGCATTCATATACTGCAAGTAGATTAAAAAGGCCAAAACAAAACAAAAAAATAAGTTATTTAAAAATCTTGTTTGGGTGAAGCTGATTTCTAATGTCATCGAGTCAGATGAACAAGAGTGTGTTGAACTATTCTTTATGATTGCCTGTCCCAAAGTGTCTCGTAGGTTGATAAAACTTTTCATAAAAATTTTGTGCAAGAAAATATGTTTACAAACTCAAAAAGTGACTATCAAAATAGGATACTTAAGTTAACTGACTTACAGTATCATTACATTAATTAAAAGAATTATTAGATTTTAAAAAAGAAAAAAAATTGTATATTTTTAGAACAAGTAGCTATCCGAATGGTTAATTTTTGGAAGTTGGTTTAGTAAATTAATGTACTGTGACCATTAAAAATAATTTTTTATTTTTTTAAATATTTTTAGTTTACTCTTATGCCTACAGTACTTATTTCCGAAGGAAAGAAAGAAAAAACTCAAATTGGAAGCTATTTTGTGTAGCCCGTTATTTTGTACATAGACATACAAAGAATATTTTGACTTTATTTGATTATGTAGGGATATTATTTTTTGTAATGTCTACACCAGTGTCATTTTTAAAGAGATTGCAGTACAAAAATGTAAGGCTTGAACAAAATTGTTTTCCGAAAATGTATACTTTTTTTTAGCAAGTAAGCCGTATAAAGCAAATTATGCTAATACTGTATGCAAAATAAGATTTTTAAAAGTAGGCTATTTCAAGCAATGAAATTCTTAATGAATGTGTGAGGTACAGTGCAGTAGATACGGTATGCAGTAAAATATTCAACACTAATAAACATGCCAACAAATTATCCTAACTAACTTATTTCAGCCCTTAAAGTGAAAATAACAAAGCCAAGTTACAAGTAGGTGAGTGCCGGTAGTTGCTAGCTAATGAGTCATCGGGTTTTTACTTAAGTAGGGGTTACCACATAAATTTTTTAGACCAACTCAGGACATTTTTGGTGGCACTGTATGATTTATTTCAATACCACAGTAAACCCCCTCCCCCTAGCAATAATAAATTTTTTTATGCTTGGAGAAGTAGACAGTAAAACAACCATTTTACTAATAATTTATTAAATATAAGAGGCTGGATGAGCTTGAATTTATCTGGTGTATGAGCTTAAAATGCAAAGCTATGTCTGAAAATGACCCATAATTTAATCTTCCTTAGGATCTTATTTCTAACGAAGGAAAAAAATTTTTATCGGTGACATCCTTTAAATATTTTGCAATCACTTTCCACCCATTCTGAATTCCAAAGAATAACAAAAAATACTAAAATATCTTATCTTCTTGCTAAAAAAAAAAAAAACCTCCCAAACACGATTGTGACAATAGACAATAGACAAATTCTTTATTAACATAACATAGAGAAATGCAATGGCGTCTCTCTAAATGCATTAGGCCAGTCCAGGTTCTTCATTCTTCCTCCAGTCCAGAAATTCATCGATGGAGTAAAATGGTCGGTCGATGAGCCAGTTGGTCAGGGCTGTCTTCAATTTCTTCATGTTCAGCATTTTTAGATCTTCTGGTAGGAGGTTGAAGAGTTTTCTCCCCATGTATGATGGTTTCCTCTCGTATGATGCAGTGTGATGTAGAGGGAGGTGAAAGTTTGATGCATGACGGGTGTTGTATGTGTGTATATCATGGCCTCGTTGCAGCTGTTCGATTGTGGCATATAGGATGACTTCTTTTATGTATAGGCCAACATTTGCAGTTTTGAAGGCATTTCTGCAGCTCTCCCTTGGGCCAAGGCCGACCATAATTCGGATTGCTCTTTTCTGAAGAAGCAAAATTTTATTAAGGTTCCCTGCTGTTGTGCCTCCCCAAACTGCAAGGCCGTATCGCAAGTGGGACTCGAACAATGCATGGTAGGCAGTTTTTGTTGTAGCTTCGTCACTCACAAAGTTTACTCTTTTCAAAACATATAAGCAGGAGTTCAGTTTTTTGGAGAGTGTATCAATGTGATTGTTCCAGGATAGGGCATTGTCGATAGTCATTCCTAGAATTTTTGTCTGGCTTTCCATTGACACTTCTGGCAGCTCTGGGACTTCTTCCTGTCTTCTCCCAAAAGCTAGTTGTTTGGTTTTATCAGCGTTAACAACTAAGTCATTTTCATGACAGTATTGATACGCCTTATTTAGTGCAATGTAAGAGTTGATGGCCAAGTTGTTTGGTGATGACTCGGCGACTAAAAGTGTCGTATCATCAGCATACATTAGGGGAGTACAGTGCATTCCTAGATATTGTGGCATGTCATTTGTCAAGAGAATGAATAGGACTGGTCCCAATACCGATCCCTGAGGCACACCCCTATTTATGAGTAAAGGGCTGGATCTTACTTCTTGGCGTATGTTTTTTTGTGTGTCTTGAATCTCAACAACCTGGCTTCTTCCTTCTAAATAACTCCTGAACCACGCGTGGGCTTGTCCTTTCACACCAAGTTGTTCAAGTTTATTGAGGATCAGTTCGTGTCCCAAACAATCAAAAGCTTTGCTGAAGTCCAGCATAATACCAGTAACCAGATGTTTTTCTTCCAAGCTATCGATGATGAATTCCGCAAGTTTGATTGTGGCAGATGTTGTGGATCTTCCCTTGATGAAGCCGTGTTGGCTTTCTGTTAACAGGTTGTTATATTTGCAGTGGTCCATTAATCTTTTTAAAACTACTTTCTCGATTACTTTGGAAAAGGTTGAGATTAACCCTCTACTACACGCGCCGCGGACTCACAGTCCGCACTTTAACATAATTTCGTTTTTACAGTTTTCCACACTTCGTGGAGGGTTGAACGGCCGTCTACCTTCCCATCCACTTCCCCTCTAACTAAAACCGGTTTGGTAACACCCGCAGTGCAGTGGATCTGGCCTTGTGGATAGTTTTCTGACAGTTGTTCGGCAGTTGCGGACTGATAGTCCGCGCGCGTGTGTTCGTGACACTTGAATTTCAGCATCTGCGGACTGTTATTCCGCGCGCGTGTGTTAGTGAAACTAGAATTTTGAAGACATCATTTGACATTTGTACTACTTTTTTATTGTTTTTTATATGTTTTACTTTTAAAACATAATTTTTCAATTAGGCCTATAGCTTACATCAGGCAAAATGATGATGACATTCGCGCGATGCTTGAGGATGAGTTAGGCGCTAGTAATGATAGCGAAGAAGACATAGTTGAAAAAAGTGACCATGAGAGTAACACTGAACTTTCAGAGAATGAAAATGATGAAGAGAATGATCCTGTGCCTATTAGACTACAACTTCAAGCCCGTGTAACCTCTGGAAGAACGTTTTGTTTAGTTGAAACTAATAACTTGTAAATATGTTATTATTTTAACCAACTGAAAATATATCATTTTGTGTAATATGTTATTTACTTACTACTCCTAACCTAAAAATAAATATTGAGTGCAGAAAAGCAATGAAATATACATGATTTACCAATTTACAGCAAATGCGGACTGGCAGTCCGCGCGCGTGTAGTAACGTAACAAGTGGGTGCGCGTGTAGTAGAGGGTTAATGATATTGGTCTGTAGTTTTTTACTTCAGTCTGATTTCCACTTTTTAGCTTGGGGTTTACTTTACTTTGTTTAAGTGCGGCTGGAAAGTGGCCTTGAGTAAGGGATAAGTTTGTTATTTTGACTAGAGATGGGATTAAAGCTTTTTTGCAGTGTTTCAGTATCTTTGCTGAAATTTCATCTAATCCTGACGAGGTTTTGGGTTTGAGATTGTCGATGATCGCTTCAATTTCTCGTTCATTAGTGAAAGGTAGCTGTGTTAAATCGTTATCTGAGGTTTGTTGAGGTACAGATTGTTTTGTGACTTTTGGCTGGTTTTTGAGGGTAATTTCTGCAATACTGGTAAAAAACTGGTTGAAGTGATTATGGAACTGGTTGTGCCAATGGAAAACACACTTTCTATTAAATTTTCACTTCACTCTGTCACTTAGATGCAAATCAATTAAAGATTATACCTTCCTGTCAACACTGTGTTGCTTCATACAAATTTTTAGGCCAAATTTATCACTTAGCAGAAATCTTTAAACCCCGGACAAACAGCAACCCCGGACCAGACGACGGACAGACAGTCAAAACCCAGACTGTACAGGGTAAACCCGGATGTCTGGTAACCATATACTACTTAGGCCTTACGGTACTTATGATTAAAAGATTTTTTAAACAGATTTAGATGCAAATTAATTAAAGAGATTTATAGGCTTATGAACTAAAGTTAAGACTTTTCCTTTAGATATTGCCGTAGTCTACGTCATAAATAGGCTCCTGTTGTCAACACTGTAAGCAGGTGAAAAAATTAACGCTTAATAATTGAAAGGTACGATTATTACATGTGCTGTAGGTAGTGATGTAAAATACCCAGGTAAGCTATTTAAAACTCACATGGTAAATATTTAAAATTCATATAGGCCCTATTGCGTATTTTTGGAATCAAGCAAGATTAAACTACATCCATCGCTTTATATGTTATATATGTATTATATATTGTATATTATTGTTATTTGTATGTTATATGTATTATATATCCCTTTATGTGTATTTTGTATGATATATTGGAATTGGGATTACAGTCTAGAATAAGGCCTACTGAATATATTTTTTAATTACCCTACCCACAACTTTGTAAAGTAGGATTTTTTGTATTTAAAATTTAGAAAAGTGTACAGCAATTTGTACTACACACAAGGTTCAGTAAATAGTATCTTTTCACTATATGCGATTTTTGAAGATCCCATTTCAAAGTAACCTAAAAAATAGCGGCTTGTGTAGGCCTACAAACAAGTGGAGAAAGTTTGCCTGAAGCCCTTTCCAACATATCCATTCGATACTGAACTATAGTTGAAATAAGTTATAATTTAAAAATAAAAACTGTGTTAAAGATATCAAAACATCAGAGATTAGGTTTTAGTTCTATAGGCTGTCTTGGGGGATTTTTATTAGATGTATCGTGTGTGTACAGAATTATATTTTAGGATTGCAAAGTTACAGGTAAAATTTATGTGGGCCTACTTTTTAAAATTTTTAATCAATGTCCAACCCCAATTTAGGTATAGTAAATTTAAAAAAAAGTAAGCTGCCTAGACCTACTGTAAGGGTGGAAATTTTAATATTGTTAAATTTAAATAACTATTACAACAAAGTAGATAATAAACCTGCTAGTCTATTATCTACTTTCATCGGTATAACGTAGGCTAGTATAGTTTTGTAGCCCTAGGTCGTACTGATTCAGTAAATTTTAATTTAATTTAATTTAATCCTGCGTGTGCTCAATGTTGGGAGTCTGCTGAACTCCAAACTTAAAATTCCTGGACATTCCT
This sequence comes from Neoaliturus tenellus, assembly GCA_030545055.2. Taxonomy (NCBI): domain Eukaryota; kingdom Metazoa; phylum Arthropoda; class Insecta; order Hemiptera; family Cicadellidae; genus Neoaliturus; species Neoaliturus tenellus. Next base: position 55,647,707 of record CM061536.1, on the reverse strand, counting down.
GAACATTTAAGGACATTTACAAAATAATTAAGGAAAATAATAAGTTAGCCCATTGGCCTTGTATCACGGAAACGTTCTGTGACAGCTGTTGTGATCCCAAATTATGTATCACCGAATGTTTCCGTGATGATGTCAACACATAAACAATGTTATCTCCAACGTTCCATTTTTGTGATACAGTAATGAAGCCATATTTCGATGTAAAACTATACGTAACTGTTTTCCTTGATCTCATTGAACGGATCGAAGTAAATATAAATCGATGTGGGTACCGGTACTGATAATTTTTGTTTAAATAAATATTCGAAGGTTTCTGAATAAAAAAACACAAAAAAATACAATTTTAGAGATTTTCTTTAATTATTCCTAAACTATTAGGCCTACCAGTAATTCAAATAATGCAGTGACAGGGCCGGCACTAGCACTTTTGCCGCCCTAGGCAGAGGTTTCATTTGCCGCCCCCCTCCTAACCGATTTATACCTTCATTAAAAATCTCCAATAATTTAGGCTAGCCTACATGTGACGTCAAATTGTGATAACAGGTCGCTTTGAGTGAGATAATATTATTTAGCTTACTTTATATAGGCATATTCTATTTTTTACGTTCAGAGTTGCCTCGGTGAGTCAACGCTAAAATTGATAAGACTAAGTGACGAGAAAGGGACTTGACAGGATAGACTGGAGTGGCACAGCATGTTTGCCGCTGCAAGTAGCATGCAGTGCCACATGTGAACCGACCCGCGTGATAACCACAAACGCGCAGAAAAACAAATACCCTATACTTTCACATAGACTGACACTCACTATAAATCTTTACGTCAAACAAGCACCTTAAATAAGGTCAAAAAGATTAAAAACAGTCACAAGTTTGACACAATGTTCAGATGTTATCACTGTCGCATCGGCGAATAGTCTTATGTCATTATAACTTAATGATATAAAGTAAAATCATTACTAAGGTCTTTATTTCAAATTCAGGCTGTTAAACTGCCTATGTGTAGCACAAATCCTGGCGGGCTGTCTCAAGTCTCGTGCAACCAACTGAACCAGAAAATCGAAACACTTATAATCACTCATAACCTTAAAACCATTTGTAAAATAGTAGGCTATTTCATTGTTTACAACTTTAGCAGATGACAACAGTTTTATCCCAGACGTTTCATCAAGTCGTCCGGCAGCCCAGTGTCTTACTACAAGTTACCCCAAACAAGATCTACCATTTTAAATGGGTGTGTTCAGAAACTTTAAAAACCAATTAGCTGTACTGATTACTGGTACAGTAGGTAAGATCATAATATTGCTATTAAACACACTGATAACTTAGCCTATGCATAGCTTTGAGGTTGGATAAACCTATGGATGTTAAAGGATAGCTTGATTAGAAATTGCAATATTTTTGGCTATAATATAATTTATTTTCTACAAATTTTAATTAAAGTTACCTGCAGCAAACTTCGTTGGGATCAACCCATATGGTGAGCTCAACAGGCAACTTCATGTCTTCATACTTGATACCACAGGCTCTAGCGGCTTTCTCTAGAGATACATCACGTCTTGAATGTTCATTGACCCGAATACATCTATATCCTTGTCCTTTTTGAGGGAAATCAGGGAACCAATGATTTTCAAAGCGTTCAGTCAAAAGTTCTGATAGACGAGCCTTAAACTCCTCTAACTGCCTTTGGTTAAAGTTTTCGCTTTTCTCTAACAGTCGAGCTAAAAATATAACTGCTGCTGATATTTCTTCGCGCATTGTGGTGGTTTACTAATGATCCACAATTTAACTTAAGATTACAGGACCCGTGCAACTTTATACACATAAGTAAAGGGAACAACAAAAGTTCTTCAGCCCAGGTCAGTAGGCTCTTGAGTAAACCACAAACTGAACTCTGAAGAAATTAACCTATCCAGGAAATCAATTCACTTTCACCAGATTGAGAACTGCAACTGATGGCTGACGTGCAAGATTCAATTTTCTACAAAGTCCAGCTGTAAATGCAACCTGAAAAGCAAACAGAGACATTAAATTTCAATTCACAACCTATTTTAAAGTCAATTAATGGCTACACATAGCCCACATAATGTTAATTGTTCTATTTCTACAAACGAACTATCTACGTAACCTAGGCCGACCCAAAATTGGAAACAAAGACGAAACAACTTCCTTGAAGTAAAACGTGAAATGCTTTCCCATACGTTTTCTCCTAATATTATTTTTGGAATTATATAATTATGAAATAAATTACTCAAATATTAAAAGTAGAAATTGTACTTACCAATACGAGGAAAATATAATAAAACCACAAAATAACGAGTTAGCAAACTGCAACGTGAAAGGTGGAAAAACAGGTGACGACATACATAAGAAAGAAGACAAAGTGAACGGAAGAGAGTGGGGGCAAACAATATACGCCAAACACATTTAAAATTTAGTATCTATGTCCATGCTATGACACACTCATTTTTATTCCATATTGGCTTATACCGAAGATGTGTAGATTATAATTCTTGATGTGATGTAAAGAACCTAGTTATAACGCCTATCAATGGTGACATAGAAACATATTGCCTAACTTACAGTTTAATTAATTTGCTTAACAAGAAGCTGTAAAGAATGAATTTATGAACCATTGACTATGGAGTCAATGATACTATAGTATCCATATGGAATTCAATGTGAAACAATTTGAAATGGCTACAAACAAATGTGCTACAGCCTGGAGTATAATCCCATCAAACAACACATCTAGTTCCAGTTCCAAGCACTACTACAAAATGTGGAGCCGGACACTTTCGATAATTACTTTGTTGACTTGGTTCAGACAGCAAGAGATGGTATTCTCACATCCATCAAATGTATCGTCTGTTGATTTGGTTCTTTGGTTGAGTTGGCTCCTGCGGAGCTGGCCAGTTGAACTCTTGGAAGGTTGTCGAGAATGACTTCGTGCTTAAAGTTGTCCAAAAGATTAAAAACTCTTCGAATGAGGATGTTTACTCCATATCTAGTTCTTTTAAGATGAATATTAACTAATTAACTTAATAGGACGCTCTGAAGATGACAGCAAACATTGCTCCAGTAAGATCAGTACCAGGTAGGTCCCAGGATGGTAACCACTGTCGACGCTGTCACAGTGAGATCGAAACACTTGCCCACGTCCTGGGATCCTGTACCTTCAGTGACAATCTCCGAAACTCCAGACATCACAAGATCGGTCTACAATTGCTGAAGAACTCCGAAAGCAGAAGTTGGAGGTTTATGAAGAGGTCAGCGGAGTCGCAGAGAACGGTGGGACTAGAAGGATCGATATAATAGCGATAAATAAATTGACAAGAACTGGCACCATCATAGATCCTACAATTCGGTTTGAGTCCCACCTTGGGCAACCCGAAGAAATAAATGAAGAGAAAAAGCTAATTTATTCTCCTACCACACACTATTACAAAGAAAAATATAAACTTGAGAGTATTGAAGTGGTAGGAGTAATGATTGGAGCCAGGGGCACAATACCTAAGCAAACCGAAGAACTAATGAAAAAGTTTAAAATTCCGAAAAAGATTTTAAAAGAACTGTCACTGAGTGCACTGAAGGACTCCATCAAAATTTTAAAAAATCATCTTTATGCCATCTAAGGATATTCATTTCTAAATTTACTGTAACCTACTCTTCTTTTTATATTTGTATGTCATTATTCTTTGTCCTACTGGGCAACCTCTAAATTGAGGAAGTGTTATTTTAGAATAAATATATATATTATTTAATTTGACTTATTGTTTAAATAGTTGTTTGTTGAAATTTGTTTTTCCAGATTGCCACAAAATTGCAAAACTGGTTTCCGTCCACAAAAATGGAAGCAGAAACTCCCCTGAGAATTTTAGGCCTGTCTCTGTCGTTCCAGTTTTTTCGAAGATTTTTCAGGTTATTATCAAGGAGCAATTGTTAGAGTTTTTTGTTTCCAATGAACTGTTCTCCACCCCACAGTTTGGGTTTCGTGGTGGCCTATCCACCATTGATGCAGTGGGAAAAGTAGTTAAAGAAGCTCTTGGTCTTGGTGGTTTTGAGTTGGGGGCCTTATAGTTGGGACCTCAGCAGGGATTTCGATACGGTTGATCACTCGGTGGTTTTGCAAAAACTGCATCATTATGGTGTGGTGGACGGCTTCTTGGAGCTCCTGATATCCCTCGAGTGAGCGAAGCGAACGAGCTCGTCTTCTAAACGGAAGAGGGCGAGTGAGCGGAGCGAACGAGCTTTGTGTTAGAACGAAAGTAATAATTTTACCGAGCTTAAGCTCGGTCCCCCTGGTACTATTGTTTAAAAGAAGCTCTTATAAAATTTTTGTGAATGCACATCAGTTGCCGATTTAAAACGCTAATTTTACTGTACTATGTCGTTAGTCACATTTATATTTCAACTGAATAAATAAATGCAGTTAGTAGATAAAATGTTATTTAAAACATATAATTTTATTTCTTTTGTAAACATATAATCATGTAAACATTTAAACATTAAAACTAGAAGCTAAGCTAAACACGGGTGTTCTCCCAACAAGTTGCGGGCCGCGGTACGGCAGGCCGCATAAACGCGTCACGAAGCTTGTCTTCTACCTGTCGCATGATAAAAACAACAATAGCTATAATTATTTTAAAAATATCCACCAGTGTTCAAGATTATTGGTCGATTAATAGTATATTTTATTTACCATTGCTATTTCGCTTCAAAACACAAATAAACTTTAAACACGACGTTTCGGGAACTAAACTGTTTAGCACTATATTCCGCCATCTCAGTTAGCTATTCAGATGTTCCTGTTTATGTCTATGCACGACTTTTCACAGTCTTCAGCCAATACATTTTTGAATGCCTTCTCCACATCAAAACAAATCTCAATCTGTATCCAGTGGCACGGTCGTGTCACGTCGCCAAGTCCTACCCAACCAAACAGACGACGCGTGCCTATATAGACACGAAGCAGAATACGGCTAATTTTCACTTCTCAAAAAGGCACAAAAAGACCGCAATTAACCCTTTTTTCGTTTTCCATCCGTTCAAATGGGTCAATCAACACTAAAAATCACTAAGCTTACTTTAAAAACCCTCAATGAAGTAAAATATATGCGTTTAAAAGTAGCCTAAAAAAAGTTAGAAATGTGGTTTCCTACGCACAACAAACTTTTAAAGTTTTTAAGCAAAGCTACAGCCTTTATCACTGATGGGAATCACACGAAACTTTGTAGGAATCTTCGTATTTGTACGTAGTACAAACCTTTGTGTACAAAGATCAAGTTCATTCACTTTAAATATCACAAAATAAAACAAATAAGAGATTTCTAAAATCACTTTGTTTACATTTGTAAATTTAAAAGGTAAACAAAGCAGACATTTGACATTATAATTTTATTTCGTTATAGAAGCCAAGTAAAAACATCTGCTATCATATTCATTGATTTGATCAGCTGACACTGTGTTATACGGAAAATTGTGTTGTCTTTCGTCCAAGCCAATAAATTGATTTGAATTATCTGTATGACTGTATTAAAAAATAAAATATTGATATCTTTAGAACTCTAGAGTTCTTATTATTCTCACTGTTGTAACTTTGTTGTTACAACAGTATAATTTTTCTTTAGTTAAGTTGCAACCCGAAAATTAACAACAAACTCAATAAAAACACACAAAACTAAACCAACTAGGAAAACTTTATCTTCAAAACACCGTTTTAAGAGAAATGTCTTTGTAAATATTGTAAACTCTGGAATGCATAAAAGAAACAAATACATGAAGACAGAAAATATTGATCCAAACCAATGAAGAAGTGACTATATACGGTGCCAAATAAGATTAATTATCCTCATCCACCTTTACGTACGTGCATTAGTTGCTTAACTTCTCAGTGACAACTGAACCGATATTCAAGATTATGTGTCAAAAAAGGAATGATGTTATATTTGCCAATTGTTCATCAAATTAAAAGGCGTAATTTCTCATCGAGCTATGCCCTATTGCGCTTGGAATGTTTTGGTTTGGACCAACTCATTTATTGGGCAGGAAATAATCCCGGTAAGCCGCCCCCCTTATGAAAGAAAACTGGTAGCCCCATAAAAATGCTGTTTTTGGGCAGTGTTAATGTAACATGCTTTATTGCTGTATCTACCTAGTATTCAGAAAATGCATGGTAAGCCTTCTTATTGTACTCCCTAAAAAATTCTGCTAGCGAAATGTTTGAGCTAGAAACTGTTGGCGCTTCATAAAATGCAATGTTCAGACGTTGCTGCAATGAGTAATTTTTAAAATGCCAATATGCTATGATTCAAATTAAATTGAGTATTTGGAGATTGACTGATGTTTATATTAAATATGGACCAATCTTTAAAACAGATTAATATTTTGGCACTGATACGATAAAAATAGTATCCGTAGCAATATTGCTTGATCCACTCTTTTAATCAGATGTACAATATTAAACATTTATAGCTTAACTTCCGTTTTAACGCTTTACATACAGATCACAAAACGGCTATGAAGAAGACCTGTAGTAGAAAGAAGTTAATCTTAGGTTGTGTTTACTCAAAGTTAGTTCTATGTAGTCTGAAAATTACACTTGCAGAGTTATTCGGGGAGTAAAAGTACCGTACATTTTCTTAACACTGCAGACGAAGTAATAAAATTTGGTACATTAACACAACACAAACTTATGCATTTAACAATCTTTGTTTTATATCTCGATCGTAAAGAGGATTTCGGAGAAGGGGGTGACCAAGATTAAAGATACCTTCAAATTAATACCTCCTGTCCACTTCCCTTAGATCACGTGTATTCAGCATGGGCCCACACATTAGTATTTTTATTTCTTAATGCAGCTAAATAGCTAAATTCTACGTTATAAAAGACTGCAGTGTTCCTCTGTATAAATTCCAGACAAACGAATACAAACATAGTGTTCCGTTTAACTTTAAAGCTTTTAATTAAATCTGTTTTTCCTACTGAAATATTTTACTGTTAAACCTAAATGGCTAAATATGATAAAAAATAATGATATCATACCAAAAAACACAAAGTGTTGAAGGGTTGCCAATTCCTAAAAATTTATGATATCAAAATTTATTCAAGTCAATGTCATTGGTTTTAGAATAGCTACTCGACAGTTTGATTTGATCTTATAATGCTTTGAAATCATTTTGTAAAACATTATTATTTTATTTCGAAACCGTACTTGGCCAGCAGATGTATGTTATTTTTTCTTCTTATTTGTAAAACTGAATGTCCTCACTGAACATTTCCCCATTCATCGAAATACATCTCCATTGAGGAACAGCAATAAGTCTAACTTTTCTAATACATCTGCTGGCCAAGTACGGTTTCGAAATAAAATAATAATGTTTTACAAAATGATTTCAAAGCATTATAAAATCAAATCAAACTGTCGAGTAGCTATTCTAAAACCAATGACATTGACTTGAATAAATTTTGATATCATAAATTTTTAGGAATTGGCAACCCTTCAACACTTTGTGTTTTTTGGTATGATCAAGGAATCTAAAATGAAGTCCGGGGCCAAAAGCATGGGCATCACATTCGAGGGTCTCAGCAAATACACACCAACCGTTTTAGACTGTCGATGTCGAGGGACAGAGTTTCCCTGTCATAGCCGTTAGAATGTATAATGTTCTGCCACAGCATTTAACAGAACTAGACACAGCTGCTTTTAGGCGTAGAATAAAGGACATTCTACTTGGGAACCCTTTCTACTCCCTAGAAGAATTTTTTTGAAGCTGCTAGTTCGCTAGGAGGTCCTTCGCTAGAAGGTCCACCGCCTAAGTATAGTTAAACATATGTTTTGTAAATAGTGTATATAGTAGTGTTAAGTTTGTAGAAGAAAATATTTTTACGCTATCTATCCGGCCTAGGCTGGTCAACGATGAAGAGCAGGTAATTCAGGTAATTCAGGTATGATTATCAGGACATAAACAAGAACATCTGGACATACTGTTAAGTGACGCAAGGCCAACTAATAAAATGAGTGCCGTTATAACATGAGATAGAATTATATGAGCACTTTATTATTGTTGTTTTAATTATTATTTATTATTATAATTATAATATAGACTGGCTACTTCGAACCAAATGCGAAATTTTGCAAATAGCTCTAAATTAATGCAAATAAAAAAGTCTCTAAAAATCAATACAACATTCTTCCATGATATTCAGGGATTTTTTTACATATTTATGGGATTTTTATGCGTCTGTGGGATAAAAATGAATCAAGGGATGAAGAGGGATAAAATGAACGTTAAGGGGTTTGGTGCGCCCTAGCCTCATCCATATTAACACATGTTCCTTTTTCTAAAAACTATTAAAGATAGCTGACTCAAGGCAAATAGAATCTTACCTTGAGCTGACTTCTGTTTTTTTATATGAAACATCAATCTTACTGCAAATGTGGAAGATACTGTAGGCATATACACAGTATTAGAAAATAATATTATTTCAAAACATGGTTGTAATAAGTTATCATTGCACAAATTAAATACTATTGGATCAATTTTTTGCTTTAAATAATACATAAGCTAAACTCCTTTGTTATGGAAATAAATCGTAAACCTTACATAATGTTAAATAAGGAGAAGAGGTTGTTGAAAGCACATTTTTACTACAATGAATGTTTACATGTTTACAATAATTGGAATTGAATAATTGAATTATTTAAGTATCAGCTGATAAGTTTAAACATAATTAGATTGTTTAACAGTGCTACCAAATGTCTATATTGAAATTATTTGCTCTACACTATGTACCTCGATTTTTACGTAACACATATAATATTATTTCAAATCACAGAGAAGTAATACATAATTATATTACTTCTCTCAATATTACTTAATATTACTTCTCTGTGTTAGAATTTAATAATATAAAATTAATTTAATAAAAACTAACAAAATCACTTTATTAACTTGTTAGAAATTTTGTTTATTGTAAAATTTGATAATTTTACTGTAAATATTAGTCTTTTACTGTAATAATCTCTTAATTTCTCTATATGTTTACTTTTATATTTAAAATCTCCTTTTAATATCAGTTACTTCAAAAATAAACACAATCCCCTTCTAAAATTGTAACTTATTTCTTGATTTTTTTAAGAGAAATTTTATAGAATCTATCTATTTAATTATTTCCTCCCAACTTCTTGCACCAATTTACATGTTACATTAATTTCAAATTGACATTTAAGATGATTGAGACTTAAACTAAGGTCAAGACAAGGAGACTAGGCCAGGGCCAGGAGAGCCGCATCCCATAAGAGCAATGGTGTCACTTTCTGCGACATCCATGGATGTCGCCTACCGGCAAGTGTTGCCAACGCAACAGCAAACAACAATCGTTCTCGTTTGCGTTGGGAATTTTTTGTCTCAACAATTACTAAAATAAGGAATTTCAAAGCAAAATAGGGTAGAATTTATGGTTTTAGATTTACTTTGATTGATAATTTGTAATTTGGTCATTACCTAATGGTTTGTTATCAACTAATAATCCAAATTTAAAGTAGAGTAATATGGCGTCGTTACGATAAATATCGTACCCATGGCAAGACTGCTTCATTCTCTTTCTTAATCAGCTGTGTAATGGTAACTATTATAACGTAACTTGACTTCCGTTTTAGTTTAGACGCTTCATATCCGGAACACAAAAAAGCTATACGGCTGACCTTGGAACATAGATATATACTAATACACCTGGATTGATAACTCCGTGTTGTGAAAACGAGCCGTTACCCCCACCACTAGCCAGTATTCTTGGTCAGTGTTGCCAACCCTGTGTGAGTAATCATTTACTGTAATTTAAATAAATAAATTAAATAAATTACAGTAATACTGTAACTTTTTAGTCTTTCTTACCTATGAAATGATAAATTTCAGCCTTTAGAATGTGCACTAATACATCCTAAAGCTGCAAGTACAGAACCATCTTTCATCATCATAATTATAATTGAACATTTAAAAGAATGTAAACAAACAAGAATGCAGCTGACGTACCAACAACAATCGTGTCAGCTGATATTCGGCGCGGCGCGGCGGCGGCCCAGCGGCGGCAATACTGGCTAGTGGTGGGGGGAGCCGGCTCGTTTTTACCGCTATTCCGCCATTTCAGTTCAGTTATCGATCCAGGTGTATTAGTATATATCTATGCCTTGGAAGAAGTTATGCTTCTTCCTTTACAGACCTTGAGGTCAAGACACTAATTTTCATAATGTAACAAAGAATAGATTTGTGAGAATGATTGACATTGAATTATTGAGGATCATAAAACATCATTAAATTAATGAATTTATGGATGAGCCATGAATTTATGAGGGATTTTTATACTTTTCAAGGGATAAAAAAGGATTTCTATCGTTTTTGTGAGTAACTTGTTTTCCCTCTAGGTGGTAGCACTGTTTTTATCTCCAACTTCAACGACGTCAACCGTCAACGTCATTTTCTTGTTGGGTAGCAAAAAAAGCAAAAGCAAATCAAAATGGTCTCCTGCCCACCAAGCCCTTGTGTGTTTTCTTTAATGTTTCTTTTTAAACTAAAGTTATAGTCTACTTTGGTTTTGTTGAAGTGTATGTCTGCTTTGAATGTGTTTTGATGATATTGAAGATAGTAGCTGTAACATAACTTTTTATTTATAATCTGATCATTTTAAGTTCCTAAATAAGCCCGTAGACCTTCTTTGTTCATGATGGCGATAGACATCCAAATCGGCAATCCATCTGTACTAAGCAGAATTGAAAGGTGCAGCCTTAGTTTTTATGTACTACTCAATAGGCTCTTAAATAATTTATTAAGTTACTTCTCAGCTTGGATACCAATTTATTAACTTTGTGTTTAACTTGAGTTAATCTTAGGCCTACTAATACAGCTAAGTCTGGGCTATCCTCATTTCAACAAGCCCAATTTGTATTAAAAAATAATTTTTCAATTCAGGATTGTTAGTGAATATTTCCTTATAGCGAATACCCTATTATGGTAAGTTAGTAGCCATGGTAAGACCTAAGCTGTCTTACCCACTGTCTTATCCACTGGGTTAAACCTACATGGATGGATTTTTACAGTAAGTTAATGAAATTAAGGCCCGGTACACATTAATGGGTACACATGGTACCCATTCTGGAAGGATGGGATATTGAAGGAAGAGAAAGGGTGAGGCACGGGACAGACTGTCCACTCATGTTCCAGCTAGGGGTTTCTATGCCCGTCGCACTCCTCTCCCCCTGCTGTCTTGAACATATGTTCCAGCTAGCGGTTTCCATGCCCATAGCATTTCTACTCACTTCCTGCCGTCTACATATATTCCAGCTAGGGATTAACCATGCAGTTCGCATTAACCCCCCGCTGTCTTGAACATGAATGGGCGAAACTTCGTTATCCGACTCCACCGTTATTATCGATGTGGAAATTTCGATATTGGGATTAAAATTGTGCAATGAAAACAATCGAATCAACAACGATATTGGGATAAGAAATGTATGGTAATAATAATCTAACCTAACAATCTAACTAGGCTATAAATTTCCTTCACTTTTATTGACAGCGATGTTTATAACAACTAAATCAATGGTGTTTGGAAACATTTGAAACGCATATTCCCTCAATACAATTACAAAAAATACTTTTCTGATTCATATTTGGCAGCATTTGTGTGACGCCATTTTAGGTCTAACAAATTCTGCTTCTTCTCACAATTAAGATAGGCCTACACCTACATACACAACAATTTTGGTTAGTTTATTTTGTGTTGTTTTTTGGTAATAATACAGGTTACTTTAGCTAAAATTTGTACTTGTTTTTGTTATTTTCAGTTTCTTGTTTGCAATATAGGCTTATGTTTTATTGTAAAAAGGTACGTTTAATTATATTAGAACAAAACTAAATCAGGCGATAAAAATGTAATCGTATCGTTTAATAGTATCGTTGATAGAATAGCAATTTTAATCTCAATATTTCCACATCGATAATAACGGTGGAGTTGGATAACGAAGTTTCGCCCATGAATGGGGTTTGAAGGAAGGGAAATTGTCATAGAGGACAGCCAAAAGACTTAACACAGTGTTATAACAACTTCATTTGCTGTACAACTGTCAACTTCGCAACTAGTATTTAAACCAGTTTTAAAGTTGTCCTGGGATCAATGTGTCGGTTTGTGAAACACGGATTGGCCAAGGCTCGCTCGGCCCTCTGTTGGTTTGTAGTGCGGGGTCGCGCAGTTTTCCTTGGTCCTTGGTCAGTGCTCGGCGAGTCTGTCTGTTTATTTTTTAGAGTTTTTGATTGTTTATTCTTAACATTTATTCGCACACACTCCTCGCTTAGCCCTCGTTTAGTTCTTGCTTTGTCCTTGCCTCAGCGGTCAATCCTCGCACCAATGTGTACCGGGCCTGAAGCATCTAAGGAGGCTATGATAAAGTTGTACTGAGGAAAAGAGGTGAAACTTCATTATCCGACTCCACCGTTTTATCAATGTGGAAATTTTGATACTGCGATTATGCAATTAAATTGTGATGTAAAAAAAATCAAATCAACAACGATATTGAGTTAAGAAATGTATTATAATAATAGTCTAAGCTAACAATCTAACGTCTGTCACTTTTATTGACAGCGATGTTTATACCGTAACAAGAAAATCAATAGTGTTTGGGTGAGTCGGTGGCGTAGTGGTTAGCGCGCCGGACTTCAGGACCATGGCAGCGATGTCGTGGGTTTGAATCCGCGTTTTGCCAGTGACTTTTATCAGTACCTTTCACCTTGTACTGTAGCGGCTCACCCCCTTACTTTGTCTAATACGTTCCACGCACAGATCAATAGTCTATGTGGACGGGGCAAAGTAAAGCAAAAAGAGGTCCGCCAACCTCTTTAAAAAAAAAAAAAAAAAAAAACATTTAAAACGCATATTCCAGCAAAACAGTAGCAAAAAAATACATTTCTGATTAGTATTTGGCAGCATTCGTGTGCCCTTTAGGTCTATAGAATTTTGTAAAAGTTAAAATATCTCAAAACCGGTAAATTTTATTTGGAACAAACAAGTTGCATAATTAAATTTTCTAATTAACACTACCTAACAAGTTTGTGCATGATTTGACAACACATAATGGAGTTAGATTTTTTTGCATAAAACATTGATTTTCCATTATGATGCATACAAATTTAGTTTAATTAAAAATAAAAATCACAATACTCAGTTGCTGTCAGATCATTACAAACTTGGTACCATCGGTTAGATAATTTAATTTGCCAACTTTTTTGTCTCCCGTAAAATTTTGATTTATTTTACCTAGGCGAAACTTTGTTATCCAACTCCTCATTATTATGGATGTGGAAATTTCGATATTGCGATAATATTGCTATTCTGTCGATAACACAATTACATGATTATGATTTTATCACCTGATTTAGTTGTGTTCTAATATACTAATCGAACATACCTTTTGAAAATAAAACAAATATATTGCAAACAAGTAACTTAACTGAAAATAACAAAAACAAGTACAAATTTTAGCTTATGTAAAGTGTAACATTATTAAAGAAACAACACAAAATAAACTACCCAAGTTTTTTATATAGGTGTGTCTTAATTGTGAGAGGAAGCGGACTTCGTTGACATAAAAGCGCCATACAAATGCTGCCAAATACGAATCATAAATTTATTTTTTTACTGTTGTATTGAGGGAATATGCATTTGAAATGTTTCCAAACACCATTGACTTTGCTGTTATTTAAACATCGCTGTCAATAAAATTGAATGAGGTTTAAGGTTAGATTGTTAGGTTAGATTATTATTATGAGTATAAATAAATTACCATGTTATTGCATTACGCATTATCTTAACTCAAACGATTACAACTTTAGAATAATTACAATATCAAAATTTCCACATTGATAATAATGGTGGAGTCGGATAACGAAGTTCACCAATATACCGGTTTTGAGATATTTGAGTTTAAAATATAAAAATGGCCGTCATTTTGAAAATGCACATAAGAAAAAAATTATAATTTTCCTGAAAATGAAGATAGATGTTATATAAAGGTTCATGGCAAATATGAAATAAATATAATCATTTGTTACGGAAACGAAAATTATTTAGTGTAAAAAAAATGGCAGCTAACGGCTAAACAAAGTAAAAATAAAAAAAATTGTACTGAACATTTATTTATTATTTATTTTTATGTGTAGAATACAAATGCATAGCCAGTCACGGTTTTAGCGAATTTCCTGTAAGAAATAAGCTATTACCGTAGGTCTCATGGTAAGACCTAAGCCCGGGACCACGTTACTTTTTCGTTTTGATGTGCCCAGAGACCAAAAATAATAGTCATTAAAATTTATATATACAGGGTGTCCAAAAAAAACCTTAACAAACTTTTCCAGGTTATTGCGCACGTCAAAATAAGCAAAAAAGTTCCTATAAACATTTGTCCTAAAATTCTTCGTTAACCCGCTAGCCGCCATTTTGTTTTTTACACTAAATAATTTTTATTTCCGTAACGGATCATTGTATTAAGTTAATATTTGCCATGAACCTTCATTATAACAATACCCATTTTCAGTAAAAAAATTATTTTTTTCCAATGTGTATTTTCAAAATGGCGGCCATTTTAAAATTTTAAACTCAAATATCTCAAAAACGGTCAGTTTTATAAAAATGTTTCAAGAGACAAAAAAGTTGACGAATTAAATTATCTAAATATTGATACCAATTTTGTAAGGATCCGACAACAAATAACGGAGTAATTGAGATTTTTCTCTTAAAGTAACCTAAATTCGCATTAATCATAGAGCAAAATCAGTGTTTTTCTGCAGGAAAACCACAACTCCGTTATTTGTTGTTGGATCCTTACAAACTTGGTATCAATATTTAGATAATTTAATTCGTCAACTTTTTTGTCTCTTGTAACATTTTTATAAAATTTACCGTTTTTGAGATATTTGAGTTAAAAATTTTAAAATGGCCGCCATTTTGAAAATACACATTGGAAAAAAATAATTTTTTTACTGAAAATGGGTATTGTTATAGTGAAGGTTCATGCCAAATATTAACTTAATACAATGATCCGTTACGGAAATAAAAATTATTTAGTGTAAAAAACAAAATGGCGGCTAGCGGGTTAACGAAGCATTTTAGGACATATGTTTACAGGAACTTTTTTGCTTATTTTGACGTGCGCAATAACCTGGAAAAGTTTGTAAAGGTTTTTTCTGGACACCCTGTATATATATACAGGGTGATTTAGACCACCCGTCCACTATTTATAGCAGGAGAACGGTTTGAGATAAAATTATGAAATCAAGTTTTTTCCCACTAAATCACATATATGGGCTTTCCAATAAAAATATTTTTATCAATGCCAGTATACAGGGTGTTCCAAAACTGGAGGTCACGGGTTCGAATCTCAAAATTTTCTTAAATAAGCATGCAGATTTTTTTACATAACTTTAAACGTATTAGTGAAAGGAGCATTTTGGTAAAAACAGAATGAATTTATCTTTTTCCGTTTCAAAATGGCGGCCATTTTTGTAAGAAAAATCAACATTTACGGAATACCCTGTAATTCTTGTATTATTTGTCATAAATGACTTCTGATTCAATATACTTATTTGAAATAAGCTAAGCTTTGCAATGATATGTCACAAGACCACATTTATTAAAAAACTAAAATTTCCAAAATTTAATAATTTTGAAAATATTAACTTAAATAAAACTCAAAAATTTTAAATGTAAACATATGTCATATTGTATATCATCTTAAAGCTCTCGTTGAACTGAGCAACTTTGTAATTTACACTATTATTCTATCTCTTGTGGTTTTATAGTAATTACGTAAAAATGCCATTTTTCCATATGATTTGCATGTTAAATTAATGTTATGACAACAATCAAAGAAGGACCTCCATACTAATAAAGCCTTCAACAATTAACATGCAAATCATATGGAAAAATGGCATTTTTACGTAATTACTATAAAACCACAAGAGATAGAATAATAGTGTAAATTACAAAGTTGCTCAGTTCAACGAGAGCTTTAAGATGATATACAATATGACATATGTTTACATTTAAAATTTTTGAGTTTTATTTAAGTTAAAATTTTCAAAATTATTAAATTTTGGAAATTTTAGTTTTTTAATAAATGTGGTCTTGTGACATATCATTGCAAAGCTTAGCTTATTTCAAATAAGTATATTGAATCAGAAGTCATTTATGACAAATAATACAAGAATTACAGGGTATTCCATAAATGTTGATTTTTCTTACAAAAATGGCCGCCATTTTGAAACGGAAAAAGATAAATTCATTCTGTTTTTACCAAAATGCTCCTTTCACTAATACGTTTAAAGTTATGTAAAAAAATCTGCATGCTTATTTAAGAAAATTTTGAGATTCGAACCCGTGACCTCCAGTTTTGGAACACCCTGTATACTGGCATTGATGAAAATATTTTTATTGGAAAGCCCATATGCGATTTAGTGGGAAAAAACTTGATTTCATGATTTTATCTCAAACCGTTCTCCTGCTATAAATAGTGGACGGGTGGTCTGAATCACCCTGTATACATACATACATACATACACATATATATATATGTGTATGTATGTATGTATGTACGTATGTATTTATCTCAAACCGTTCTCCTGCTATAAATAGTGGACGGGTGGTCTGAATCACCCTGTATACATACATACATACATACACATATATATATATATATGTGTATGTATGTACGTATGTATGTATGTATGTGTCCCTAGACACGATAACTCTCGTAAAAACGGTCCGATCGACACCAAATTTGGTAGAGATGTGTAATCCTACGTTTATTCGGATGAGGTTATAAACCAGACATATCGACCTACCGTAAGGGGTAGTTTTGGGGAGTTTTGTAGCCCAAAAATAAGTTTTTTGCATTTTTCACATATAATTTTTTAAAATATTTAATTTTTATTTTCACCATTGGATTTAGCTCAAAAAAAACACACAATTTAGTATTCTTAAGCTTTGCTCTATCTCCATTGGTTACCAAGATATTAAACAGTCTAAAGACAGTACATTGTATTTTGAAGCTCCAATGTTAATCTTATGGAGGATAAGGATTTGTTAATATTTCACTTATTAACCGATATTTTTGGGTGAAACTTGATATTTAGCTTCACTTGGTCGAGCTTCATATATTTATGGTAAAAAATCTTAGTTTTTGTGCTTATCATGGCAGCAAACCTGCATACTCTTTTCCCATGTTAATCATATGGAAAATAGGCAAACTCGTTAATTTATGGACAGATATAGATGAAACTAAATTTATGGCTTCATATCGTTGAGATGATTTTTTTTAATGTTAAAAACGTACTTTTAGTTTTCCCATGGCAGCATACCTGCATACTCTTTCCCTATATTTATCAGGAGAATAGACATTTATTTCCCTATTTATGAGCACGTTATTAAATTTTGTTTACAGATTTATCTGGTTAAAATTAATATTAGTAATTTGGAAATTCGCTGAGTACGCAGGTCTGCTGCGACGGGGTGTATTTTTTAAAACACCCTGTATATATATACTGATAATTATTTAAGGGAAACTCCGATTTTGATGAAACTTTTTTATGAAAGTGTAAGACCAGGTCTATTTTTATGAGTTCATGAACGAGAATGATCAGGTTATGGGAACTCGGTTTTATGGGGCTTCAAAGGGGTCAAAAATGAGTTTTTAGTATTTTTTACCTCAATTTTCAAAATAAAAAAATTTTGAATTCAAACCATTTAAAATAGCTTAAAAAACAAACAATTTAGTATTTGTAATTTTTAACTTGGCTTAAGTTAACAGATAACGGAGAAATTCCAAAGAATGGTTTCTCATGTTATTCTCATAAGAAATCAACAAAATCCTACGGTATCTCACTAATATAATGATAAAACTCGGTAAAATTGGTATAGGTATGTTCATTCACTAGGTTAGGGTTTAACTGATATTTGCTACAACACCCAAACGGCAACAAACTTCCATACTGATCCAATGGGGTTTTATAAAAAAAACTAAAAAGTGCTAAGTATTAATAACATTTTATATTTACCTTACCTAACCATTCAACTAACATTTACCAACCACATCCCATGGCAGCTAACCTACATACTCATTCCAATGGTGTTTATGGGAAAAATACAAAATCTCAAATCTCTTTGGAAATTTGCTGAGCACGCAGGTCTGCTGCGATGGGGGTATTTTATTTATATGGGACTTTTGCCCATTAGAAATTAGTTGGATCTGGTCCCATGACTGGTTAATTTCCCGGTTTTTGCTATACAGCCTTCAAAGTGCCTATGGATGTTTTTCTTATGGACATATTTTATAGCTACCGGGTACTTAATTGATAAAAAAAATTAGTTGATAACTGTAGAAATAAACGGGATATCTTCCGTATGGTAACTTTTCTTTCCAGTACCGTACAGGTACATGACTAATTTCACAATCTGTCTCGCTGTTAACTCCTCGCTGTACAGTAAGGTTAACTGATCCTTCTACCAAACTAATTTAACCTAAATATTACAACTATGAAAAGTTACCGTGGAGAAAGGTTAACTTAGCCCATCAAAAGTTTCATGTTACAAAAATATTAGAAGGCCTCCCAAATACACAATCATGTTACATTTTCAACTTGTGATTTACAAAATTTAAACTAGGGGGCAATGCCATTTCGCCTGGCGATGAAAATGAGCATGTTGTGGGGAAGAGTGAGTGGAGCGAACTAGCTTGCCGTACAAGTTTTATAAATTAACCTTGAGAGCAAATGCTTGGTCCCTGCGTTTTAAATTGTTGAATTGAGTCAATCCTTTTCCAGACAAAAAAACATTTAGGCCTATATTAAAAGAAAAGGATTTTGGTACCTGAGTCCTGCTCTTTCAAACACGGAACGTGTGCCTAATCCGAACAAGTTCTGGACATTTTCTATAAAGATTTTGCACTAATGTTAAAAATATTTTACACATTTAGAATAAAAAAGGTAAAAATTTTTGTAGTATAGGCCTAGATGAAAACAAAGTAGGCTACATTTAAGCATGACTCTTGCTCGCTCACTGCTCACATCACAAAGCCATACCCAGTGAGCCATTGTGCTGCCTGCAGTGTGCTGTGCATATTGTTGGTTCTGCTTTTTAGAGAGTATAAACGGACTATTCATACTTGTTTTGTGTTTTAAATTCGATGATATTACAAAACTACAAATGCTTTTATATCTAACATTTTTCCAGATAATCTGGACAATTAGTTCGTCTGCACAGTGTCGGTCCAAATGGACTTCTCACTGTATAGCCTACATTATATATTGGTGAAACTTTGTTATCCAACCCCACTGCTATTATTGATGTTAAAATTTTCATTTTATAATAATATTGCTTTTTTTATCGAGATGAAACAATTACACAATTGAGCGATTACAATTTTATCACCTGAATTAGCTTTGTTCCAAGATAATTTAAAATACCTTTGGGCAATAAAACAAATATATTGCAAACAAATACCTAACTAAAAATAACAAAAACAGGTATAAATTTAAACTTATGTAGCCAATAATATTATCAACTCAAAATAAACTACCGGTACCGGTACATAAGTTTATTTTGTAGGTGTATATTAATTAATTGTGAGAAGACGCAGACTTCATTTGACCTAAAATGGCGTCACACAAATGCTGTTGAATATGAATCAGAAAGGTATTTTCCCCCTAATGAATTGAGGGAATATGCGTTTTAAATGTTTCCAAAAATAATTGATTTTTTTTTGTTATAAACATCGCTGTCCATAAAAGTGACGGAGCTTTATGGTTATATTATTATTGTAATACATTTCTTAACTCAATATTGTTGTTGGCCCGTTTGTTAATGTTTTCTTCACACAGTTTTAATTGCAAAATAAAAATTTAACATTTATAATAAACGGCTGGAGTAGGATAACTAAGTTTTGCCGTTGATTTGACATCGATGGACTCTGAAACCATAGGTCTGTTTCCATGAAACTTGATATAACCTCTATAGAGCTTATATGGTAATTTTAATAGAATAAATTATGAGCCATTAGGTTTTTCTTTTTATGGATGTCATAGGTTAACTTATATTTGCCAAATATAGCCATTGGATTTACTAAATCTGTACCTACTGTACGTACAGATATCGCAGAATATCTTGGCCTCTGACATACTCCACTTCTGGATTCAAATTTGTAAAGATATGGTACTAAAAACATTCTGCGACAATCTGCAACTTCTTCACTCTACTCCAACTATTTGAACTGTAAACAGTCGTCACAGGCCAAGATAAAAGTACTTACAGTACTTAACCCCCCTCAGGCGTTTTATTGGGTTTTCAATTCATGTGTCTGGCATCCGAGTATGGTTACCTATGGTTTCAAAGATTTTCCATGGTTTGCAGCATTCTACTGAATTTTTATGGGCTTGCCTTAGTTCAGTCTGACTTGGAAAGATAAAAAGATGAGAGTCAGAAAAATAAAAAGAATTGACTTGGAATAGTGATTATTCAGCAAAAAATAATTCCTTCGTTAATAAACTATATTTTACCGATGATAATTACTAATTATAGCTATTGTATTTATTTCAGTTTTATGAATGATTCAGCATATCGAGAAGCAATTGAAAATTCTGCCAACTATAATACAAGGCTATGTATCGAAAGAAGAATGAGGATGCCATTTTTAGATCCACAGACAGGTAAAATGTGTTTAACTCGACTCTGAATTTTACGTAATGACTTACTGTAGGTTGGCTGACATTACCTAGGAATTTTAAGGACGAATATGAATAAGACGAGTGTAGAATGGGTATGATGCTTTGTGTACTTTGTTACTGACAAAGATCAAAGCTGATTCATTTGTTAACAGCCAGTAGCGTAATTTCAGCATTTTTGATGGGGCACAAGATTTTTTCCTGAATATATTTTGCCTGCAGTAAGACTTCTCCCCCCTTATTATTGTGTTTTAACAAATTAATGTAGGACACAAAAATAAGCTCAAGTAATAACTTTCATTTTGTAATAATGTTTGTCATAAAATTTGTTTTTTACAATGTTTCTATATTATTGGGGGGGAGCAACTTCCCCTCCCCCCCTCCCCCTTGAACCCCCCCAAATGACGCCAAGGTATGTTAACAGCACAAAGGACAAAAGTACCATAGTTGGATAACATTTTAAAATTTTGCAATATTTCACCTAAACACCCATGTTAACCTAACTTAATTGATTTTACTAGAGATTGCCTCCTGATTAAAACTGACCAAAATTTCAGTTGATCTTAATCCAAGAAGTTTAAAAAAATTTTACATCTGAAACATCTTGCTCTGATTCCTGTTATTCTAGCAGTTGTTTTTCAACACGTGTCTACTGATTCAATAAATTATCTTTCCTTTATAAGATTAACATTGGAACTTTGAAAGTCTGTGGGGCGTAGCCCTGGAGAGCAGTGTGAATTATAATAAGATTTTGCTCATCTACAGGACTATACCTTTCTATCGGCATGTGCGGATTTCTCCTTAGATACACACAAGCTGAAAAAAGGGGGAAACGAAACACGTTTGCCTTATTTATATATAGAAGTTATAGATAATCTGAATGCTTTGTATGTTTTTTAAGTTTTGCCTGAGAGTTAGAAAATGTTTAATTAAAGGAGGTTTGATATTGTTGAATATTGGTCAGAGGCTTTCTTTTATTGGAAAATTAGTGTTACCAGACCCCATTAGTCATCAAATTAAATTTTGTTACAATTAGAATCTACAATTATACAATCTGTAGATTCAATATCCATAGTCAATTGTAAGATAATTAATTTACTAAATAAACAACTCAAAAATGCTGGAATCATCCTAGTTTAAAATATTAGAGATGGTAAAAGTGTTAAAATGGTGTATAAATTGAGATTTAGCTTTGTGTTATTTTAAACTGTGAGATTTCAAGTAAGAGGTGTCAGGTTTTACTTAATAAATCTGTTATTATTTGCCAAAATATGTAGCCTAGTACGGTATAAGTACAGACTTTGAAATTCTTTTTTAATTTACATTGCATAGAAAGACGAAAACAGAGATATAATGAGACGGATTCCGGTGGGTTCAGGAGGAAAGATGAATCGATGAACCGTCGTGGTAAGAATCGATTTTTAATATAATCATTTCATGCACCAATCATCCGAGTACCAGTATATGTTTCGCTTATGTTACGTTTTTCACTTTTCACACCTCATTTTTCTGTGTGGGGCCCAATTTGTGTTTGTTTGCATTATTTCTGTTTTGTTTTTGCCATCAAACCCAATGAACGTGTTTTTAATTCCCTGATATTAAATGTATTTGTAGGTATAGCCCAGAACCATTCCAACTTGTTCATGTCGGCTCGGCAGAGGTTGCCGGGACTGAACGAGGGCCAGGTCTACACGTATCCCAGCAAGCGATGGCGCAAGAAACGCCGCCAGTACCTGATCATGCCCAGCAGGCGGAAGGTGAGCACACACCTCCCACCAATCCCAATATAGTATTTTTATCAATGGAAATTGACAATTTCAGGTTATTTCTAAGAAATTAATCTTATCTTCTAACTAAAGATGATCCTATGCTGTTAAAAATGATGCTTGCATTTATTTATTTAAATGTTAGTAGAATTTTTATTGCCACAAAAAGCAAATCATACTGTGTGCTTACACATTTCATATTTTTATTTTATGCTTATTACTTGCAATAATTTGTAATATTTTATGCTATATTGGTTCTAGAGAAATAATTCGTCCTTATAATGTTTTCTGCAGTGTGATGTGAATGAGGATTCAGGTTTTTCTAATCGGAGGGTAAAAAAAATTTAGCTGTAGGCCTACACTTAACTAAATACTTATAAAAATGAATCGTTAAAAATTATTTTATTCTTGCGTAACTACAAAATATAATATAGTGTAAATTTATAAAATTCAGGTTTTGTGCAGTTTTTGTTGTTTGTTGCAACAGTGCATCAGGATTTTTCTTCGGGCTATCCGTTTTGACCGTGTTTTGAGCTGGTCTATTTTGACTGTTTCACCGACTTCTTCCTAATCTTAAACAACTACAAGCCTACTACAATTGTACTTAGTGTTTCCAAAATATTTTGAAACTGTTACTGAAATACTCTATATTACAATTTTTGTGTTATTAATGAACAGTACCTTTCACATGTGACAGACAATATGGACAGATTACAAAATGACCACAGTTTCATCTTGGTGTTGGTGTTGGTTTAGCATTAATTTTCTTTAGGGGAGACCTTTTGTTTGTCTTTTTAAAATGTAGACAACCTAACAGCTAAATATATTATGATCTAAAATTGCAGGCCAGCAGGTGTATTCAGTTTACTTATCATTAGTCATATTGTAAATACATTCCCATTCTATATGGACAGTCTAACTGCCACATATGCTGGCGATATTTTGAACACATTGATCAGCTGATAGTTTACCCAAAAATGGCCTTTAAATGGAAACCTCTAAATGAGTGTATTAAAAATAATACCAAAGGTTGCTGTACGTAGAATGAATTTAAGCAAGGCCAATTGCACAACAGGCTGGAATGCCCCCCCCCTCCCCCACCACTCGCCATAAAACTTCACACTTCGTTAGATGGATAGCTTATTTTTAATGATGCAATTTTACTGCAACTCCCCTAATAATTATTTGGCAATCCCTTAAAATACCCAAATCTTTACCCACCCTCTGCACAAATCCCCGAAAATCAGGTAATATACCTGCTTTTGGCAACCTTGATTAGCTGTCCCATCTGATGCTGTGACATCAATCTATAAAGCACCCCGGCCTGTAGTGTAGTCGGCCATAGGCCAAACATAGTCCATATGTTGCTATGCAATTTTTATAAAATAGTTAACACTTTTCATTGTTTATATGGTAAAACCTTTCAATCATGTAGATTATTGAGTTAGGAAACAACCGTGAACAACCAAAAAATAGCCGTGAAAAACTGGAAAAAAGTCGTGACTCTGAGTGGCTACCCGGTTGAAATTCACTGATAGTCATTGGAGATGCAGTATAAATATCTTGTTAGAAAATTGAAATTCACTGAATAAAACTATAAATATCATATACATCAAAGGGTGATTCATAACTTCTTTCTTTTGCAGGACGGAGAGGGAGTGGAGAACAGTGAGCATCTTGTCAACGCAGTGGAGAATCCGGCGGCACCCATCAGTGAAGACAGCAAGGACAGCTGCGGACTGAAGGAAGACACAACTGTGAAAGTACAGGTCAATATCAGGGCTCATACAGCTCGGGTTATCCACTAGGCCATGGCCTAAGGCGTTAGCCGGGGAGGGGGGAGGGGGGGGGCAAAGTATATTTTTTTCAATAAGTTGGCGGAAAAGTACTAATCCATAAATTAATTTTTTTTTAATATGAAGGTTAAATATTCTATTTGACAAGCGAGAAAAAAAGAAACGTTTTGCAACTGGTAGATATTGGACGGTAACATGTTGACTCCTTCAACCTGTTGCCTTTACCTCTTCCCAAAATATTTAGTTTTTTTTTAATTGTAAATGTGTTTTAGCAATCAATATACAATTCCTTTTAATGATTTGATTTCTAATCAAAATACTTTGTATATAATTTAAACAATTTTCTCTCAGTAGGCCTAATGAAAATAAATTTGATTCCCTTTACTAAATAATTTTAATATCTGTATTACAATGACACCACATTTGATTTCAGATCTTAAATTAATATTATGTTAAATAACATTAAAATTATGTAAAATAATTGCATTTGCGGATTTAAGTGATGGTAGACTGATTAGTTAATTCTGTGATTTTTTAAAACAGGCAGCATAGTAAGAATTTTCAAATAAACTCATACATCAGCTTGTTGTTTTTTTGGGGGCAGGGGGGCGTAATTTTTACGTTTG
Source organism: Neoaliturus tenellus (assembly GCA_030545055.2). Classification (NCBI taxonomy): domain Eukaryota; kingdom Metazoa; phylum Arthropoda; class Insecta; order Hemiptera; family Cicadellidae; genus Neoaliturus; species Neoaliturus tenellus. Next base: position 55,622,761 of record CM061536.1, on the reverse strand, counting down.
ACCTAGGGCGTCGATAAGTGTTAATCTGGGCCTGCTCACACATACCTCATCTCCACATCTAACTCGCTCAACGCTGTGAATGTCAAATGGAAAGAATTCTGTTTTTGTCATACTGCTCCAAAAATATTAGCTACTTGATACAGCAATGAAGTAAAACCGCAATAAAAACCATCCTTCAAAATATACAAAACTGAACATGTGAACTGTAAAAATAAGGTGAACAATTTATTTTTACTTCAGTGACAGGTTGTCAAGTAGGCCTTGAAAATCTGGAAAGTCTTTAATTAATATTGAATTTAACAATGGTCTTGAAAAGTCTGGAATTAGTCTTAAATTTGTCCTCTAGTCTTGAAATTTATAAACAATTAACGGCGGAGACATTTGCGACTGCCGATCAGAGAAGAGACGCTTGTGATCGCCAATCAAAACGCTTGCGACTGCAGACCGTAAATGCTCAGGACTGCCGACGATAGACGCTCGTATTGACTTGATTCATTCATTCGGTACTCGATTCATTGGCAGTGATGGTATTGCACTTTAAGTTATGACTTTATAAGATGACGTAAAAAAATCTTTTTTTGTAATCCTATAAGAGGAGTGTATTTGCCATCAAGTCTGTAGGTTTTGCTTAAACTTTGCATTTAAGAGTATTTTGGTCCAAAAATAAGTTTATAAACAATCTCAAAACAAAAAATTGTTTTTGTTTAAAATAAAAAAATAAACAATTACACTTTTTAACAATATAAACGGCTCTTAAACAAAGATTTTTAACAAAATATTTATTTCCAAGCATTTTTTTAACAATTGTTAAAAATTGTTGCTGTATGTGTATAATATGGTTGAGCGATATAGACCATCAGATTTTTTTAAACCCAGATAGATTAAATACTGTATCAAAAGATGAACAGTAGTTTCTAAGCCATCAAAACGGTCAAAGAGAAATAAAGTGAAAAATGCAACAACAAAATCCTGAGGATTTTATTTAATAATATATCAACTTTTTTTACAGTAGACAGTGAATTCTGAAAAATGAATCTTACTAATATTGGCCTACAAGCTAAAGAAAAACACAGGGAAACAACATTTTAATTATTAACATATACGTGAAATTTTCTATAAATTTCTTATCACTATTGAATTTTTGGATAGATTTATATTATGTATTGTAATAAACTAAACAGTAAACACCCCCTACCAAGGACAGGTACACAAATATATTTAAATAGAATTACAAACTTGTGCATTATGTGAATTCAAACCATTTTAATTTTCAGTGTTGTTGCAGCAATAATGTTGCTTATTATTAACATAGTAAGAATTTTGTAGTTTCATTTTAATAGTCTTGATTTTGAAAAACAATATTAAGATTCATTGTAACCCCTGAACTGCTTGTGAAGACTAAAATAGGATACACATACCTTTTGTCGAGCAGCTCAAATTAATGTTGTTTTGGATATTATCACTACATGTTTTGCCGTGAATACGGCATGGTCAAGTGATACAAGAACATACTATCCATCGAAGGATCGGTCAGGGGTTAAAATAGACAAAACACGGCACAAACACAGTTCAGTTTGTCTATTTTGATCCTTGACCAATCCTTCGATGGATAATAATATGTTCTTGTATCACGGCGAAACATGTACTGATTATATCCAACAATAAAATTTGAGCTCAATTTGAGCTCGACGGAAGGTATGTGTAGGTGCACTATTTTAAAACAAATATGTTAGTGACAACTATATAAATAATTTTGTAAAATAGAATGTGTTTTGTTAATATGTCAAGTAATGGGATAGTCTTGAAAAAACTAAAAAGACTTGAAAAAGTCTGGAATTAGTCTTGAATTTTGAAAGAGAAATAAAGTAGACACCCTGAGTGAGGAGATGAGCTAAGCAATAACAATGTTATTGAGTGTTTTTCTTTAGGTTGTAGGCCAATGTTAGTAAAATTCATTGGCTAGACTGACTTCTTGAATAGCTCATTGTAGTTGATAAAAATATTTTGTCTTAAAAGCAATATTGGAAAGTTCATCCATTTTACTAATTGATAGTTCACAATAGCGATAGTTGGTGGTGGCCAAGCTCAGTGGGAGAGCTCTGGGTTATCACCCAACAGGCCACGGTTCAACTCCCGGCTCGGGGAAAAAAAGATCGGTCGGCCGTTTTTGTGATTAGGAAGTCAGATTAAGCCGCTCGTCCACCTGCATAGAAAAAAGTGCATGCCTTTTAGGTGGAGAACTGTCAGTTAAACTGATCAGTTACCTGATCTCCCTCCACTTGAAACAATACTTAGCATGCTAATTTCAATAGTATAGTCTGTGAAAATACAGGGGAAGAAGATACAGGGAAAAAAACCATAAATTGGAATGGGTGACTGATAACATAAAAAAATCTCATTAGTCTAAATCAGGAACTTAGGAACATAAAAAGACTTTTCTTTAAAAAAATCGTATAAAAAAGAAAAAAATGAATTATAAAAAGAAAATTAACAATGCTAAGAAGAAATACTGATCAAATTTATTGAATAAATCACAAAATAAATCAAAGACTACATGGGAGATTATTAACAAAGATCTTCCCAAAATTAAAAAATGGGCTTACAAAAAAATTAATCTTAAGAATAATGGTAGTATGGAATCCAATCCTAAAAAAGTAACAGATGTTTTTAACAACTATTACATAAACATGGTAGATTCCACACCAATTAATTACCAAGGAACAGATAGCATATGTGATCCGATTTTGCCAAAATTTTACATCAAACCAGTAAATGAAGAAGAAATTTCAAAATTAATTAGTAATTTGAAAAATAAAAAGTCAAGTGGATATGACGAGGTACCAGTAAATGTAATAAAATCAGCCTCTAAATTTTTAACAAAACCCTCAGTTCAAGTAATAAATGCATCATTTATTTTAGGAGTGTTTCCACAACAACTTAAAATATCAAAAGTAATTCCAATATATAAAAAAGGAGATCCAAAAGAAACGGTAAATTACCGGCCAATTTCCATCCAACTAACTCTATCGAAAATTTTTGAGAAATGCATGTATTATAGACTAACTGAATTTTTTGAAAACAACAAAGTTTTAGAAGATGAACAACACGGTTTCAGACGTGGTAGATCTGTCATAACAGCAGCTACAAATTTTATAGAAAGTGTAATAAGACATTGATAAAAAGAAAAAAGTAATTGCAATACTCATGGATCTGACTAAGGCGTTCGATAGGGTATGTCACGGTAAACTTATCAGAGAGCTGCAGAACTGTGGAATAAATGGCTTACCTCTCATGTGGTTAGAGTCTTTTATTAGGGGAAGAAAGCAGTATGTTGAGTTGACATGTACTGAGAATGGCACGATAATGAATTATAAATCAAGTTTAAAAGAACTTAAGAACTCTGTGCCGCAAGGATCGATATTGGGGCCACTCATGTTCATCTGTTATTTTAGAGGACTTAGTAAAAAACTTTCCCAGATTAACACCAACAATCAGGTTTTTCTGTATGCTGATGACTCAACTATCTAAAACTTTTAGAGGAAAATTTTTTAACTCCAAATCACTTCTCCGAACAACTTTTAAGAGTCACAGTAGATTTTCTTCAGAGCAAAAATTTATTATTAAATGCAAACAAAACAAATCACATGATTTTTGATCTTAAGAACCTTATTCAAACAAAATAGATGAAAGCAATTTTACAATAACTGTTGAAAATAGTATTATTGAAAGAAAAAATTGTTCTACTTTCTTGGGGTTAATAATTGATGAACAGCTAACATGGAACGACCATGTTGATCATGTTTGTGCAAAGGTGAGCTCTGGAGTGTACGCAATAAGAAAAATGTCGTATTACTGTGAACTTAGTACCCTACTCATTCTCTATTATGCACATGTCCATTGGCATATCCAGTTTGGACTAATCTTATACGGAGGAACTTCACAAATCAACCTCAACAAAATTTTGGTTGTGCAAAAAAAGGCAATTAGAGCCACGTTAAAAATGACACCTAATGAATCGTGTAGAAATAAATTTATAGAATTGAAACTTTTTACAGTATTTAGTCAATATATCTTCCAAACAATAATTTATGTAAAGTGTAATGGAAAGGACAATTTAAAATTAGAAGATATACCCACTTATAATACAAGAAATAGAAACAACTTTGTTTTTGAGCCTCATAGAACTAGTTTATTTTCTAAACTACCCTCTTATGCAGGAATTAAATTTTATAATAGCCTACCGCAGGAAATAAAAATTATAAATGACCAAAAACTTTTTTGTAGAAAATTAAATAACTTTCTAATTAATAATCCTGTTTATTCCTTGGAAGAATTTTTTTCTATTCAATAAAAGTATATTTGGATGCCATTCTCAAACATGTTTTATATTTTGGAATTTGAATTTTTATTATTATTATTTTTTAAGATGACCTTATTTAACCAGCTCAAGCTTCTTAGACCTAAGTTTCATTGTACTTAGTAAAACTATGTACAATCTGATGCCATTCATGTACAAACATTATGTATGTACTTTTGAATAAAGTGTTTTGAATCTGAATCTGAATCTAAAGTGTAACCTAACACAAACACAAAACAAACGATGATTATATTAACAAAGATAGATAACAATGTTGACATGTCAATCAAAGCAGACAGATACAACGCAAGATAAGGCTGTTCATCATATGATAAACTTTACTTGCTCTGACCCTAGCTGTTATCTCATGGAGTTTGATCATCCTGTTTAGTAAACATCATTGGTTTTAATTAGAGGTGTGCGGATATCCGGAAAACCGGATCGGATTCGGATCGGATTCGGATATCCGATCCGATCCGAATGTACAACAGGCGTCGGATAGGATCCGAAAAATATCCGATTTTTTCGGATAGATAGTGTATATGAGCATAAAAACCTTTAAACCCCCCAAAAACTACATTTGGAATCATACTGACGATCGCGTTCGTTCTAGGTATGAATACAATGTTGGATTAAAACACGACCCAATGAATAAATTATTATCATCTCTCAAAGAAAACTTGAAAATTGAAGACAGTCAGTCAACACTAGTATTGACACTCCAGGCATTAGGGTGTCTCCAAGATATAGCACACTCAAGGCAATGGTTGTCAAAACAAATCTGATAATTAGCGACTCAAGCGGATGGAGTAAACAACCCATTCTAACAGTGGTCGTGATTGGCTGTAGAGTTAGGTTCCGATTCCAACCACAACGAGCGCTAGTGAACCCTCGCTAGCACTCCACAGCCACCGATTTGGAATTAACTGGTATGGGGAACACCAGAATTGAGCGAGTGTCACAATTTTAGTCTGTGGTTATTAGAGTCTGTTGTCCTGCGCAGTAGACGACAGTGTTTCCAAGTACACGATAATAATTTGTTGTTATTGTTCTCATTCTCCGACGTCACACTGATTTTCCTCCCAAACATTTGTCGTAATTTTTCAAGATAAGATAGTTTTGGAAAATGATTGATTTTGCGTGCCTAAAATATTACAAAATCAAATAATTCCCGACTTCAATCACTAATTACATTGATAGACACGACATTTTTGTGGCGTGCAATAATAATTTATTATCGTGTGGTACGATGTTTTGAAGTCTGGGAATACTGCTACAGCCGACAGCGTAAGAGATAAAATTTGAATTGAAGTTACGAACTTTTAATGTGATCAACTTAATTTTCTAGAATCGGATAGGCTAGAATAGGATAACTACTCAGTTATGGAGGCAAGAAGGAAAAAGAGTTTGATTCGGAAATCTTTTGAGAAAAACCAAGAACAGGCGTAATGCTAATTGTGCAAGCTGGTTCTAAAGGTAGGCCTAAGGGTAGGGTAACTAAGACATAATAAAATGTTCTTTGTAGAAAAATAAAATAATGTAGTTTTATTATTACTGAAATTGAGACTTGTGACTAGCTTCCACTTCATAAATTCTTTGAGATAGGAAAGTTTTTATTTTAACTAAGCTCATTGTAATAGGCCTAAAACAAATTGGGATGTAAGTTTAAAATCTAAATTGTTAAAAGTATTACATGTTACTGCATTATTGAACCTAAGTAAGCTTAGCAATCTACTTTTAAACATCAAACAAGACTGTAGCCTACATGAAGGTGTAGGCTGCTAAACTTACTGTTAAGCAGTAATGTCATCACAGTGACTCAAAGATATCAAAACTTGCATATAGCCTAGGCCTAATGAATGAAATAGACCTTATTTGGTCATAACTCTAAGTTATTACTCAAAATATTACTATCAATGTATTCAAACAAAAAATGAGCCTGAAAATGACCCAATTCTGAGAGAGAAAATTTTATCTAGGTTATATAAGCAAATTTGTAAATAAATATCGAAAAAGATTTTCTCACCATAAACAAATAGTTACAAATGTAGCCTATTGATTGACCGACTTTAGAGCTAAACAATAGGCCTACCTTATGTTGAAACTTAGTTTGATACTGATAGCCTTGTAGTGAATTTATTTTGGATGAGACCTACTGTAGTTAGTAGAATATATTAAACTATATTATATAGGCCAAAATATATTATAATAGGCCTATAATACACAAAATCATACAAATATGAAATGGTATCATAATAACATAATAACATAATGAGTTAACATAATAACTCAAGGACAACATCAAACATGCACACTAAAAACACACTAAAATTCTTTATTCATCATTGTAAAGTATTTGTCCAAAATGTAAATTATAATTCTAGTTTTGAACAAATACTTAACAAAAAAATCAATATATGCCTACATTTCTATATTAAACAAAAATAAAATTAACATTTTTCATGCATTCCTAGGAATAAAGTGCTTAAATTTTACTGTTAATTAATTTGTATTTTAATTCTGAGTAATATAACAGTTCACTCTGTCCGCGCGAGTATCCGAATCCGAATAAAATCCGATCCGAACCCCCTACTATCCGATCCGAATCCGATCCGAAACTAGACTATCCGATCCGAAGTCAAATTTCACTATCCGCACACCTCTAGTTTTAATTCAAGTCAGCTTCAAGGCTGGTTTTTTGACGGGGTTAACTGTGGTGTTTGTGGCAGGACGCATGGTTCTACGATGAGCAGGATCTGCTGGCCATGGACGGCTACGATGAACCAGACCCTGACTCCGACTACGACTACGAGGAGACCTACACCAAGCGGCGCAAGCGACGCGGTGCCAGCACCAAGCAGTCGAAGCCTGCTGAGCCCACCAAGAAGGCTAAGGTAGACTTACATCTTGAGCACCTTATAGACGGGGAAAGTAGAGCAGGCAAGTTGGCTGCAAGTATACTGTCCATTACGTCACTTGCCGTCTGTTTTACTACAATAAAGAGGAAAGTACCTCTATAGACAAGTTAAGTTTGCAGTAAGTGCAACAGGCAAGTACTTGCAGTCAGCAACTTACCTTCCCTTCTTTCCCCGTCTATAAGCTCCTTTAGGCACGAACTTTTAAAATACAACTCTAACTCATACGCTACTGATAAATGCTCAAGAGGTGTTCCCTAGTGCTGGACGGAGCGCAGTTTTTCCTCACTGGTTTGAAAAAATGCTATAGTCTGAGTTTAATACCGTGTGTCCCAAAAATAATGTTACACTTTTAATTTATCACTGCTACTGTACTGATGATCGCAGACTAATAAAACGCATACCAGCTGAAACAGCTGATTCCAGTAGTTTTGTTTACAGTCACTGATAGGGTTGTCAATCCTGGGATTCGGGATCCCGAGCACATTTAGGTACCTACAAATCCCGGAATTCTTTATCTTCAATCCTGGGATTAGCGAGATTGTTTTATGTATGGTTTTCGAAGTTTCATTGTGTTAAACGTCGAATAAAACTTGAAAATAACTGTCTTACAAACTTACAGAACCATATTCAACTCAACATGCCAATCTATTCTTTTTAAGTTTGAAATTGCTAGCATTGGCCGCATCTGCATCGGTAAATCTATCACTACAAGTAATTTCTTATTGCTTTGTATATCTGATAAGCATTCTTCCCATGGTTGACAATATTTTATTGTGTTTATTTTAGTCTGGGTCACAATATTTTCAGTTGCTATCAGGCTCCTGTGAAGAAACGGTCGGATCTGATAAATTATCTCCATTATTTTTAGTTGTTTGAAAAATGCATGAAATGTATAAAAATACATTTCGATACAAAAGTCTTGACTTTTGGTGTAGTTTCATGATAGCTGAAATAGTTCCTATTTTTATTTAGATTAGGCCTATTTGTGTCAATTCTTAGTTGAATAGTTAAGAGTAGGCCTAGTAGTTTAGGTGAGAATGCAATATGAATTATGAATATATCAATGCAGTGTCACAAAGCAAACTGGATATATTAATGTGGATTTGTTAATTTGTAGTTAGAGTAAATATTGTTAAAGTATCGGGCTTTCTAACGATAGAGGTAGCTATTACATTCAACAACAAAATTATTGCCGAATTCAAATTAGAGGCGTATAATAGACCTACAAACAAAAGATGTCAGTTGAGCGACTGACCAAATGCTAGATAAGCTTAGAGATTTCCAAGTCCAGAGTATCTAGATACTTAAGATTGTAAGCACTATTTGTGTGATTTATTGTGAATTTATGTGAAAATGTCTTCAATTTTGATGTTAAATGGCCGAATAATATATATTTCTATGATATACGGATCCCGGGATCGTCATCAATGAATCCCGAAATCCCGGGATTGTCATTTCGGTCCGGGATTGACACCCTAGTCACTGACTACCCATTGTTGCCACTACTTGGTGCAACAGTATCGTCTTTATAAAACATTAACTATGGCAACTTTGCAAAGGAAGATCCAGTGTGTGCTGTGGTCTTTGAAGGTTTTGTCCGTAATTGCTGTTCAGCGTGAGTATCAGGGAGTTTTATAATTAAAATCCTCGTAGTAGATAAATCATAAATCGATGGTGTAAGAAGTTAGGGAAACAGCCTAGTTAGTTAAACAAAATACAAAACAGGTAGCCAAAAACAGCAGATGACATTGCCGAAAACATTCACAACAGTTTTACTAGAAGACCAGTCAAGTTCTTCTGTCAATGTGGTCATGAAATGTGCCCAAGTCCACAGAGCATTGTGTTTTGAAGAAAAGGCTTAAGTTCACTGGTTATAAATTCCAATTACTGCCATGCCATGAAAGCTGGAAATACATGATACATACATACATGATACATATCCAAGCGATCGTAGACCAGTTGTTTGGATGGATCTTGTCACTGCAAGTTAATTAGATCGCGCTTAGAACCAACTGCAAGAACTCGACAGTGCCGACGTGACGCTTTGTATAAACTCGTCAGTAAAGCCAACGCGCAATAAATAACGTATTTAATTTCCAAAACTAAAATGACCTGTTTTGGATGTAATATTACAGTTTTATCCTTTTGCATTGTGCAATTAAAACCCCTATTACCCTATTCTTTATATAAGTTTTCTTTTATATCTGTTTATAAAAGTGTGGTGCATGAAAATAATATTTTAACCATATGCTATTGATATGGTTTTTTTGCATATTTGCAATTTTGCAATTAGTATTGCAATTTTATTTGCAATACTACCTGTGTAACAGCCGAAACAATGGAACCTTAATATCAGATCACCAAGCCATATCAGTCACTAATGCCACTAAACTTAACCACCCAGAAGCCTCTATTAAGTTTTCCTCTAGAAAGATAAACGAAGAAAGTTTGAATGAACTAAGAATTAGATTAAAAAAGTAAACATGGAATGAGGTTTATGGTGCTAGTGATGTACATGAACAATATTCAGAATTCATCAAAACCTTTTGTTTTTACCAGGACATAGCCTGCCCAATAAAAAAAAAAAAAAAAAAAAAAAAACCACTCAAAACTGAAAATAGTATTAAATGGATGAATCATACAGTTAAACAGGCCAAATCTGCAATGTTTGACAACTCAAGCATCTGGAAATTAACTGGCAATCCCAGAGATAAAGACAACTATATTAACTCGAAAAGTTATTACCATCACTCCATAAGGACTGCAAAATCTAATTGGATGAAACACTCATTAGACAATGCGAACAATAAATCCAAAACGGCTTGGAACATTATCAATGAATTTAGGTCAGGGAAAACCAAATTAGACAGTAATATTATATTGGAAAATTCACAGGGTAACAGCACAATTAAGAACCCAGAAGAAATAGCAAATAGTTTTAATCAATTTTTTATAAACGTATCAAAAATAGTTGGTGCAGATAAAGGAACAGATAATGGCTTGAACCTTATAAATCCAGCCACCCCGCCCAACTGCCTTGTTGACTTTAAGGAAGTAACAGTAGATCAAGTTAGTAGTATTTTAAATAACATGAAACCAAAAACTTCAACAGGAATAGATGATATTAGCATGAAAGCCCTAAAATTTTGTCTTGCAGAAATAGTAAGTCCACTCACCTTTATAATTAACAGCTCTGTGAAAACTGGCATATTCCCAAGACAGTGCAAGATAGCAAAAGTAAGACCACTATTCAAGAAAGGATCAGAAACCGACATCAACAGCTATCGACCGATATCACTCCTCCCGGTAGTCTCTAAAGTCATCGAAAAATCAGTTTGTGATCAATTAGTTTCTTTCTTGGAAAATAACGCCATTTTATGTTCAAGTCAATACGGCTTCAGGAGAGGTAAATCCACCAAACTTGCATTAATAGATTTTGTGAATGGGTGTATTGACGCGGTGGAGGGCGGTGAGTCGGTTGTGGACTGCTTTGCCGACTTGACCAAAGCCTTCGACTGTGTCAGTATACCTATTCTGTTACATAAACTCAACAGCATAGGAATTAAAAACCTCGCATTTAACTGGTTTAAAGATTATTTACACAGAAGATTATTAAGACAGAAATCCAACACACCGCTTTTTCCAAACGGAAACTCATAAAATCCAACGAGGTTAAATAAATATAGAGTGCTCATCACATGTTAATTTTGTGTCCCTTTTTGATTTGCACCATTTTACCTATAATTCCCGCCGTTTCCTTGGCAACCATCCCACACTTAATTCTCGTTTCCTTGGTTACTAGTTTTAGCTATTCCTGATTGGTTGCTACATGCTTAAAAAATTACTGATGATAGTTTTAAAACATATGTTTATTTGTTGTTTGTTTTTAAACTAGTTTGATTTGATGGTCTGTGAGCAGGCTATTGAATTTGGTTACCATAGAAACGTCGGATAGGTGTGGGTAAAATGGTAAATTACTGCTGGGAAAGTGTAAACAAAAGGAGTGGTTACCAAGGAAACGGCGGGAATCGTGGGTAACATGGCGCCAGTCAAAAAGGGACACTTGCCTATCTGGTGAGCACTCTATATCTATTAACCTCGTTGATAAAATCAGTAGAAGGCCAGGTCATCAGTGGCGTACCACAAGGCTCTGTAATAGGGCCTGTACTTTTTTAAATATATTAATGATATAAGTCAAGCAGTTTCAGAAGTAACTTATAAATTCGCTGATGACACAACGATATTCATCAAACATCAAAACACTCAAAACTTAGAAATAAAGTCAATAGAAGCAGTCAATCAACTTTCACAATACTTTTTGCAAAACAACTTGGTCCTCAACCCAACAAAAACAAATTTCATGCTCATTCAAACTAACCAGACCTTACCGACGTAAGACAGTCCAGGATAAATTGGCTGTATATAGTCAGGATGCCAAGATGTTCAAAGAGTGGCCTACAGTGATCCCTCTTGCCACTTGATGTAATTATTCTCACTGCGGTCTTCTGCATGAGTAACACCCGTCTCGCATTACTGGCATGATCCCAAAAAGGATTACACCATAGCTCACATGGCAGTGGAATAGACCATGATAGGCCAGAACTAGATACTCCGGTGTTACGAGAGATTTAAGCTTCCTCAGGAGAAAGTTGATGCGGGAAAGTTTCTTACACAGTTCATCAATGTGTGCATTCCAAGTTAGCCTATCATCTACAGTTATGCCTAACAGTTTTACTGCCTTATTGTTACTATCCGCAAAGAAGCTTCTGAGTTTTTCCTTCATTCAGTTGTAGGCCATTGAGCTTGAACCAATTCCTGGCTTCTTCGAAACAAAAGTCGGACCCCACATTTAAGGCTAGCACATTATCCCTATGATTGACTATAGTAGTGTCATCAGCATACAGAAGGGCATCATGGCTGTCCACATCAAAGTCGTTAATAAGAATTAAAAAGAGACCTTGAGCCGATCCCTGCGGAACTCCACTTGTGATTAGGCCTGTGTTGGACTTAGGCCCTTGCAATGAGACTACTTGATGTCTACCACTGAAGTATGAACTGAACATCCCGTGAACAGCACCTCCAGCACCATACTTTACAAGTTTTCTGAGCAATACTTCATAGGAAATGCAGTCAAATGCTTTCGTATTAAAATATATTAAAAATTTATGATTTTGCTGTCAATATTTTAAATGAAAATGAACTGAATGAAAGTTCGTCAAGCGAATCCTTTTTAGTAATGAGGCCACGTTCCACACGTCAGTACTCGTACATCGCCATAACGTCGTATCTGGGGAAAAAAAATCCTCATGCTTTTGTAGAACATGAACGTGATTCTCCAAAGGTCAACGTTTAGTGTGCTCTGAAACGAGACCTTGTTATTGGACCAATTTTCTTTGAAAATGAACTGAAAATGAGAATTAAATTTTTCAAGAAGAAGGGGCAACTCCCCACTACGCGGAGATTGTTCGGGATTTCCTGGATAAAAATCTTCCTCAAAGTTGGATCTAGGTAAAGGTAGGTGGAAGGCTTCACCTTCACGCTCGCCGGACCTTAGCCCTTTAGAATTTTATCTGTGGGCTACGTCAAAACAAAAGTATACCATGAAAAAGTTCTAAATGTCAATCACTCAAAGCAAAGAATCAGAGCTGCGATCGATACAGTTACACCAGTTATTTTTGCACAAAGTTTGGGAGGAAGTGAAATTTCGTTTGGACCTCTGCAGGGCGACTCGTGGTGCTCACATTGAACTCCGATAAACCTGGTCAAAACTGTTCTTTATGATCTTTAAGTCTATGTAACTCTTGTATGTGTAATGTATATAGTTTTGTAAATACAGTTGTTTTAAAGTGTAACACTATTTTTGGAACACACTTTATTATAGTAAAATGTGAGAAAGTGCATCTCCATAAACTGTAAAGAGATATCATAACCCCCATAAGTGCTGGCTTTTCTTTGTCAAGATAATGAGAAATTAAAACTGTACGAAACTAATCATCTTTAATATTATGAAAGAAGAAAGGAAAGAAAGAAATGTGCTTTATTTAACACAATATTTGACATAACAATGAGAAAACCCTTAACTCTTTAGGATTGATTCTCCCAATTGCCATGGAAAGCGCTTTTGCAACCTTTTAAATGTCAAGATTAACATATTTGTTTATATAAAATCAAGATATAATTGCAAAACTGATCTAGCCATCTGTTCCCATTCAAACAATCAGCATAATCCTTAAATGAAAATTAAATCTTGGTGGTGGTATTTTGGTCTCGGGGGCGACGTTCTCACTTTATTATAAACATGTCCCTACTTATACAGGGTTAGGCAAAAGTCTGGACACCCCCAGTTAACATATTAACGCGTTGCAGTAGGAAAACCAAACTCGGCACATGTTAACAACATGAAAAACTGCACTTTTTCATCAACTACACAACTTTGCCCCTGCCCCCAAAATGGGGTATTTTAAGGGCAGCCACGAATTTTCAAATGTAAACCCCTATCGAGTGACCCCTCATTTTAAACGGTTTATCAAGAGAAATTAAATGGTGCAAACCGGAGGTCGATATCTCACCCCTAACCAAAATAGCAGCCATTTCAAAATTAGAGATGGGCAAGCAAGTTTAAGTCTGGGCACCCCCAATTAATTTTTTAACACGTTGCAGTAGGAAAACCAAACTCGGCATATGTTATCAACACAACAAATGCAATTTTTCATCAAAGACACAACTTTTCTTAGACCCCCAAAATGGGGTATTTTGAGGGCAGCCCCAAATTTTCAAATGTAAACCCCTATTGAGTGACCCCTCATTTTAAACAGTTTATCAAGAGAAATTGAATACCACAAACCGGATGTCGATATCTCATTTCTAACCAAAATGGCAGCCATTTCAAATTTCGAGAAGGGTCAATTGACATTGGTTAAAATTAAATCGGAAAATAGCTTTTTGTAGAATAGATAATTTCTGGAATTATTTTAGAATAGAACCTAGTAGCAGAAATGAACTAGAAGGTTCAATTCTAAAATAATTCCAGATATTCTCGATTCTAAAAAAGCTATTTTCCGATTCAATTTTAACAAATGTCAATTTATCCTTCTCGAATTTTAAAATGGCTGCCATTTTGATTAGAGATGAGATATCGACCTCCGATTTGTGCCATTTAATTTCTCTTGATAAACCGTTTAAAATGAGGGGTCACTCAATAGGGGTTTACATTTGAAAATTTTGGGCTGCCCTCAAAATACACCATTTTGGGGGTCGGGGCAAAGTTGTGTCTTTGATGAAAAATTGCAATCGTTGTGTTGATAACATATGCCAAGTTTGGTTTTCCTACTGCAACGTTTAAAAAATTAATTGGGGGTGTCCAGACTTATACTTGCTTGCCCATCTCAAATTTTGAAATGGCTGCCATTTTGGTTAGGGGTGAGATATCGACCTCCGGTTTGCGCCATTTAATTTCTCTTGATAAACCGTTTAAAATGAGGGGTCACTCAATAGGGGTTTGCATTTGAAAATTTGGGGCTACCCCCAAAATACCCCATTTTGGGGGCAGGGGCAAAAATGTGTAGTTGATGAAAAAGTTCAGTATTTCATGTTGTTAACATGTGCCAAGTTAGGTTTTCCTTCTGCAACGCATTAAAATGTTAACTGGGGGTGTCCAGACTTTTGCCTAACCCTATATGGTTCTGTATACAGTGCAGTACATTCGTTCAGTAAATCAAAGTGATCTGTGAAAATAGTTTTTGTCATGACAGTTATTTGTTCATGTGTAAATGTAGAGAGTGGAAAAGTAAGTAAATTTTCTCTTATGTGTAGAACTTTTCGGAACACTGTTGCCTGTAGAGTAGTGGTGTGTGAAGCGACTCTGGGTGGATGTCTAAGGGGGATAGGTATGCCAGAAAATTGAAAAGCATTAGGTGGTACGCGGGAACAAAAAGGTTGAGAAACACTGCTCTAGAATATGAGCTATAATATTCCTTCTATTATTCCTTATAATATTCAATTCAATTCAATTCAAACTTCTTTATTCATTATTATATACAATATGTATACATTGAATAGTGTCAGGTTATACAACAATTCAAACTATTCTAAGTGACAATCTCAGACTAATGACAATATTCCTTCTATTCTAGCCTCTCATCACTCCCAAGGTAGTCTTGACAAAATTTCTTCACTAAGTGCTTACAATCCGTAGTGTTCTCTGCTCCTTTAAGGCCCTTAAATATTAGATTGTTGTGTCAAGAGCGATTCACCAAATCCCAAGTTTGTTTATATCATAGTTCTCGTTGGTTTTTAACAACTGAACTTGTTCTTTGAGCTCATTCTTTTTCCTTTTCTAATGCTGAGACTCTAGCTGTTAACTCCACTAAATCATCCTTAGTGGCAAGGTTTGAGATCTTTCCTTCAAATGATATAGCTTTTCGTCAAATAACCTTCTCATAGATTACATGAGCTTGCCTAAACTCTTCAAGGTTTCTGGCACTTATAATGTCCAAACCCGACCCGACATGAAATCGATGGTAATTCACCACCCGACCCGACTTGAAAAATCACCACACACAGACCTCTATTGAGAAATTTGTTTTTAGACTATTTTGGGTAAGTAACTAAGAAAATTTTAACAATTTCCATCAAAATTAAACCATTGGTGTCTGTTCTAGATTTTTCACTACATTGATGTACAAACAGACGGATATCACTCCAGAAATCACTTTTTTGTGCTTCAGGAACTCAAATATTTTCAGTCGCAACCACAGAAGATCGGAAACTTGTTGTGTTCATCGGTAGAGCTTGCGACCGACGCTGTACTCACCCGTTATTGCTTATCTGTCCCCAGGCCAGCGGCACTCCGGGGAGAGGCCGCAAGAAGGGAATGCAGTATGCAGCAGACCCTAACGACACCGACAAGCCGTTCAGTTGCGACCGTAAGTCTCTTTTTCTACTTTAATAAACCGGTAGCCTAAGTTTTATTATAAAGGAACCTAAAATTTTCCATCAGTAAATCCTACTTGTGATAGGGAAAATACTTCTTTCCTTTTTTATTTCGGTACTGACCATCTTGCTCTTCTGTTAGTACTAACTTTCCTTCTTTTAATTGTTCGCTTACTATATGAAAATGTTATATGAACAATTTTTAATTCAACATTGTTTTAGTGCAATAGATTTGTACTCAGAAGAGTACAAATCTCATGGTAGGTTTGCTTAGAAATGTGCATGATATATCTAGAGAAATAACTGACATATAATAATGGAAGTTCTCAATTTGTTCAAATCAGTTGTATTACTCATCATTTAAGAACAAAATTTATAATTAATTCCTTACACTTTCTAAACTAAGTTTTGTGTTCATGTGGAATGTTGAGTTAGTTTCAAAATTAAAGAAGCTTTTAACTATGAAAAGTTCTCAAAGAGGGCATATTTTTTATAACGTTGTTTCTAGTTTGAACAATCACAATTTTTGCCCCAATGATTCTCACAAAAACTGTCAAAGACGTAAAGGATATAGTAATACAGTTTCATAAAATATTTTAAAACCTTACTTGTTCTAATTTTGTAAAATGTCATTTATTTCCATGTAAGCCTCCCTTAAGTTAATTCTTGAAACAGTATTAATATTTTTACAAGGTTACGGTGTGGTGAAGGAATATTTTTTTAACCTGTCAAAATGCTGTTGTATTTATCCTTAGCTTGTCAATAGTATAGACAGTAAATTTAGTTTACCTTAGATTTTTTCTGCCTTGTCCCCAAATTGTTCCCCTTAAAAATACATAAAAAAATTATTTTTATTTTCAAAACACAATTTTTTGTCCAAGCAAATTTTAAGTCACATTTCATCCCCCTTAAAAATTAATTTAAAAAATGCAAATACTGTAACAAAACCATTATTTCTAATGAACCATAGTTAATTTAACCATAGCTTTGAAAGTGAATTAAAATTTATCCATTTTTTTTTTGTAAAATAAAAGACAAAACAAAATTTATTAAAAGTTTCAGTTAGATTTAAATAATATTTTTTTAAATTTGTTTATGTAACACATACGGAGAAAAATCAAGCAATAAACAAGTTAATGAGTGTTATTATTGAAATTTTATATTTTTTCTAGATTTATTTTCAAACCTTGAAAAAACATTGTATTTCTAAAATGCTTCTAGAGCTCCACGAAGTTAAAGAGCATTAATATTTAGAAGCTCAAAGCCGTTATAAGATATGAAAATGCTGATTTAAAGTAACATTCACATTTTTTATAGTGAGGTATAAGTTTTTGCTCAAAGTTTCGAGTGATGGTTTTTTCGTGATGATCAACAGCATTCTGATACAACCTAGTGATGAGCTAAAACGTTATTTTTTGTTAACTGTTATAACCGTTACTATTACTTTTCCCTAACATGTTGTTTTGACTGTTACTTTAGAACAGTTAATTATGAACATCGTTCTCGAAGAACGTTTCTCGCTAATCGTTATCCAACAACAGTTGTGGCTAACTTTTCTTTTATAACTGTAAACCCTAATTGTTCTTGAGAACGTTTTAGCTTAACTTGTTACCGAAGAACGATTTATTTACCCAGTTTAGAAGAACTCTCAATTTGAGGGTTTTGGATCCAAATGTGATTAATTGCAGGGTTAGTTTGGTGAAATAATGCGAGTGACGAAGTTGGAGTTATTCTTCATTGGGGCTCATAAACGTTCTTAAGTATCGTTATCAGCAACATAATTATTCCGTTCCAAAGTAATTATAACATGATAATCGTTCTTCCTCTTGGTCGGCACCAGGAAAACTCATTCCGTTATTATATAACTGTCTAAATGATAATTGTCAGTGAATTGCTAACATTTTAGTCAGTAACTGTTACTTTGGAAATCCCCTTAGCTGTTATAACAGTTATCTTTTGTTAACTGTTACTGAGTAACAGATATCGAAATAACGCTCATCACTAAAACAACCTCCAGCTCTACAGGCTGTCGCTCAGATTGCTTGCAGCTTTACACTTTGCACTTTTGATCAACAGAATGCTATCATAATTACTCTTAAGTATCTTGTAGCTAGTTTATACATCATCGACAGGGCGAAATATATAAATGGTTCATTACTCACAAAAACTAAAACCTTTGTAACTGTACATTCAAATTAACAATATTACAAACGGTATTATTGGTTAAAAATATTTCATTAAATGCTGTTAGTGTGAACATATTTTTTAAATATTCTTTTCTTGAGCATATTTTTTTGTCTTATTTAACTTGGTTTATTGTTATTGCACATTGTTTATTAACGCTCATGTAATAAATCAAGTTGCTGGAACAAGTTGTCTTTGTTAAAATAACTTTTCTAATTATATATTTGTCAGTTGATAGAATTACGGGCTACATAATCTGTGTAAATCTTTGTGTTTGTAATTATATAGTGGAACCCCTCATATTCGTAATTTTTGAATATATTTTAAAATGGAATAATTAAATAGCCAAGCAACTTAGAAAACATGGGAATTTTTTATTAAATAGCATATTTTAAACTTTTTTATCACAATACAAGAACAATTAATAAGTATACAATAATGTTTCCTAGTTCTTTCTATAAGTAAACAAAACCATTTCCATATGCTCTTCATGGTTTCCAAGCAAAACTTTTAGTATTCAACCTCAATAGATATCTGAATTCAACCTCAGACCAGGGTTTCTGAGCACTGCTGAAGTTATGCCTCCTCCAATAACTTCTTTAACTCTTCTCTTAAGTTCCTCAATGAACTGAACCTTCCTTGCAAAAACTCTGTTCCTGTATTAAACCCAGAAAAATGTCCCAGTAATGTCCAGTGTAATAAAAATGGAGGCCAAGAAAATTGGCCATTTTACAAGTTTTTTATAACAACCTTTTATAATTATTGAAATTTTAATAAGTATTTTCTTAAGTTACTATATCAAACTGTTCTTAATTTGCTTTTTAGTAAAATAATTCCGATATATCTACGTTGCTTGTTTATTTATTTATTGAATTTCAAAATTTATCCATCTTGTAATTAAAAAAAAAAAATCATAACCACCCTGTATCCTAACTTATGAAGGTTAACAAGGTATAATTGTATTGAATATAATAAATTCTGTTAAAACATAGTTAAGACCTGTATAAAAATTGAAGTTGAAAAAATATCCCAACGTTTAACAAAAACCAAAATTAGATCAGCCCACAAAAAAAAAATATATACTAAAATAATTTTCATAGAAAAAATTAATGCTACTTAGCTGTGGAAAATATTTGATTCAATTGTACAAATGGTCATGCTGCGTTTATGGATAGGTTTTTTTATATAGAGAGAGAGGACAAGAGGGCTTCTTGTGATGACTGGTGTAGATATAAATTTCTTAGCATTCAAAATCATTTCGTGGTTATGATTTTTTAAAGTCCTGGCAATGATAAATAGCCAAGACTAATATCGCCGGTTAGGTAAATATTTTTTTAACTCTTTGAGGCTTCTACTTAATTTAAAAATATATATACATCGAATGTAAAAAATCAGAACATTCCAATTTGAGTATTTTTTATCAGTCACATGTAAGGTTTACTAAAGACGTGCACTTAAATAATGGTTTAGGAAGGAATGTGAGACTGCACGTTCGATTATGAATTCAACATGCATGTTGTTTCAATTCTAGTTTATGATGAAAGATTATAATCCGTACTTTGATTCATACATGAAAGCCCCTTTGCTTTGCAGTAGCTCTACTCAGTTTTTTACACTGATAAAATGTATCAATTTAACGTTTAAATTGGGGTAAAATTTGTGTCAATTCCGGTATCACAAATCCCTGGATCCCAATCAGTTTCAGGTATCTGAAAATCCCGGGAATTTTTTTTATCTTCAATCTCGATATTGTGGGGGATTACCCTACACGTCATTTTTATTGTTTTCGAAGTATTTCGGGCTGTACCTCAAACTAAAACTTGAAAATATATGTTAAACCAACGTGCCAATTTATTCCATAAGTTTGAAATTTCTCGCTTTGGCCGCATTAGCCTCTGTACCTGAATTCCTAGCGCTAAGAATATTTTCTTATCACTCTACACTTACTGTTGACCACATTTTTTATGATTTTATTTTAGTCTTGAGTCTCAATATTTTCAATTGCTATCAGACTCTCGTAAACATATTTAATTATAAGATGTCAATTAATATTTAACAAAATGTACGAGTGTGAAGTTAATTTATTACCTTATAAACCAATAAATTACTGTATAAATATCTTAACTTGAAGTATTTTATATTAATTTAATTATATAAACCAGTAATCTGAAGAAATGTAAATTTATATTTAAATGATTATTTTTTATTCAGATTAGTTAATTTATTTTTAACTAAATAGTAGATGGGAATGTGATATGAATTACGAAGGTGTCATTGCAGTGTAATAACGCAAACTCGTTAAACGTGAATTTATTTGTAGTTTAATGAAATATTGTTAAAAGGAGAGGACTTTCTAACTATAGAGGTAGGTCAAAGTTGCAGACCTGTGAGGTACGGCTTTGGTACGGCAGCAATGAGACTGCCGACATCAATTAACAGTAGAAGCGTGTCACCTTTGATTTTTACATACAAAAGCTGTCGGTTGTAAAATAAATTTACCAGATGCTACATAAGCGAAGGGTAGAGTCTTCTAGTGTCAAGATACTGTAGATTGTGAGCACTTGGTGTATAATTTATCGTGAATTAATGTAAAAATGCCTTGAAAATTGCTAATACAAAGCTAACTAGTCTATACTTGTTTTCTATACAAATACCTAGATTGTTGTTAATCAATCCTTAAATTGGGGGATTGGAATTTCACCCCTAGTTTAAACCCCTAGTTTAAATCTATTCATAAGTTAGGTATTTTACAACTTTTACTTACCTAAAAAAACTCGAAAGAATGATCTTGGTCCTTCCATTAAACCGCATGTCTTTTCCTAAAAAATTTCATCTTCTACACCTTAATTTCAGTATAGTTGTGTATTATTATTGAATACCTAAATCACTACAATAATTGGTAGTATCACTTTTAATATACAACTACACGTTGTATTGTGTCAAATAAATTTTCAAATGAGAGGTTTACATGAATACCTTCGAAACTTAAACAATAAAAACTTTGAAGTATAATTTATTTTGTCAGATCTTTTGTAAAATCTTCTCAAATGGGTATTCAAATTTTACAAGTCGTATTATTTATGTCCTATAAAATATCCAACTATAACGGTTTCAATTTAATTATCATCATTAATAAAAAAGTTAATAATACAGGCGTCACAGCCACACTGTAAGGAACGAGGCTTTTAAACTTTAACAAATCGCTTAACATAACAGCTTGAGTTATTAAATAATAAAAAACCCCTAACCCTGAGTTACGTAAACAGCACAAGACAATGGTTAAAAAGTATCAATTTGAAAAAGTGAAACTGCACGATGTAAAGTGGCGGTGGTAGTTGGTAGTGGTGAAGGGTTCCGCTAGTGGCCGTGTTGTTGTAGTGTGCGGCGCCCGTTATAAGACCCGGCCCGGGCTCACATACCACTACACGCACTCACACAAGGAGGGCAAGTGTGCGGCAGTGACGGGCGAGGAGGAGGCGAGTAGTGATGCCACCGCGAGCACCGCTGCCCCTCCCACCCCCCCGCCCCCGCCCACGGCCCCGGCCCCCGCCGCAGCCCCGATGTTCCAGGACAACGCAGGTTGGCAGACCCCTCAGTTCCATGACAGTTACCTCACCTTCCTAAACACCCCCGGTACGCTCTTCTTTGCCTATCTTTATTTTCTGCTCGTCGTAGTCTCGCTTGACTAGTTTCGTTTTGCTTGCGCTTTTCAGTATTTGAGTTGGAGGTTGAATTTTTTTACACCATTTTGTCGTTGTCTTGGTCATGTTGTGTGTTGTTTTGCTAGTTTTTTTTTTTTTTTTTTTTTTTTTTTTTTTTTTTTTATATATGTGTATTCGGGTTTTTAGTTTTATATTATTTTCATTGTTTGTTTTTGTTGTGTGATGTTGTGTTATGTTGATTTTTATGTGTCACACTGTGTGGGATAGTCGTTGAGCAGGTGATGTATCATAGTAATAGAACGGGTTTGTCCATCATTTATGTTTATTATTATTATTATTTTTTTTTTCTGTAGATCAAGTTGTTTGTGGTATTTGATGACTATTACTGCATATATGTAGCAGAACAATATTTACTTACAGTGTACTTATTGACTGGTTATTAAAGTAAAAACATGAGATAGTAATGTTATCCTAATGGGAAAATGAAAAATATACGGGGCAGCTTTTCTTTACTGAAAAGTGAACAAAACACTTGAGATTGAAATAAAGACAAAGTGCTGATTTCAATCTATTGTGAACATGGGGCTTCATACCAACTAGATTAACAATAAATAATACAATAACAACCCCAATATATAAAAAACACAGACAGTATAATTAAATAAAAATGTTTTACAATAATTTTTAGAGAATGAAAAACTCATTGGAAATTCCATAGATTCTCGTGGACACCCTGTAAAAATGGGATGTTAAAGTTTTTAAAATAATTATTGGAAAATGACAAAATAATTCCATTAATATATGCGTAATACACCGTGAAAGAAATTTTCTATACACCAAAGGACTTTATCTGCAAAATTTGTAATTTTTCTAAAATTTATTGGCATTTGATATTTTTTGCCTCAATGATGGTGATACAGGGTTTATTTTAAAACACAACCCACAATTTAAAATAAAAACTTGTAAACATATTACATTACTTTCATGATCCATGTTTTTATTACATTTTTTTATACCTAGTAAAAAAAAATATATATATGTTCAGTTTTCATGTTTAAACAGACCACTGTCAACCTCTGTACAATGTTCTGTTGTATTTAATAAACGTCTGGACTCTTTTTAAAAAAAGACTTTAGTTAATCAAGTTACTAAATTTATGTTTAAAACATTTCTTCAATATTTTTTGGGTTATTTTCATATGCCATTGGCAGATCTTACACGGTCAATACGGATCACGATATTTGGATTGTGATCCTGGATCACAATATGGATAGAGCCAAATATAAATAAAGTCAAATATTGATGTGTGATCCATGCATGACACATCAATATTTGACTTTACACACTCAATCCAGGATCACGATCCAAATTTCGCGATCCGTATCGACTGTGTAAGATCTGCCATTATCTTTATGTGTCCCCAAAGGAAGTTATGGTGTGGGCTTAAATTTAGAGATCTCACATGTTGCTTTCTTCTTCCAGTTAATGTTTTTCAATAATAAACTAATTGGAAAAGGATTGTATCCTCATACAAGATCTCTAGAATTAAGTTCCCCGATATTTTCATCTGGATTTATACAGGGTTAGGCAAAAGTCTGGACACCCCCAGTTAACTTTTTAACACATTGCAGTAGGGAAACCAAACTCGGCACATGTTTACAACATAAAAAATGGCACTTTTTCATCAACTACACAACTTTGCCCCTGCCCCCAAAATGGGGTATTTTGGGGGCAGCCCCAAATTTTTAAATGTAAACCCCTATTGAGTGACCCCTCATTTTGAACGGTTTATCAAGAGAAATGCAATAGCGCAAACCGGAGGTCAATATCTCACCCCTAACCATAATGGCAGCCATTTCAAAATTTGAGATAGGTTGATTGACATTGAATAAAATGAAATCGGAAAATAGCTATTTTAGAAATGAGAATTTTTAAAACTATTTTCAAATTGAACCTAATACTAAAACAGAATTAGTAGGTTAAATTCTAAAATAATTTTTAAAATGTGTATTTCTAAAATATTTATTTTCCGATTTAATTTTATTCAATGTCAATCAACCCATCTCAAATTTTGAAATGGCTGCCATTTTGGTTAGAGGTGAGATATTGACCTCCGGTTTGCGCTATTGCATTTCTCTTGATAAACCGTTCAAAATGAAGGGTCACTCAATAGGGGTTTACATTTAAAAATTTGGGGCTGCCCCCAAAATACCCCATTTACAATACCCCATTTTGGGGGCAGGGGCGAAGTTGTGTAGTTGATGAAAAAGTGCCGTTTTTTGTGTTGATGACGTGTGCCGAGTTTGGTATTCCTACTGCAACGCGTTAAAAGATTAATTGGGGGTGTCCAGACTTAAACTTGCTTGACCATCTCAAATTTTGAAATGGCTGCCATTTTGGTTAGGGGTGAGATATTGACCTCCGGTTTGCGCTATTGCATTTCTCTTGATAAACCGTTCAAAATGAGGGGTCACTCAATAGGGGTTCACATTTAAAAATTTGGGGCTGCCCCCAAAATACCCCATTTTGGGGGCAGGGGCAAAGTTGTGTAGTTGATGAAAAAGTGCCGTTTTTAATGTTGTAAACATGTGCCGAGTTTGGTTTCCCTACTGCATCGCGTTAAAAAGTTAACTGGGGGTGTCCAGACTTTTGCCTAACCCTGTAGAAGAGAAAACATATGAAAATAACTCAAAAGATATTAATGAACTTGAGACAAACATAACAAATAAATGTAAACAAGTAAACAAAAATAAATAAATAAATAAATAAAAACATGAGCTTCCTAAAAAAGGTGTCCAGAAAGTTACTAAAGAGAGCAGGACATTTTATAAATGGTAGTGGTGGTGTGCTTGGACACCAAAACAAAACATCATGCAATGCTGCAAATAGTTGTAATAAATGTTAATAAAAATGAAATGTCACCAATGATGTGTTATATTTCAATTTGTGGGTTGCCTAAAAGAAAAACCCCTGTTTTCACTTAAACTAATCATGTCCTTCCACTATTGTCTCTGAATTTATTGTCTTTATACATCACAGTTACTTGTAAGCCATCGTTTTAAAGTTAACTTGTCCCAATATAAAATGACCCGATTCATTAGATAGTCGTTTTTATAAATTATGGTATATTTTAATCAAGTTATAGCTCCAATCCAAACTTGTCTAGTGTATGTGTGTTGCAGTTTGAGTTTTTAGTGGTTTAATCACTAACAGTGTTAACCTAATTGTTTTCCTGAGACCCATCGACCTCTTAGAAAATTATTTAGAAATACGAAAGTTCTAGATGTTATGAAGCTGTGTTCAAATAGGTGCTCATTGACTTTGATCTCCATTATTAGTCTTACAAAACACAGTAGACACAATAAATCTTTAAAAAGTCGTGCGTTCTCCCTTAGCCTCATAACTTGACTAGACGAATGCCACGGCACATGACCAGTCATCCTAGCTGCAGTAGGTAACAATGAGTACACTAAAAATAAAGGTCACTCATATTCATGAAATACGGTATGTTTGGTGACGCCAAGAGTTCTGAAAATGTTAACTGACCAGAGCTAGAAATACCACCAAAGAAGGAGGTATATTAAAATTACTCTTCAAATTGCAAAAAAAGCAAAAGTAAATTCCTGCTTGGATTTAATGACACTGCCACTTAATCAAAACACATATATATTAGGGATGGGTCGGTTGTTAAGTCGGTTTTATCAGACTTGATCAGACATGTCAATTTTCAGTTTATCGGGTTTTTTTCTCTAACTAAAGATAACAAATTGAAACAGAAATCAATTATAAAGGAAAGGACGTTTGGTTCTTGGAAGATAACAATACAATTGTAATATGAGACGATAGATTGAATGCGGAACACCTGCCAATAATAGCTATATTGTTTGGCATCTGGTTGGCCGGCGATCACTTATCTGATTTACATCCTTATCGGTTCCCTAGTACATTATATTTGGTTTCTGATCCAAATGTCGTACCAAAACAAAATATAGCTCATTTTTTCATCTGATTTTCACAAATTGAATAAAACTTAAATCAAAGTTGTACAACTTATAGTTTAACCTGTATAGGTGAAATAATGTTATTATTATGTTGTTTTCAATATTTAACTAAAAAATACCACAACAGTCCTTATTTTTTATAAATGTCTAGAATTATTATTTTACTGAATTCAAACTAAAAATAATTATCCAAACAAAATTCATTTCTATAACACATAATAACAAATAATAATAAAAAAAATTAGACATGGAATAACAAAACATTTCTTAAGCCATGAGGGTGTCTCTAATTATTTTTTAAATGGTTGGATTCTATTCTATTCTCCCACATATTTCATCAATTCTTAAAAAAATACAATAATCAAAAACATATTTGTAGGAAAAGGATAGGACACAGCTAACTCACCTTGAAAAGTATTGATGATCTTGACAGAACACAAAAAACTAAAAATTTTGTTATATTTCAAATAACTGTGTAGTCTTTTTCAAACACAAAGAGAAGTTTAGTTCTTTGTCTAGTTGTTTAATTCTAGTTGTCACTTCTCTTGGTGTTTGAAAAAGACTACTAGTCGAAATATAACAAATTTTTTAGTGTTTTTTTTGTGTTCTGTCAAGCTCATCAATTCTTTTAAGGTGAGTTAGCTGTGTCCTATCCTTTTCCTACGAATATGTCAAAGCTAAGTGCTTTTCCGTTGAAATCCTATCCTAATATTCAAATACAATAGTTTTTATCTTTCAGCTTTAATTTTTTATTAAAATTGCAAATTTACCCGCTAAAATGATTGTATTGCTTTTTGACTACTTTCAGATAAAATATAAGGTCAGTTATATAGTAGGATAAATATTTAATATTTATAAATTTTCTTGCAATCACTAACAAGCCTTATTTGAAAGTATCAATGTTTAAAAGGCAGAAAATAGGAATCAGCCTGATTTTAGATAGTAACTTTGAGTTGTTTCATGTTTACATTGATAATAAACCGAAAAACCGACAACCGGGGAAAATCCGAACGGAAACCGAACCGATAAATTTTGCAACCTACCCATCACTAAAATATATATATATATATTGTATGGCTTTCATAGTCAGCCACCAACTTCTGAGAAATATAAAAGATACTCCGCAGTGCATAGCACCTGCGTCAATACGTTTAAAACTAAACTAAAACAAACATTTATGAACTCTATAAAGCTAAATCCAGGGCGCTAAGCCATTGCATCCAAGCTTCACTTGCACAATGCAAATCAAAACCTATGTCAACTGATGACACTTATACTACTTATAGGCTACGAAATATGTACACACTGTGGTTCATGTATTGCACACACGGTGGACGATAATATATAAACAGTAAGACGAGATATGTAGCCTATAATTAGTATTATATCCACAGTTCAGGTGCTTTATAATGGATTTTAATGTTAACACTAAGCATGCAATGTTCATCCTCATTCTCTCTATATTTATTCTCTGAAGGAGGATGACTAGTTGAAAGCGATTGCGTCGAACAATTTAACATGATACGATATTTTAAAGAGCAGTTTAACAGTTAAGAGTTTTGAACCGATTTCCTTCACGAAATGCTGGTTTAGAGTGTCAAAAGTGTGAAATGTAAGGGCCCATCCCCTGAGCTTTTCACATTTAAGCAATAATTTAATAGTCATTTCAAGCATTTTGATTGTTTTAAAGTACGCATAACTGATCATTTGGTTTTAGCATGGCATTATTGTGTAAAAATGTAATAAAATTATTGACACATTTTCTCAAAAAATATTTGTGGATCTGTAATTGTGTCTAAAACTGAAGCAACATTTTGGAAATTTTATAAATGTATGATTGAATAAAGGATGTAAAGGTGTAAATTTACGAGGAAGAAGGTTTACCTTTGACCCGTGACAGTAAAGATGTAATGTCTCAGTTGATTGGCGTTCCCTGTCCGCGAGGAGTAACATATATTTTCAGTGTACTCATTGGTGGATGTAAAATGTTAGCATTAGTAATGCGCGATTGCAAGATGTTCCGTTTTTAGAAATATTTCAATTTTTTAGTGTTCCCAATAATGAATTTGAAGGAATTAATTCGAAATAGTGCCTTCAATTTTACAAATAACGACGCTAGGCGCTACCAATGTATATGACATTACTGTGCAAGTAAACATCTGTTTATCCTGTTACAACACAATCTTTTACAGGCATAGTTTAGGACGGTTTTTCCAGTCAGTCGGTGATGTCGGGGTCAATGTCCTGCATTGTACGGTATTTTTAGTGTAGTCTTCAGTATTTTAGTGTTATTTTCTGTGTATCAGCAGTCCATTTTTTGGTATTAAAACGTTACCTTTTTAAAGTTAATTATCGGTTAAATGGTGCAATCCACAAAAAACCGTTTATTTGTGTGGGACTAAATATTTGTCATGGTTTTTTTTTTGTTTCTAGTAATTTATCATCTGAAGAAATTTGTATAACACTACATAACAATTTGTTACAATGAGTTTTATATTATATCTAAATTACAAATTTATTTCATAAATGTTAAAATGTAAATACTAGGTTAGGTAAATTATTTATTAATAAATTAAAATATGTGTACAGTAGATCGAAGAAAAATTGATTACATTTGTTGATTTTTAAAACCTCTGTTGTCTCTTTCGAATGCAGAAGAAACATTCGATAACATTTAGAATGGATAAAACAAAACGTTTTGAAATGTTAATCTTGTAATTGCGCATCACTAGTTAGCATTAACGTTAGTGGTAGTGGGGAGCTGAAGTCGAATAGTAAGAGTTGAGAGTGAGTCTCTACATTGTCTAACCTGGTTGTTTGATCTGTTAAGGCTGACCGTGGAGGGACGGACGGACGGGACGCCTCTCGCTCTTACTATTGCGACTTCACCCCGCCACGACCGGCGTCAAATCCGTAAACCAGCTAGTGTCTTCCCGTCACGCCGAACGAACTGTTACTGTTACGACGACCGACTGCAGTCTGGCCCTACCGGCTTGAATTAATATAGTGCTAATAGTTGAATACACGATACCGGTTTCCCACACTCG
Organism: Neoaliturus tenellus; assembly: GCA_030545055.2. Classification (NCBI taxonomy): domain Eukaryota; kingdom Metazoa; phylum Arthropoda; class Insecta; order Hemiptera; family Cicadellidae; genus Neoaliturus; species Neoaliturus tenellus. Next base: position 55,593,661 of record CM061536.1, on the reverse strand, counting down.
TTTCCGAAGCGACCAGTCGAACATTTATAATTGGTCGTACAGAGTAAATGAATTGTTCCCCGTTTGTTTACTTTTCAAGATTTCTAAGTGAGTGATAGGGATTTTAAGGAAAAAGCACTTGGTTTTTAACATTTTAGTAGAGGAAAAAGATAGGACTCAAGTCACCTTCAAAAATATTGATGAGCTTGACGGAATCACAAACACTCATAAAAGTACTTAAGATTGTTCTATTTCTACCATCTGTGTAGTCTTTATCTAATACAAAGAGAAAAGGCAGTTACCCAACAGTTTTTGAATTTTATCTCCAATCAATGTGTTTTACACTGTCGAAATATCTTAGTGCTTGTATGTGTATTTGTGTTTCTGTAAAGCTCATAAATAATTTTAAATAGTTTTAAATTTGAGCTAGCTTTGTCCTTTTTTTCCTCTACGGAAACAAAGTAAGTGATCAACATTTAAATTCCCATTGAATAATTTCATTTTGTATCATGAGCGAATAAATTTGTAAAAATGCGGTTACGGAAATCAAGGGATGGATCTTTTATAAATTAAATGGCAGCCATCATTTGGAGTTCAGGCTTGCCCTAAATATTTAGCACTATATAATTTAAGCTTGTCGGTCCAGTGAGTCTGTTTGCTGTGAAAATCAACTGCCAATTGTTATTATTTATTACTAGGTAATTTATACATAGTGGATGTTGTGTAAGTGAAGCTCGGTCCTGTATTTATTCACATTATTTATTTATATTTAACTTTATTGAGTTTTAGTTTGGCGTCGCTCGCATATTTATTATCTATCGAGGTTGTGTTTTAACTATTATAGTGGTAGTTTATTTATTGGAGTTATAGTTTTGTTGATGCTGGCTTGTTGAGTTAGGGGCATAATCGAACTCTGTGATAAGTTGTTTTTGCGGCGCTGTCGCCGCGCCGTTCACTCCCTTTGTTATATATTGTATCCACTACTATCGCAATACTATTTATCGTAGGTTAGCTAGGGTGTGCCGGCTCAGTGTGAGGGACCAAACGTGTCATGTGTCGTGGCCTTGCAATCCGCAGTTATTGTCTTTATATGCATGCAATACAACAATTACACATTTTACACCTGTTTTTATTTCCCTGCCTCGCTCTTTGATGAACGTGTTTTTGCTCTAACTTTGATACGTCAAGGGAAAAGGGATGTTATTTTCGCTGTAAAAACTTGACAAGAAGGCATATTTTCTTTGATCACTTTTTTAGATGTTATTTTTACTCAATGGTTATTTTCCAAAACATTTACATTTGTTTTTAACTGGTGACATAATTAAATTGTGTTTTCTTAAACCCTAGCATATATGTAGAATTGGTGAGCTATTACTCAAAACTGTGTTTTTTTTCAAATAAGCATTTTAAAAATTTGTTTAAAAAGCATTTTTTAAGATATACTTTTCTTACTTTTTTTAACAAGAATATCTCAATTCGTGAAAAATGGGAGTTCCCTTTTTCCTTGGCAAATTATAGTTTCAGCATCATGAAACAAATATTATTTTCAATACTGATTTCATAATAAAGTAGTATGCAACTTGAACAGATCAGAGTAGAACCTGCAGGAATTTTCACATTTTGATTTATAATTTAAATTGGTTACTCTGAAAACATCAAAAAGAGTTTAATAAGTAATACATTTAAATTGAATTTGAATTAAACTTAAAATGTTAACGTGTCGGGTGTAGATTAGATGCTTATTTATATCTATAATTAACAACCTATTAAAAACATCTAGATTTAAAGCAGAGGCTTAAAAAAGAATTTTGAGATGCCATAGTGAAATTAATTTATATTGTACCAGCCGTTCAACTACAGTTAAGTTTTGCTTTTTCAAATTACAGTACAGTAAACTTCCTCTAATCCAGCATCCTACGATCCAGCACGACTTTTTAAAAATATTTGCATCAATAGGAATATAAATATGAGTTCAAGTTTGTTTGGGATCGGAAGTTGCTAGAGAATAACACACAAGTATAAAGCATATATCGGCAAGCATGGTGGGGAGACGAGTCATCTTCGGCCGACATAGGGTGATATTGTATAATTTCAAAATAAACTTTCTGTAAGCCTACAGTGCCTATTTTACTGCCATAATAATTTATTTTTCATTGCAGTATGCTATACAATGTTTATATTCTGTAACATGTTTAAACGCCATTTTTCTTCATATTTTTATATTACCATTCATCCTGTAATCCAAAATAATTTATAATCTGGCATGTGTCAAGTCCGGGACTTGCCGGATTAGAGGAAGTTTACTCTATCCTAAAAATATAATTTTACAAACTGTTTGTTGAAAATTACATTGCATAATTTATGACCTACAGTAAATTAAAGAATGCTAAACATTCACTTTATGTTTGTATATAGCCATCAGTGTTAACAATGACTCAAATTACTTAACATTGCAGTGGCCAGTGAGTTTAGAAATACAGAAGAGTAGGTAATAGACAGAATGAGATGGGGAAATAAGTAAATTTTTATAACATCCCTATGAATTGTCAAGATTTGCCTTTAGTCTAAATCCGTCAATGTCCTGAATCTTTTTCGGGGGTATCAGTACTTAAAATCCATAATATCTCTGGACTACAATGCAGATTAGGCAATCCTTATCTCCGTCAACATCCCAATTTCATCAGCATAAAATTATATTAACATAATATTATTAATGTGAAATAATTGACAAATTGTACTCTCTGAAGATGTTGCGTTTGTAACAAAACATTTTAGAATAATTTTATGCCGACAAAATTAAACTGTTGACAGAGGTAAGGATCACCTATTTATCAGAACTGTATGGATCCAACACTAGCAAACGTCCCACTCTCATTAGCATCTGCCTTATCAAAATTTTTGGCTTAAACCAAACAAGAAGCAATCCCAGTTAGTGAATTTCATATAAAAAGCACTTTATATGAAAGCGACGTAAGCATTAATAACGTATAATAGGTTACCATCTCTCGCGGTGCCTGTCAAAAGTACGACAACATTTCCCAACTGCCATTTTATAAAATTATAGCAAATTATTAGCTAATTTTAGTTACAGTAGACATCCTAAAATTAAGCTACCTCGGGGCGGGAGCCTCGGCCGGATTTCAAAATGTCCATATTAACTGGCAGATTATTGAAAATATTAAACATAAATGTATTGCTGTTTAATATTTTCATGTATAATAAAGTATGTATAATAAAGTTGTACATACACTAACAGGGTGTAGTGTATGTATAACTACGAAGAGAAGCAATCTCGGCTAGTTAATGAATACTTTGCTATCGACTTTAACAGTCATAATTTACTTGCTCAGATGTGTAGTTAATGATAATAGGGCGGAAATGACGGTTGGACAACATACTAGCGGTCGATAGCAAAGAAACTGCATTTAATTGACGATACCAATACTGATCGAATGTTTTAGCCTGCTACCGGCTAACAACAAAGATAGTAAAGTTCAAATAGGACCACGTCTAGTAGTGACAAAATTCAAGTCTTGATCGTAAGTCATAATCGGGTCTCGAAATACAAAAACACATGACCAAAACTGCTCTTTAGCACAATATTTCAGATTAGTACAGACGTCTGACATATAATTTACAGGAAATTTTCAGTTGAACTTAGATATTTTATTAATTGAACATGTATCCAGTTGACTTTTGTCTATTTTAGCCGTGGGAAACGTCCTCCGCCCAATGTTTGATTTCTAGAATCCCGCTGGCGGATTATCCCGCGACCGGACCATCCGAGGCCCAGTTAGAGGGCTTTTATTGTATATGTGGAATGGCAGCCGCACTGCTAATTTTAATTAGATGGTCAACAATTTTAATATAATTATAAATTATTCCCTATATATCACTATCATGGGCGGAGTTTCGGGGGGGGCCTGGGGGGGCCGGGCCCCCCCCCCCCAAAATTTCATAATTTTGATGTAAAAAAACCAAGTTTAGGAGCTAAACAATTATCCATTCGGCTAACGGTCAAAGTTTTATCTCACTTTAACTTACTCTATAACACTATTTTCTATATTTACATTTTCTACTTATGTTCATTTTTTATACTGAAAAGAAAATTTAACAATAATACATTATGTAAATTAAACACTATTTTGTAGATCGCTGAAGGAAAATATGACCTTAGGCCCTACAGTTGGCAAAACTGACTGCCAAACTCAGGTGGGTAGGCGCCGCGCCCAGTGGTGTAGTGGGGCGGGAACGCGTGGGAACGGCGTTCCCACACTGGTTTTCGAAAACCCGGGATATCCGGGAAGTCATATCTTTCTTTGCAGGGAATTTGACAAATACATCAAGCGTTCCCACACTGTAAAATGTGCCACTACACCACTGGCCGCGCCATACTACTACGCTGAAATGTATCTTAAAAATAGCTTTATACGTGTATATCTTTACACTTTGAATTAGTAAATATGTAAAATTAACATTATTCACTTTATATTCAACTTTTTATTCGTCAGTATGCTATTACACCGGCAGAGTTTAAGTCAGTTTCACAATACACCGTAGGCCTACTCATGATTGATAAGTGTTCGGCCTGGAAGACTAGCGGTCACCGCTATTTAAAAAATACACATAGTAAAACAAAATGTATTTTTGAGGACATTATGGTTATTAAGTGGAAAAACAATATAGCAATAAAACTGCTAGAAGCTTAAGGTTACGCCTTAGGATCAATGGTATTATCGTTGGTGTGCGACGTGTGGTTACCAAATCTATTAAAAAATAACAATTCAAGTTTATAATTTTTTATTACTTTCCCCATCACTTTTTTGTGCTGGGCCGGCTCCTGCGGCTGTTGACAGCAGAGGTGCGTGAGGCAGTGCTAGCGGTCGCCGACGACCTCACGTTGTTGAGAGCGTTCGCCCTCCGTTTGGCTGTCAAGAACCCCTGCATGCGCGAGATGAACAGACTCGTGTGTATAGCGGCCTTCATCTTGCGCTTGGCATTAAACTCCTTGAGTGCTTCAAAAGTCTGCTCACGGTGGGGGAAGGGCGTGGTGGCGAGGCGTATCCGCGCGAACCACGGGTGCTGCAGTGCCTCCGCGGCCGTTAGCCGATGGCACGGCACCACGCAGAGCAGCTTCTGGATGAGGTCACGCGCCTCGGCTGTTACGTTTTGCCACGACGGTGAATCTAATGAGTAGTCGCCCGCTTTGATCAGCATCTCCAGTTTACGTGGATCAGGGTGGTAGAACGGTTGGTACCCGGCTAGCAGTATGTACATGATGACGCCGCACGACCAACAATCCACCGGTTTCCCATATGGTTTCATCTCCAATATCTCGGGGGCCATGTAGTTAGGAGTGCCAGACAGGCCGAACCATTTTATTTCATCGCCATCGACTTCAACCGCGAGCCCAAAGTCGGCCAGTTTGATGATCTTCTTCTCCTTGCTCTCTAGCAGGATATTCTCCGGTTTGAGGTCACGATGGACGACGCCATGCTTGTGACAGTATCTCACCGTATCTAACAGCTGGAACATGCATTTCGCCGCGAGCTCTTCCGTGTAGTTTCCATCACGGGTGACGAGATCATCAAAAAGCTCCCCTCCGGTCACTAGATCAAATAGAAAAACGTGAATTTTCTCCATACTGATCACTTTGTGCAACACGACGATGTTTGGGTGCCTTAATTTTTTACAAACGCGTGCTTCTGTTTCCAATTTTATCATGTCCCTTTTGGTCAATTTTAACTTTTGGATGATTTTGGCCGCATAGAACTGGTTTGTTTGCAAGTCACAGCATTTATAAACCACGGCGAAAGCGCCTTTTCCTAATACCTCCTGCATTACATATCTGTTTTCTATTATAGATGGTACGTTACTAGTCGGGGGGTCGGGCATAACAATAATTGATAATTGTAGAACAAACTTGGTTTATTAAAGAAGATAATTATTGTAGGTGAAGATTTCTAACTTGTCCAATCTAATTTGAAAAGATTAAATTGGTTGTCATGGCAATTTGTAAGTTATTTAGTGCTGTGAGGGTAGAAGAAAACTATAAGCTGCCATTAAACTTGTGTAAATCAAATACAGCAGAACCGGTCATACCCGATCTTCCCACGGCCGACTACTCCAGATATCCGAGTATCATACACAATTCGTTGGCGACCCTGAAACTGAGCCTGATCTCCACTATGCTTTGGTTTGCATCACAAACTGTCATTCTAACCAAGTTTCCTGAAGTGGAATTCGCTCTGACAATAATCTTGCATAGTTATATATTTTTTAATGTCAATACTGATTGGGTTTTCCCCTCCCGTTTGTGTATTACTCCTCTCCATATCTGAGCTTCGGGCTGTTTCGACGATGGCCCAGACCTGTCATGTTTGGATATGAGAGGAGAACTGTTCTACCGTACGCAAAACCAATCCGGCAAATATAAATTTTTAGCCGTGGTTACCTGGACTTAGTTGCTTACCACTTTCTTATCCCTTCTTCTGTCACGGCCTTAAGCACATCAGAATGTGAGATTTTTGTTACACACATCGACACACATTAATGGCCAATTGTTATTTAGTTCCAAATAAATACAGTATCTCCAAGACTAACTTGTTAATGATGAAAATAATATGGTGCCTGAGGACCAATACTTGCGCATTTGCACACTTTTAAGAATTGAGTTAGTTCTTTTACGGTTATCAGGTGAGAAAAATTGTTTCAGTTTTTTATTGTAGTTTTGATTTAAATAGCTATACAACAGGGTCAGGCCAATTTCATACAGACGCTAAGAAAAGCGCTAATGCAATGCAACATAATTACATTCCCTCCCAGTCGATGTCCAAAGTACAATATCGATCAGCAATTTTCCTAAACCTTGTTGTGCTTGTTTTGACAGATAGTGATCATGGGCGGAGTTTACCTCTGATTGCTGGGGGGGCCACCGGGGGTCAGTGATCAAGGACATTTAAATACAAATATCCTCTACATTCAGGTTGACACACAGCCGTCTTTAACTAGGCCGCGGCGTTCGAAGTTCGAAGTAAACACTTATAGTGGATAGAACAGTCTGATACCAGTAGTTTGGGGGTACAAATACAGTCATGACACTTGGTCAGTTTTTATGGAACTCAGAGGAATGGGGAACTGCAATAGCGCTCCCGTTGTCTAGACTCGCAATAAGTGATTACGTGTTTGAACTGTTTTAATGCTTTATTAACTAAAGGATTGTCCATATAGTAAATGCACGACATTTTTATAAAAATAAATCATATACAGAGTGTCTTTAAATACGCCACCTGACTTCATAATATGGTTAATTGGGTCAAAATAAGCAAAAAAGATCATATAAAGGTATATCCTAAAATGCATATTAACCTCCAAACAATATCCGCCATATTGTTTTTCCACTTAATAACCATAATGTCCTCAAAAATACATTTTGTTTTACTATGTGTATTTTTTAACTCAAAATGAGGGGTGTGTGAGTAGTGATTTTTTATTTTGAATTAAGTTTTTGAAAAAAACTCATGAGTTTCGAGCTTTTTTGCGTAGAGTTTTCATTCTAGTTATCTGTTTGCCAAAAAATGGTTTTAATGAATAAAACCAAGATAATAGTAGGTTACCTATAAATAAATAAATTAACTAATTAACGAATCGCCCCTAATGAATGATAACAACAATATTTTGTATTTATATGTGTTTTACTAGGCCATGCATTTATCTGGCAAGTGTTTATAATATAACAGACTAAATTAGGGAAATTCATTTAAATTTGCCTCTTATTACTTCCCATTTATTAAATTTTCATCTATTACTTTAATCAACACAAAGGTACAAAACTAATCAATACAATGTCCATTGATCATGAGTGCAGGGTTCATAGAGTCAATAGTTAGCCCATATAAATGATAATCATCAAACTTCTGCACGATAATACGTTTTGAATGTCAATATACCTGAAAAACTTATCACTATTCCATTTAATATTTTTTACAAAGAAAATAATAAAAACAAATGTCTTATAGTGCTGAATTTTATGAACAGTACCAGGGGGACCGAGCTTTGTTCTCACACAAAGCTCGTTCGCTTCGCTTACTCCCCAAGCTGACGGGTGCTGCACTTTGTATTAGTTGTCTTAAACTACAGGTTAAAGATGTAATACATTGGTTTATATCTACAGTTATCAGCTGATTTTTGTTCAATTAATAAAATCTCCATAAGGATAACATGGAAACTTTGAAGGGCTCTAGCGCGAAAACCGGATTTTTCCCAGCTATGGAACCAGCTCCAATCGATTTCTGATGGCCAAAACCCCCATATTCAATAAAAAAAATCATAAATCCTTGGAGCGAAAAAAAACGTTGCCCGTACAAATGGAGCTTGTTTTAGAGTATAAGATAAGATATAAGATACATCTCTCAATCAAAGGTGGCAGTATTGACCATGTGTCCACCAATTTGTTTGAACTACGCCATCTAGTTATCTATCTTCTATCTCACTCGGATCGAATAGATAGCCGAAGAACACAATGAAACATAACCTCTTTCAATATTACAACATACATCTAAGTTGATTATAATTAAAAAATTCATGGGTTCTCTTTAACAAATGAGATAGAAAAGAATTTCAATCTGATTTTAGGTTACAATATTTGTAATGTACAAATATAGTTATAATTTTCTTTTCATAAGTCAGCTAGAGAACTCGACTCGAACTAACGTGTTTTTTCCGAAACTTTGAGTCGAGTAGTATATACTAGGCTCGAAAAATACTCGATACTCGAGTACTCGCACTCACCTATTCAAAACAAATTTTATTTCATGTGTGGAAAAATTTACTAGTATAGTATTGCTTTGCATTTTAAAATTTTATCTCCGACCGTCGCAATTAGCCCATATAATGAAAAGTCCTTTATTATCACATAACGTTTTACTTCCTTTCAGCTCAGCTGGTAAAACGGGTGAAATTATTGGTATTATAAAGTAATACATAATTATCTTACATAAAATTGTTTAAATTGTGAGTCCAATAGGTTATTTTTTTATTTTCCCAGTATTTGGTTGTAAAACAGTCTTCAATTTAATTTTGTTTTGATTTTCTTCTTAAGTTGTCTTTCACTTAAGTATTTCGAATCATTGGGTAAAGTATTAAAATTTTGACTTCCATTTCATTATTTTATCTTGCTTCTTGAATATTTAAATAAAGATATACCGTATTCAATTTGTTTTGGTTTCTTGTATTATATAGATGGATATCCAAATTTTGAATAGTTCTTTTTTTATATGTAATAAATTTCGAATTATATATAATGATGCCAAAGTTAATTTATTAATTTTTTTTAATAGTGTGCAATGTGTTTTAGCTTTAACACCTGTAGTTATTCTTATTATTTTTTTAATTTTTGTTTTGTTTTAAATACTATTTATATGGTTGGCCTTCCCTAACCTATAAATTTTTAACATGTTTATTAGAGTAATATACCAAATTTAAGTTGGGCTTAGATAACACGTTCGCTACCAGCCACCTCATTTGTGCGGCAGTCAGGCCACTTCCTCAGCCCACCAACAAAATCATGGACTTCCCTGAAGACCGGTCCTATTGGTTGTGGCATATGCCACAGACCACGAATAGAATCTGTCCAAAAGTGTTGCCAACTGTCCAATGACGTCAGAGATCATCCTAGCCACAGACCAAGCGCCGCACATATGTGGCTGAAAATCCTGTAGACTGTGCTAAACTATGTAACCTTTAAAATAGACTGTTCCGAGGAAACGTCGTATTTAGTATCAAGGAACCATCATCACAGATCTGCGGCGCAGTCTATTTTAATGAGCCCAGCCACCGCAGATCTGCGGCTGTGGGCTTGGAGTAGATCTTGCCCGCCGCAAAACTGCGGCTGCGGTCTGTTGTTACAGTTATTTTTTTATATTTTGGTTAGGAACGTGTTAAAGTATTGTATCCAGTGATTTTATTCAGCCTTTAAGCCATTCGTCAGAGCACAAGTGAACTTCTCACCCGTATGTTAAAGGCACTCATAACATAATACATAGCATATACGCTGTAAATCAATCTCAAATGTTTAAACTGAATCAAAACAAAAACAACTTATTAGATTTGTAAAATACTTGTGAAACAAAGTTTAAAGATCCCTGTAGGCATAACCCGCCCCCCCCCCAAAAAAAAAAAAAAAAAAACGTTATATATACAAACAAAGCTAAGGGAATTGCAAATATTTAAAAGTAAAGCATATTTTTATATTTTAATTCTATTCTTAATTCTTATGACTAAGAAATAACTCAAACATGATTATGGTTTTAGACCATTACATACTAGGGCTATATTATTCAATATATGACTGTTCATTTTTACACCATAGGATTTTTGTAAATTTTATCAATTGCATTCTCGTCTTTGGTCACTGAATAATGTCTCGCTCTTCGTCTACCTGCAATAGACTCTCAAATTTGGATAGTCATATTTTAAATTAATTGGCTAATGTGGACAAAATTCAGTTTAAAAGATATAAAAATATACAGTAGAACCTTGATATATCGAACCTTAATATATCAAATTTTTATAACAAAGTTCTTCCAAAGTTCTTGTTTTATTGTTGAAGGGTTATCCAGGATAACCTCAATATTTTTAACTTTGGTAGCGCCAATGCACAACCTAGAACCACTACATATCATAGTTTTGATTGCAAAACCTCAAGGTAAGTTAAAAAATAACAATAAAGTGAATCGTTGAACTCACACATTTTATTTTTGTTGCATCCTGTTTGAAAGAAACTCCATCTTGCGTGAGCCACTGATATTTTATGTGACTTGTAGCATCAGTACTATGTCCATTCTGATGGTCCATGCATACTGACGTAATCAGTTCAAAATTTAACCCTTGAGAGGACGCTAAGCGGAGGAATCCTCCGGGTCAATTTTTGTTGTTGTGGGAAATATTTATCTTTTGGTTGACAGCACTGGTCCTTTTGTGTAGCTGTAGCCCCCCTCCTCACCATGTATTTGACGTACCCTTATCCCGCTTTCAGCGTCCAGGGTCAGTTTGACGAGCGCTGTCCTGAGGTGCTGGACGATTCCTCCGTGAGCGTCCTTGTGTGTTTTGTGAACCCGGAGGAAGAGTCCGTGTGCGATCGTTTTTTATTTGGTTACCCGGAGGAAGAGTCCGTGTGCGATCGTTTTTTATTTGGTTATTTGTAATTGTTTAGGCTACAGTTGCCTGTTTAGATTTGTTTTTAATTTAAGTAACTTTTTATTTTTCCATGTATAACTGTTTGAATTGATTGTAGTATCATTGTTATACCATTTAATTTATGGTTTATGCAGGAACACGTCATAGTATTTTTATATAATCTGATAGTTCAGTTTTATACAAAATATTTTTTTTTTGTACCCCAAAACGTTATTTTTACTACTTTCATACTATTTTACAAAACTGTTATTGAAAAATATTAAGTTTTAAGTAAAAAAAAGTGAAATATGTTTTGTATAATTCATAATAGTTATAATTATTTTATTTGTTAAATTAACTTTACCATTCTTGCTCTGTCTTGCAAGGATATTGCGTGAAATCTATTTTACAATCATTTTCTGTTTTTATTTCAAACAATAAAAGTATTTATAATACATTTTGTGCATTTATTTAAAACCCGGAGGAAACCTCCTTGAGCGAGAGACGGCGTTTTAAATTTTAAGCGACCTCTGGAGGGTTAAGCAACACAATATGGCTTAAAATTTTCAAAACTAGACACGGTCTTTTTTTCTCTCAGTAGAGATTTATAGAAGTTGGTTCTGTGACATTGCTCACAATTATACATGAATGTAAAGCCTATTTTGAAGCAATATCAATTTTAAGCTGATAGTAATTTAATTTTTTACTTTTTTTGGGGTTTGTTTGCTGGGAAATCGAATGTTTAGTACTGTGTGCATTGTGCATGACATTTTTTTCTCAGTAAAAGGATTGAGTACAAAATGCTCTATGCCTATAACCACAGACAATATTAATTTTGCTAAACTGACATTTTATCTACTAATTTTGTTTATATTTAGCCGAATCCCCACTGTGCTGAATGGCATTAATCGGCATTGTCGAGCGGCATGATTCAATCAATCAATCAATCAATCAATCAAAATATCCTTTATTCATTTTATACATACAGAATGTACAGAATGGCGTCATGATTTACATCAATGCAGGCAGTTACATACAGGTATAGATATTAAATTAGCTTAATTTAACAGGGGGAAAAGTACATGGTAAACCCAATAGCAATAATTTTATTGAAAAAATTCGTCTAAGCAGTACAGAGGTTTATTAATCATAAAATTTTTTAGCTTCTTTTTAAATTTATTGAAATTTGTTACATCTTTTATATCTGACGGCAATGAATTAAAATATCTAATACCTGCATAAGAAGGTTTTTTTTCATAAAATCTTAAGTTATGGGTATCATAGCCAAGAGCGCTCCTATGTCTCGTATTGTAACTATGATTAAAACCTAATTGCCATGAACAGTTGGAATTTCTTTTAATAATTAATATTAATTCAAAAATGTACAAGCTAAACACGGTCATTATCCCCAATTTTGGAAAGTGTTCTTTAACGGATTCAATCCAGTTTAATTTCAACATTATTCTTAAAGCTTTTTTTTTGTAATACTAAAATTTTTTTGAGATTATCTATTGAGGTATTACCATAAACGGATAAACCGAATGAAATGTGACTATTTACAAAAGCAAAGTAAACTGATTTCATAGTTTTAATGTCGCAGACTGGTGATATTTTTCTTAGGACAAATATCCCTAAGGCCAATTTTTTACAAACTTGTGCCACATGAGAATTCCAATTGAGATGGTTATCAACAGATATCCCAAGAAATTGAGTTCTATCAACTTCTTCAAGAAAATAGTTGTTTAAACAGATGTTAATTGAATTATTTATAGTTTTTCTTTGTGAAGCGGAAAAATTAACAAATTTAGTTTTAACTGGATTAATTAGGAGGTTAAGTTCAGCTAAATGTTGTTGAATAGTTGTAATTTGAGTAAAAGCAGTCACCTCAATTTCATTTGATTTTTTTCCGTATAATTTGATATTGATGTCATCCGCATACAATGTGATTTTACCAAAATCAGTCAGATTAGATACTTCGTTGATGTAGCATAAAAATAATGTTGGTCCTAATATAGTTCCTTGGGGAACGCCGTATTTTAATGGTTTACTACCAGACTGAAATGTCAATAATTGGTTGAAATTGTTAATATGTTTTAGTTCAACGTAATGGCTTCTGTCAGTCATATAACATTTTAACCATGACAAGGCTCTGTTTTCTATTCCAAGATTTAAAAGTATATCAAATAATTTTTTGTGGCAGATGCTATCAAACGCTTTGCTTAAATCCATAAATATACCGATTGTTTTTTCGCCTTTATCAACTGAGTTTATAATAGATTCTATGAATTCAATGCTTGCACTTGTTACAGATTTATTTTCTCGAAAACCATGTTGGTCGCTGGCAATTAGGTTGTTATGTTCCAGATAATTGGTTAGCTGATTGACCACAACTCGCTCATATAATTTTGAGAAGGAAGATATCAATGATAATGGTCGATAATTGGAAACTGTTTGGTTATCTCCTGATTTGAAGAGGGGAACAATTTTTGATAATTTCAGGCGTGTGGGAAAGATACCGGATATAAAAGAAGAGTTTATTAAATGTGCCAAAGGTTTCTTTAAGAATTCTTTTGCAAGCTTTATAATTGGCATTGGTATGTCGTCATAACCCGAAGAATATTTATGTCTTTTTCCGTCACTTGCTCAAAGAATGACAATTTACTTTTATTATTATTATTTTTTGGCTTATTATTACTTAAAGAGATTAAAGCTCTCAATTCCGGTATAATTTGAGAGTCGACCATGTTGGAATAGTGATCATTAAAGACAGAAACAATCGATTGAGGATTATCAATCAGTAGTCCATTATGATTTAGTTTAATATTACTATGTTTTGTATTTTCTTTCATTTTAACTTCCTTATTTATTACTTTCCATGTGGCTTTGCAAGTATTATTTGAATTACAAATTAGATTATTATAATAATCTTTCTTAGATTTTAAAACATTGCATTTATAGTCTTTATTTTTATTTTTTATTAAAGTTTTGAGATTATTACATTTATTACTTCTGTACTGCTCAGTTAGAGTAACAAGTTCCGATTTTGCTTTGATCAGATCAGATGTAATCCAGTTATTAATGTCACTATGCTCTCTGCATTTAACTTTGGGGAAACACAAGTCAAAATAATAATAAAATGTATCAAAAAAAGAATCAAATTTTTCCTCTACTTTTGAATTATACACATTAAACCAGTTTTCTTTTGAAATCATTCTTAAAAAGTTTGTTTTGTTATACTCATTACACTTTCTTTTAAAAAAAGTATTACTTTTAAGAGTTAATTTGCTATCTGGACAGCAGATTTCCAATAATTGGGCATCATGGTCGGACAAAACTGTGATTAACCCTTCAACTCTTAACAAATTTTCTGACATATTTGTAAGAAAGTTATCTATACCAGTCGCAGTGGTGTCACAGACCCTGGTTGGGAAATCAATCAAGTATCTAAAGCCATGACTTTTTAATAAAATTTTAAAATCTTTTACCTCGTTAGTGTTATTTAAAACATTAATATTGAAATCACCTGTAATAATGATATTTTTGCATTTTTTTGTAACATTTAAAATTAATACATTAAGTTTGTCAAGAAAATCATAAACATTGGAACTAGGGGAACGATATATACCTATTACAACTAAATTAAGAGAATTAAAGACATATTTGGCACAACAAAATTCAAACACTTTATCCTCACACAAATCAGAGGTTTTAAATAGCTGTGTGCACTCAATATTATTTTTGGACAAAATCATAACTCCCCCTCTTGCGCATGAATTTCTGCAGTAAAAAGCATCTACCTTAAAATCATTAATTTTGAAACAGTTTATTTCAAAATCTTTTAAATTATGTTCAGAAAGCACTACAATCATAGGGTCTATTTCATTTAATGTTATTTCTAAAGGACCTACGCGACTTATTAAATTTTGAATATTATGGTGAAGAATTTTTATTTTGCACGGCAATTTAGGGACTGATACAGAAGTTTGTTTACGATTTTGTTGTATTTGACCTCTTAAGTTACTGTTTCTGCAGGTGTTAAAGGAAAATTTTGAGTGCATTCAGCTAATAGAGGTGTATTATCGGTTAACTGCACTGAAACAAAATTATTTGGCACAAAACCATCACAAGAAGCACAGGAAATTTCACATTGATTCACAGTAGCTTGCGATGTTCTGGCTGGTGAAGTTATATGTGGCGATGTTGTGGCTGTAGATGTTGGGGCTGCTGATGTTGGAGTAGCTGATGTTGTAGCTGGTGATGCAGCTGGTGTCGGTGTCATCACTAAAGGCGAAGTTATGTTAGTGGCAGGCGAGGTCGAGGTCATGTCTGGTGAGGTTGAAGTAGCGGATTGGCGAGATGGTGGTGCCTTGATGTTCAGTGAGCGATTGATTTGCTCAAGGAATTCTTCATGAGACAGGCCATTCCTCAGCTCTCTAAAAGACTCTTGGTAGTAGGAAACGATTGTTATACTTGCTCCTGTTTGATGTTGAAATTCCTTTAAATTATCCAAGAATTTATTTAAATTAATCTTGTCCCGCACACAACCGATAGGGGAGCATATCAGGTGACGAAAACTTCTTCTTTTAAAGTCTACAGTCAAGTCGTGAAATGCTTTATTGTAGTCATAGATGGTTGGCTTCCCATAATATTTATCTTTAGTTATTAGGCTGTAAACTGAAGGACCAAAAGTACTGCTTTGTAGGGCTAAGTGATGTGTTAGACATTGTGAATATGTTGGTTTACCATAGTGTTTTTTAAAAACTACAGCAACGCCAGCTGACATATGACGGGGGTCATTGAAATCCGAAGAGATGCTGTGGGCAAATACTACAGATCTGTTATTTCTGTGTTGTTCGATTAGTTTAGACATGTGCATGTCAGTGACAGTTATTTTAGGTTTACTGGAGGTTTTAGGTTTGGCGTTTGTGTCTTGAGCATAAGTAGGATGACTTGATTTATTTTTTGACTGTACATTATCTTTCATATATATATTTTTAATTTTATTTGTGATCAGATGGACAAGTTTATTCTTTCCTCTATTGTTCAAATGTAAACCATGGCTAGTAAAATGGAAGCGTTCGAAATCCTCGAGGTCTATATAGTGAACTGATTTTAGCCTAGCTGCCACCTCTTTTGTATAATTGTTTGCGAGGGAAATGTCATCCTGAATTGGATTATCATGCATCAGGTCATATCTTTTTGGTATTGTGGTTATAATTACAGCTTTATCTTTACTTAGAGTTCTTAGATTGTCCTCGAGGGAAGAGTAAATAGGAGTCAGACCACGCTGAGTGTCATTAGTTCCACCTATAAGAATTATTACATCATCCTTAGAAGGGAGTGCAGTTTCTATGACCTGTGGTAAACCTGCATTGGGCATCACTGATCCAACAGCTTGGTATGTATTTGGATCCTTTTGTTCAATTTTAGGTCCGACATTTCTGCCTTGGCTGTCAGAGAAAACAGCTACCTTCACTTTACGGCCCAAGTAGTCAGATATTGTTTTATTTTGTTCAGACTTTCTTTTAGATTTTTTCTTTTGTGGTTGTCTTGAATAGAACTGTTTTGTTAGTGTATTATGTGATATAGGCTGTTTATTTACGTCGTTTATTTACGTCGATTGCCTTGTGCCGTTGCCGAATGCTGTGTGGTCCGGATCAAAGGAAGCCAAGTGGCCTGATACCATTCTTTTAAACTTTTTTTATAAATGCTGATGACAAACAAAGTTTACTTTGCCATTCGCCACAGCGGGAATGAGGCCACCTTTGGTTCCCTATGTTCAAAATCCCAAGCAATTAAAATGGCTTTTTAAGTCTGCCAGAATGTTATCATTTACTTTTATAACCACGGAGCTAAAATGATGTTTCTAATTGTAACTCAGGAAATCTACATATTTTAGTGCCAAAGTATAAACATTTTTCTATAATTTTCCAAGAAAAACCCTTCTTCTGTCATTCAAGAAACATTTAATGTACCACAAGAAAAATATATCCACCAAATGGAGTACAAATAATGCATTACAGGGTGTCTACATTGGGTCAGAAAAAAGGTTTGTTATGGAAAAGCCAGGTAAATCCATTCCAATGATGGATTTGAGATAATATTTTTGCTGGCTGTAACCCCGATTTTATTTTTCAATATTTTTCTTCCAATTTAATTAATTAAATTGATTGCCACACATTATGCTTGCAATATTTAATTATTACTGATTTTTTAAGTCAAGCATACTAATTTTTTGTAAATAGTAATAGCACTTTTGCGACTGCATTGTATACTGTATTTAAATGTTACAATTATTAATGCAATTTAAGCTATAATGTGATTTTTTTAGGTAGGGCATATTAAAAAAAATCAAAGAACGGAAGCTACAGCTTGGTAATCGCTTGAGACAAAAGAGGCTAATATTTTGTTATCATATACATCAGTATTTTTTTATACACCAGTCCATGCCAAAGTTTTATTTCCAAATGTTGCAAAGTTTGGGAGTTTTGGAAAGTTGTAGGGTAAGGGAGATCTACCATTAATCTGGTCATTGTGTCATTGCCCTATGAATGTGACTGTTGCGAGCAGGAGCTACTCCCGTCAAGAAGCAGACTCGCAGCAACACCCCAATGGGAGCCGCCGGCCCCAGTGCAGCTGAGGACCCCCCCGCCCGGCCCCCGCCCTCACCCCGCCCTGCCCCCGTCGACAAGCCCGAGGTAACTGTCGTGACCCACACGTATGGTAATAGTCAAGTCAGTTGCAATACTAGTTTCACCTGGTTTATAGTGAGTTGCTTATAAAATCCTGCCGTGCAAACTTGGTATAAGTTTATTGCCATTAAAATCAGTTCTCGATGGAGTCACATTAGGTTGATTCGTTCACTAGTTCAGTTTATTTATAACTACCGGGTTCGCAATCAAGTGGTTCATTAATTAGATCGGGTTAAAATTTCAGTAATTCAGTTGCTTCTATTCTTTGCTTGCCTATCAACAGCTGTTTTAGTTTGCAATGCAATAAAAGTTATTCCCCATGTTAATCTAATGGACGAAAAGCAACCTCGTCAGGGTTGCAAAACTATGAACCAAGACAAGTTTCTGACACTTATAACGTTAAAATTGGTCGAGAAATTTTGTAGGAGTTTTGATCACAAAAAATGGCACCACGTTTTATTTTTAACCCTCCATCAGGTGCATAGCGGAGGTTACCTCCGCAATTGCAAACAAATAAGTAAAATAAGTAGAAAGCTTATGTTTTACAGCATGGCTTCCAAGTTCTCTTTAATATCACTCTAGAGGAACTGTGTGATGGGTCACTTTATCTGTTTGATCTGGGTGTAGATTTTATCAAGTGTGCGGCAGTTGCTTCTGTGTTCGCCTAATCGCAGGACTCTCAGTGCGGAGGTTTCTTCCACTTGCGCCTAATTGTGCTAGTAAAAACAATTGTTGTAGCTGGAATTTATTTTCCAAAATTGTTTATTTAGTTTGTCTTTTGTTTCTATATTTTAAACCACATTAGATGAATTTTTATTTTATAATTGATATTATAGAATACCTTTTTTGCCCTTGAAACATGTAATGTATTTTTATCAACGAACAGGTGTAAATTAAAAATTTGATGGTGTATTATTAGGAATAAAGGGGAATTGAAAGAATTTTACGTTTAATAAAAATAAAAAGCAATAAGACTAAACTTTGTGCATGTGTGCTTCATAAAAACAGTACAGTGGTAGATTACTGATATAAAAAATTATTATTTCAAGTTACAAATCATTCTAATTAATACGGAATTTGCAATTCATAATGAACATATTTTTAATTATTCTTACTTCACGGCAGCTTAATTCCTTGAACACTTTTTTGCATATTAATGTTGTATAAAAATATTACCTATACAGTACACTCTTGTTCATCGGAACTAATGTGGCGGACGGCCGGTTCGGATGTCAAAAAATTCCGATGAAGCGGAGTCCGCCGTGAGTCATCATTTCCGCCCGTACGGTGACCTGTCGTGATTGTATTCACTCTTGTTTTTAAGATAACACAAGAGATTTTATGAAAATAAAGTACTCAAACTTTGAACATGGTAACAATGAACCTATAGGAATAAAAACAACGCAGAAAATAAAGATCCAAAATTGTTATTCTCATATTCCATATTCATATTTCACTCATATTCCAGCAGTCAACTGACTTCCACGTAACACAGGTGCAGTCGCGACGCGAGACAGACTGAATGATAGTTTGGGAAGCGGTCGAAACGGATGTTCACTTCCTGCCCCCTTCCTCTTTCTATTTTTGTGCGAATACTCCACGGCCTCGTAAATCACATCGATGTGTACAGATTATGGAAAACGCCTGGTGACGTTTGATGCAAAATGTGATACTTCACTGTTGTGCGGATAGAACAAATGGAAATTGAAGCGCTAAAACGGAAAAATTATTTATTTTATAAGAAAAAAAAATTAATTATATCCAAATTTTCAGTTCCGATGAAGCGGAGTTCCGATGTCACCGAGTCCGATGAACGAGAGTGTACTGTACTACTTATCATAGCAACCCGAATATCTTTATATGTGTAAAAATATACTAAAGGTAATCTTTTTTAATAAAAAAATATGTGTGTAAGAAAATATTATTTGAAAGAATGATTTTTTCATTTTTTTCTGATAGTGAAGGCAACCTCCGCTTGCGCGTGATGACGTTTCAGAATTTAAGCGCCTGTTGAAGAGTTTAGTATTTAGCATGACAACTCCCTAAGACGTAATTTCAATTATTTACCTTTCTCAGGACTGCTTAATTGTTGCTAAATTATCATTACGATGAGTCGCCTCTCGCCAATGGTTACCGTTTCTACAGTTGGGTGTTGTGTTGCCAGGAGCCCTTACCTCCGATGCCGGTGCTGACGATGGAACAGCAGAACAAGGAGAAGGCGACGCCTTCGCCATATTGTGACTTCTGTCTTGGGGACGCCGTAGCCAACAAGAAGAGCGGCCAGCCTGAAGAACTGGTATCCTGCTCCGACTGTGGCCGCTCGGGTGTGTAAAACTGTTATTTGCCCCCTTCTGCTGTGTAAAATCAAACTTCACGCCTTGTAAAGATTCAGTTAAGTTTCACTTTGTTCCACTAGGGAGAAAAAGTCACCACATTATCTCCCTAGGGAGAAAAAGTAATCTCATAAGAATAACACTGATAATCTGGCAACTCAGCGTGCGGTAGTGAAACCCCGCCACACTATCTTACACCAGCTGATTATAAACTGGCAACAATTGACCTTTCAAGGTTAGATAACCAACACAGTTTGTGGTGTTTGGGAATGCTTATCAGCTTGTTATATTAATGTTTCTAGGGACTTTTTGGGTGGGGGAAAAGTTATGTAATTATTGAGTCGTATGTATGTAGCAGTTTGCTGCACCAAGAGACGCGTTCAATCTGTTGTAAGAATTTATCGAGTTCAGCAAATGCAAATTGCATTTTCACGCTAATAGGTATTTGTGGCATTTTCTACAGCCCATGTTTTTATATTACACAGAATATGAAAAACCAAGACAATAGTTCATATCAGTCAATAGAATTCTGTCATCGGAACTGCTTTTTGGCGGTTCAATAAACGTTGGAAGACTATATCAATTGGTATTTTAGGCAGGTCAACACTATTAGCACTCCATTGCTATTAGCAGCTGCTTTGTATGTCTGATCATTATTGGTAGCCAAAAACTCACACTGAGTAGTCATTAAACTGTGTGAGTAAATTCAGCTCTGAGAAACCCAATAATGCCTAATCACATTGGGTCGAGTTTGCCAGGGTTTCACTATGTGTTACATTGACTACCGCCACTTTCATTAATTCGACACTTTCGGTCTGTCATGTGTGGAATTAGCGAAAGAACAGTACTTAAAAATGCTATAGTGTGCCCTTTCAAACTATATTTTATAGTGAGGACACTTTTTTTACCTTCAGTCCCATTCGACATCCCACCTAATTTTGCTTACAGCAGTAGCGTATGGTTGAATTATCACTATTTTACAATACAGAAGGCGCCCTCTAATCTGGCCACCTCATAACTGCGCCACAAGCCGAATTTCTAAATTTCCGGATATACTGGTGGTTTATTAAAGAAATAAAACAGAAATATTTATAGATGATGTGTGTTCAAAATGAAATATTGAATGTATTTAACTACTAAAAGTAGCATACTCGCCAAATGAATGTTTTTGTTACTGACTTAAAATTAAAAATATATATATATATATTATGCTACAACCGGACCATGCAAAAGCAGTTGCCAGCGATGGAACCCCGTTTGGTGGATGACAAATTTGATTGAATGTTGCAATATTTACCGTCAACTTAGGTGCTAACACTTAAAGTGAGGCCCGGACTAGAGGGCTTCCACTGTAATTATTAATAGTTGTGGAGTGAGTGTGATTTTATCGGTTGTGTGTGTCTGTGTCGCAGGCCACCCGACGTGTCTCCAGTTCACCGCCAACATGATCGTATCTGTGCGCAAGTACAGATGGCAGTGCATTGAGTGCAAATGCTGCTCCATATGTGGCACTTCCGACAATGATGTAAGTGATTACCATGCTGTCTTACTGATTGAACCCTACTCCTACACAATTTACAATATTGGCTAAAATCTGGTATTAATTTCATTTAAACCATACCAACTCAAGACATATTGACTCACTTCTCCCATTATCTTCAAATCTGGTCACTTCATCCAAATTTTTGGGTCTAGAAATAGACTCATCATTATCATGGCGTCAGCATGTCGATTCACTCCTACCAAAACTTAGCAAGGCTTTTTATGCATTACTCACTTTGTCTCAAGCAGTTAATTTTGATATCCTCAGACAGGTGTACTTTGCTTATTTTCACTCCCTAATTTCTTATGGCTTGATTTTCTGGGGTAATTCCAGTGAGGCTTCTAGAGTATTCCTTGCCCAAAAAAGAGTCATCAGATTAATTACAGGAACTGGTCCCAGAGATTCGTGCAAACAGCACTTCCAAAGATTAGGTATTCTTCCACTCCCATCAATGTACATTTTCCAATGTTTCATCTTCTTAAAAGTTAACTCCGATAAATTCTTCAACAGAAACCATCAACACAATCATTTCACTAGGAATTCTTCTTTACTTCAATACCCTCTTCACAGGACCTCTTTTCTTGAAGCTGCGCCATTGTACAGTTGTCTGAGAATATTTAATAACTTCCCAACTTCCATAAAAAATGAACCTTGTTTAAGAAAATCTAGAAAAAAAGCTTTCGAATATTTGTCCAGGCAGTCATTTTACAGTGTGAATGAGTTTCTCTCACCTGCCACAAGAAATGACACGCACCAGGGATCCACTGCTTGATAATAACCAAGCGGGAATAGATTGTTTATGTTTTATTATTACTCATGAGAAATGTTTTGTTGTAAGTAATTTTATGATTTTGTTATTTTATGTAAGTTATTTTATGTGATAATTATGACGAGTCTTATGCCTTTGCACCTGTGTGCATGTACTGGCGTGCCAGATAATTGTAAATAAATAAATAAATAAATCTATCTGTTGTTTAATTTGTTTTGGAATTACCGCATTCTTAGTGAGAAAAAACTTAAATTAAGCTGATCATTGCAACAATTGTAAGTTTTTTGTGTACGATAAGAATACAACTGTCAGGGGGCTTCATTTATATCTGGGATGCAAGGTCATTCTGTCAACCGATTTAACCTAAAACTTTGTAAAATACACTCAGCAAGCCAAATATTCATTTAAAATACTAAATACTTTTTCCTAAAAGTTAACCCCACATTTTAGTGATTTATGAGACTTCAAGATTTGTTTAATAGGAGCTCTTTTATTTATGGTTACAAAGTGTTTATCTCACATGACAGGTGATATGAGCAGTATTTTAATTTTTATTATTAAGTTCAACCTGGTATTCTCACCTGAAAATAGGTCACACACAGATAGTAAAATTCCAATCGGTTAAAGACATCAATCTCAGGTGTTAGAGATTTCATACCAGTTAATTAAATTAACGGCAGTACAGTACACTCTCGTTCATCGGAACTAATGTGGCGGACGGCCGGTTCGGATGTCAAAAAATTCCGATGAAGCGGAGTCCGTCGTGAGTCATCATTTCCGCCCGTACGGTTACCTATCGTGATTGTATTCACTCTTGTTTTTAATAACTCAAGAGATTTTAAGAAAATAAGGCACTCAAACTTTGAACATGGTAACTATGAACCTATAGGAATAAAAACAACGCAGCAAATAAAGATCCAAAATCTTTATTCTCATATTCCATATTCATATTCTACCCATATTCCAGCAGTCAACTGACTTCCACGTAACAGGTGCAGTCGCGACGCGAGACAGACTGAATGACAGTTTGGGAAGCGGCCGAAACGGATGTTCACTTCCTGCCCCCTTCCTCTTTCTATTTTTGTGTGAATACTCCACGGCCTCGTAAATCACATCGATGGGTACAGATTACGGAAAACGCCCAATGACGTTTGATGCAAAATGTGATACTTCACTGTTGTGCGGGTAGAACGAATGGAAATTGAAGGCGCTAAAACAAAACAAAATTTATTTCGTAAGAAAACAAATTAATAATATCTAGATTTTCAGTTCCGATGAAGCGGATTTCCGATGTCGCCGAGTCCGATGAACGAGAGTGTACTGTACTGTAAAATGGTAGCTGACAGGTAGTTGAGTGATTTTTAAACTAATAAAAATTTAAAGTACTACCACTAAAACTTTAAGTCAACAATATATGGTGACCCTTCACCAAAGATTCATTTTTATACTGTAATAAATAATCAAACAAGTAAACTAATTTATATTTTGAAGTGAAAAATGGTCAGGTAAATCCCAGCAAGGCACAAGAGATCTTAAATCCTGAAAACCTCATTTAACCATGAGCAGTATATTAGAAGGCTCTGTTGTTATCAGTTTGTTGTTGTGTTGCCAGGACCAGTTGCTGTTCTGTGATGACTGTGACCGCGGTTACCACATGTACTGCCTAGCACCTCCCCTCACAACTCCCCCGAGGGCTCCTGGAGTTGCCGCCTCTGTTTGTCCGAGTTCCATCGCAAGTAATGCCCTGCAGATCTCCGTGTATAGCCATACCGTAGTGTAGCCATCGTCTGCTTCTGTCATCTCCCATCTGGTGGTCCGAGCTTAGTCACTCGGCTGGATCGTAAACATCCGCTTTTGTGTGTACAAGTTAGGTTCTAGCTTAAGTTTGATTTTTGGTAATTCTTCAAATTTCCGGTGACCACATCAATACCAAAAATTATTCTTCAAAAGAAAATTTGTTTACTGAGCAAAATCAATCCTGACCCAACGTCATTTCCTTTATGTGTAATTTTACCACTGTTTAAAAAAGGAAAGATTTCCACACTCAGCCTTTTTTTCAGGAAGTACAAAAATGTTCTGAGCAAAACTTATTGTCACACATAATATGATGAGGATTAGGGATTCTTTTCCTACAAAAATCCTGCAGTCAGCCAATACATGTTAAACAACATCTCTGATCTACCTTCTATCCCAAAACCATCAAATCTTATAATTTGAATTAGTCCATAATTTTCTCTCGAAACCATTTTTTAGTTAATACCATTGCTTCAAAGATTCTCTGAGTCTTTTATCAAGGTTACAGTGAATACTATTGTGGTCACCTTATTTTGTTCATATTCTGTGATCAAAAAATAAGCTTTTGGGTTGCCTCTGTAAAAAACATATAAAATGTAACAAATTTTTCAACTATCATGCTTACCGATCTAGTCATGATAACATTTTCAAGGATTTAAAAATTTTGAGTTCTCTAAAAAAATTATGGAAATAATTATTTAATTTTTATATTTAACTGAAATTGAAATTTAGTTTGCATTTTTATTTGTTTACAATGAAAATAGAATCTTTTTTCAATCTTTTCCTTTAAGTTTGTACATGATGAGAGGTGCTTCATCACAAATAAAATAATTTTACCATTATATTTTATAATAGCAGTAATGTTAAAGATTTTAGTACTGTAGTTCATCGGATTTACTGTCATTAAAACATGGAGGGCTCTGATATGAACTTAGCCATCAATAATCATTCGATTTGCATGAATACAAATCGAAATTATTCTTTTAATGTGTTTATTTTATTGTAGATTTAACATACTTTTTTAAAACATTGTCTAATTGAACTAAAGTAACTGTAGTACTATAATTCTGTAGTGCTATAGTAACCTAAAAAAAAATCAAGAAACTTTTGATCCCTATTTTAACTGAAAATGTGATGCTTTATTTAATAAGACTATTACAAATAATTTGTACTTTTTAATAAAAAAAAATAATACATGGCTTATATTTTTTATTTGAACAAACATTAAGTTACCTTTTTCTTAAGATTAAAAACCGCACAAGTTAAGCTGAGATGCACAAAGTACGTATTTAAAACATAGTTTTCATTGATCAATAAATGATTTTATCCACCGAGCAATGGTGGCATCAAGTGCATTTAATGTAAGCCGTTTTGTTGTGCTTCATATTTTGGTGCTGTTCGTATGAATCAGTATTTTTTATTTTAAGTTTTTTTTATTGTGAGTTGTAGTATAATAAAGATTTATCGTGTACTTAAATATTTACGCCATGACTGTGGATTTTGTTTGTAATTTCATGTAATTATTACCTTTTATAATACTTATATTTGTGAGAACTTGTGTTTTTTTTCCTACCCACAGTCCTTTATGCATTTGAATATTTAGCAAAAGTGCTTTTTTCTATGAGAGAACAAAAAATTAAGTAAAATTGAACAGGTTGTGAGGGAAGAGGACCTGTAGGTATTACCTGCTGAGAAAATTGAAGTGTCTTCCTACAACCAATGTATACAGAACCCAAATATAGGGGCACCCCTTGTGAAATAATTTTAATTTTTCCCCGAAAACCATAGTAAAATTAAGCATTGATGCCAGGATTACCTCTCTGCCATGGAAAGCACTTTTTTCTACCTCTCAAATTAGAAATGAGCATATTTGTTTACAAAAAATCAAAACTAAAGAACCGCTGTAAATGATTCTATAAATAGTCTACAATGATATCTGTTGAACTATTAGAAAACCTAATGCAAACTAGTGGATTGTTTTCAGGATTCAGTTTACGCCTCTTACCTTAAGGTTAGTAAAACCACATGTAGAAACCTCCCCCATCATGTCTACAGTGGGGGGACCATCCGGGATGACTCAACCTCTGTTAGTCTGCACTTGCAGTTCTAAGTGCCTTACGAAGAAATGTGTTTGTAAGAAAAGTATGGTGAAGTGCAGCGCAAAATGCCATTTTTCCTCAATGTGTCTCAATAAATAACCTTTTTTTTTTGTTAAAAGTAAATTCACTAAATAAAATCTATTTCATACCTTATTTATGTTTATTTTTGACGTTGACAAGCAGACTTTTAAGTGAAAGGTTTGATATTTAAAATAATTCAATGAATCCTCTTTAATCAGCGTACAAGAAAATAAGTATTCTTAATGTATACTGCAGTAATATTTCTTTAGGGTAGTATTTTTGTAATCAGTAATGGTGAATTAAGTTTGTCCTTCCCTCTTCTGGAGGTGTTGGCGGTCCTTTTCCCTGAACTGATCCAACAATTATTTTCATAGCGAGATGACCTCATGAACTCATCTTAAAACCAAATTCTACACTTATTTAATGAGAATCTCACCGATTTTAAATGGTCGTAAGCCATATTTACATAAAGTTTAAAAATGTATTATGTATGTGTTGATAGATTTGAATTAAATAATAATATAGGGTTATTAAAAAAGAGTGGTGAAAAAACCAAAGTTTTTGTCCATTTGTAGAAAAAGAGTAAGGAATCAAAAAAACTGCATATACAACTAATTCTTACATTAACAAGTATTAATTTACATTTTAAAGAGACAAAATATGTACTAATTCTCAATATGACCATAGTTCTTTAATACGGAACTATCCAGGAGAAAATACAACACTGCCGCAAACACTCTGTATTATTTTGTGTATTGTGGACTAACTGGCTTACCCGTGCTTCACAACGGTACTCAAATTGCAAACTATTTTGCCCTTCAGGTGAGCTCATTTGCTACGCTTACTTCCCGCCAAGTTCAGACATTAGCAGACTTTTAAGTGAAAGGTTTGATATATAAAATAATTCAATGAATCCTCTTTAATCAGCGTACAAGAAAATAAGTATTCTTAATGTATACTGCAGTAATATTTCTTTAGGGTAGTATTTTTGTAATCAGTAATGGTGAATTAAGTTTGTCCTTCCCTCTTCTGGAGGTGTTGGCGGTCCTTTTCCCTGAACTGATCCAACAATTATTTTCATAGCGAGATGACCTCATGAACTCATCTTAAAACCAAATTCTACACTTATTTAATGAGAATCTCACCGATTTTAAATGGTCGTAAGCCATATTTACATAAAGTTTAAAAATGTATTATGTATGTTTGATAGATTTGAATTAAATAATAATATAGGGTTATTAAAAAAGAGTGGTGAAAAAAACAAAGTTTTTGTCCATTTGTAGAAAAAGAGTAAGGAATAAAAAAAACTGCATATACAACTAATTCTTACATTAACAAGTATTAATTTACATTTTAAAGAGACAAAATATGTACTAATTCTCAATATGACCATAGTTCTTTAATACGGAACTATCCAGGAGAAAATACAACACTGCCGCAAACACTCTGTATTATTTTGTGTATTGTGGACTAACTGGCTTACCCGTGCTTCACAACGGTACTCAAATTGCAAACTATTTTGCCCTTCAGGTGAGCTCATTTGCTACGCTTACTTCCCGCCAAGTTCAGACATTAGCAGACTTTTAAGTGAAAGGTTTGATATATAAAATAATTCAATGAATCCTCTTTAATCAGCGTACAAGAAAATAAGTATTCTTAATGTATACTGCAGTAATATTTCTTTAGGGTAGTATTTTTGTAATCAGTAATGGTGAATTAAGTTTGTCCTTCCCTCTTCTGGAGGTGTTGGCGGTCCTTTTCCCTGAACTGATCCAACAATTATTTTCATAGCGAGATGACCTCATGAACTCATCTTAAAACCAAATTCTACACTTATTTAATGAGAATCTCACCGATTTTAAATGGTCGTAAGCCATATTTACATAAAGTTTAAAAATGTATTATGTATGTTTGATAGATTTGAATTAAATAATAATATAGGGTTATTAAAAAAGAGTGGTGAAAAAAACAAAGTTTTTGTCCATTTGTAGAAAAAGAGTAAGGAATAAAAAAAACTGCATATACAACTAATTCTTACATTAACAAGTATTAATTTACATTTTAAAGAGACAAAATATGTACTAATTCTCAATATGACCATAGTTCTTTAATACGGAACTATCCAGGAGAAAATACAACACTGCCGCAAACACTCTGTATTATTTTGTGTATTGTGGACTAACTGGCTTACCCGTGCTTCACAACGGTACTCAAATTGCAAACTATTTTGCCCTTCAGGTGAGCTCATTTGCTACGCTTACTTCCCGCCAAGTTCAGCTTGATCGCAACGCACACTTGCCTCAAATCTGTAACATATTTTAGTTTTTTATTCCCAATTTACCATAATTATTTAAATGAGAACATTTCAGGTAAGTCAAGTCAAGTCAAAGTCAAAATATCTTTATTTATTAAGTACATATTAATGTACATTAAATGGCGTCATTTGTACTACAGTACAACTAAACTTTAACTTAAACCTAAAAAAAGAAAGCATTAGATTTTACATATTAATAAAAAAACATATTGTAATAACATTATAATACATATCATAATAACATTTTGAACAAAGAATACCCAACC
Source organism: Neoaliturus tenellus (assembly GCA_030545055.2). NCBI lineage: Eukaryota > Metazoa > Arthropoda > Insecta > Hemiptera > Cicadellidae > Neoaliturus > Neoaliturus tenellus. Next base: position 55,564,676 of record CM061536.1, on the reverse strand, counting down.
CAAAACATAATTGAAAAATATAATTTTGTAGTCTATTCTTTATTGGGGGGTGGAAAAGAATTCCTCCAGAGAATAGAGAGCTTTTTCTATAAGATAGGTTTTTAGTTTCCTTTTAAATTTAGGCATTTTTTCTTCATTTTTAATGTCATTAGGTAAATATTTTAAAAATTTTAGTCCTATGTAAGTCGGTTTTTTTTCACAAAATGTTAATTTATGTCACGTTGAAGTGATGAATTTTTTATGTCTGGTATTGTTATGGGTGGCTTTTAAAGTCAGAGATTTCTAAATATTTTTTTGCAATTATGGATGTGTCTAAAATATATTGTCCATAAACCAGGGACGTATTTAAGTATTTGCCGCCTCTAGGCAGCGAGGTTTTCCGCCCCCCCCCCCCCCCCCAAACTTGTCAGCGCACTCCCCGACCTCACATGTCGTGTCAGCTGATTTTGTAGAAAAGTAATGAGTAATTGCATTTTCAAATGCATCAACACAAACATACTACATTTTGAGTATTTTTTAAGAGTGTATTTGATGCGCCGTTTTCATTCAAAAAGTGAGTCTCATTGGATACATGCTGGAATGCGCAACATTATTGTAACCAATCAGAAGTCATAATCGCATTTTACAGAGCGAATTCGGTACATGAAAACGTCCATATACAAGGGCTCTTAACTCTGAACTATTGTTATTGAACATTAAATACACTGGATAGACAAGTCAAAATAAGATGTCTTTGAAAAATAAAATATTTGTATTTACAAAACGGGTTTATTTATAAAAAACTAAATGAATGAAAACGATGAAGTAAGTACTTTCTCTTAAAATAATACAATATGAAATGTGGTTTAGTTGGAGTTACTTCACACTTTTCTCCTTGATTTTAATCTAGCAAATGAATCAATAATTGTAGTAAAGTCCATTGAGTATATTACTGTAAATTCATACTTGGAGATTAAATTAAACGCCATTTAAATTAAACACTTTAACTCACAATTATGCGTTACAAGTTGGTATAAAACACAATTGAATTATAGGCTACATACTACACACCACAATGTTTACATTAGCAATTTATTGGCATTGGCTCCTGACGCTGCCACTGCCAACGAAGTAAGCATAGGAAAGTGGCGTACGAGGTAAACACGGGAAGGTAGAGCGAAAGCCCACGCCCGCGACCGGGAGCACAGAAAAAGGAAACGATTTTGTTTCCTTTTTCTGTGCAGCGAGCAACGACGCGACATTACGTTCGCCAGACCAATAGGAAAAGGACGGCATGGAAAACTCAGTACAGCAGTGTAGTGAATAAATGATTTACTTTTAGTTTTTAAGGCTCCGGTCTACCTGAGCCCGAACTACGCGATGTTACCGAATGCCGCCTCGCGGCCGTAGCGCTAGGCGAGTTTGATGGCTGCAGAGGTTTACGGGAATCGTGTTTTAAAATAACTTAATTATGATAGAGATTGACTCTTAACTTTTTATAAAAGTATAAAGACGGATCTCGTCTTCTCTGGTTTTAGAATTTTTTATCAAATTTCTAATTTCAGCTATAATCATCTAAAATCATCTGTTTTTCTAGATTTTTAACTGGAGTTTTCCATTAGTTTTTATGAAACTACCAAAGAGAGATTAACAAAGTGTAACAAAGAAAATTTAGCACCGTAATTCTTCTTTAATGGACACCTTAGTTATAGCTGTAGGCTGAATTTAGCAGAAGATAACAGAGTGTACATAGTCAATGATAACAGGATTAAAAAAAACCCCTTGCATTTGCATCGAGAAAAACAGTTGATCTTAGACAGTTATAACAGAAACTAGTGGCTCATAGGGGCAAAAGCCCCTAATAATAAAATTAAAATAGCATGAAATATAGCGTATTAAAATTTCTTCCACAACGAAGGTTTCCAGAAAATTTAATTTTAATTTGCGGTATATAATATTTGAACAATACCGTTTGAACAGACCATTCGCCCCCAAGTATTCTTATCAATCCTGTACTATTAGGTCACCCGTTTGTAAATGCTCTATTTTGTCTGATGTTAAACTCTTATCAATCTATGGAAAATAAGTTTGAAAGAAATTGTAGTCCCTTAATTGAGCTGTGACGGCTTTTTAATATAACATAGAAAAGCGGCAATGAGAAAACATTGATTTTTTAGCTCCTGTCAGTTTATTTTTATTTTTTATGTTTTAGTCACAAAATTTATACACATCACCTCAAAGTGCATCTTCACTTGCTGTGAATATTCATCCCTCGTAATGGAAACTCTTGATTTTGTGTAAACAAAGCAGATTTGTTAAAAATCACTACATGTAGAATCTTTAAGGAGAACCTTAATAATCATTCTTATATATTTTCCATTCTGTTGTTAAGTTTTTTACCTGCTGCATTTTCCTCTAGTATGTAGGACAAACGTCTTTGATTTTAACTCGTCTTCTTTAATTCTACAATATATGAAATGACTTAAAGGTTTCTCGGAAAATTCAGCTAACAGAATACCAAAACTTCACCGACTGATACACTTTAAGTATCAATTAATGTGTCATCGTTATTCAATATGATCATTTGACACTTTTCGTCTTAAAATAAAACCAAAAAAATAGAAATAATGTAGGTGTTTCTCAAACCACAATTCATCGCCCATTGCATCTCTATCAACGATCAGAAAGCATTTTATGATTTGCATACACGCTCAGTTTTTTTTTACAATTTAAATTATAGTAACAACAGTAAAATCAGCGGTCAATTTGTAATAGTATGTAAGGTTAACTCCTCTGGTAGAATTTTTAGTCGCTCAAAGCAACAAAACGTCTTATTATAGTATTACCACTCTAGGGTTAATTTTGTCATTTGGCTATGAATAGTTCTTTACTCAATTTTACCATATGTCTCTCGTTTTAAAATAAAACCAAAACATATGTATCAATGTACACAAAGAAGACATTTTTTGAATCCCCATGCTATTGTTAAGGAGGGCATTTTAATATATTTCTCATTTCCTTATAACTTTATGGATACGCTTTATGGGACCGAAACCTTTAGTTTGAGACTCCTACCATCTTCCTGCGATTTGTAAAACACTCACAATTTTGCCCAAGAAATTTCGCTTACAGAATCTATATATATAGATTGCTTCTCTTAGTGTGTGAATTATTTTGTTATCTTCACTCAATGTTATCATCTGTGTCTCATTTTGAAATTAAACCATAACACATGTTTTAATGTATATAAAGCAGACGTTTTTAAAATCCCCATGCTATTCTTATGGAGGACGTTTTACGTGATTTCTCATTTTCTGTTAACATTATGGACACGCCGATAGTTTTCCCTCGTGCATGGGACCGAGACCTTTAATTTGAGACCCCTCCCATCTTTCTACGATCTGTATGACGCTCACAATTTTACTCAAGAAATATCGCTTACAGAATTATATATACTAGAGACCGCACACTGGTCGAAATTCGACCAAAAATTTAGTTGATATTGAGCCAATTGCTTTTAAAATGTTTTATAACTGAACATCTGCTTTCCCTGATTTGTTAGTATTTGGTATTACAACAGCTGTCTAATGATTAACTCAATTATCCTTCTCCCATAGGATTAACATTGAAATTTCAAGAGCCTGTGGGGCGTAGCCCTAGGGTCCGATGTGAATTGGAATGCGATTCTGCTCATCTGCATTACTATACCTTTCTAACGGTATGCGCGGATTTCTTCTACGATGGACACGAGCTGAGAAAAAAGGAGGAAGCGAAACATGCTTGCCTATTAATATAAAGATAGATTGAATTTTTATTTAAAAATTCTAAAACCAGAGAACAGGAGATTTTTCTTTCTACTTTTAGAGAGAGTTAAGAGTCGATCTTTATCTTAATGATTTAATTTTAAAACATGATTCCCGTAAACCTCTGCATCCATAAAACTCGCCAAGCGCTATGGCCGCGGCCGCAAGGCGGCATTCGGGCTCACGTAGACCGAAGCCTTAACGTTAAGGTGCTCTTGAATAATTTTATACTTAATGAAAGTATTTTAAATAGCCGTATTGTCGTTCTCAAAATTATTTGCTAAACATTTTTTAATTACTAAAGAAGGCATGCAACATACTTTTAAATTATATTTAAAGACTAAAACTCCAATTTTTAAATTATTTCTTCCCCACATTTTGCCGCCCCCTAAAATTTGCCGCCTTAGGCGCGCGCATAGTCCGCCTATTCGGAAATATATCCCTGTCATAAACTGTTAAAATACCCAATTCTTTAAATTTGTCTTTTGCTGTTTCGTAACATCTCAATTTTTATATGATTCTTACAGCCCTTTTTTGTAATTTTAGTATGCTATCCATATTTGATTTTGTGGTTGAACCATAAAGGCATAAGCCATAAGCTAAATGAGAATGTATGTAAGCTCGGTTGCTACGCCCACTTGCCGTTAGGTTCAGCGCGTTCGCTGCACTCACTCACCTAAAATTTTTTAATATAATTTAGCTTTTTATCACCAATCTATTCCCATAATTCTTTAAATGAGAACAGATCAGGTGAGCTCGTTTGCTATGCTCACTCGCTGTCACTATCATATCGTTCGCTGCGCTCACTCGCCTCAATTACATTTTTTTATTAGGTACCAATCTTACCTCAATACTTTAAATAATGAGATCAACTGTTTATAAATTAGTATTCCTAAATGTATTAATGTGTTAATCGCTAAAATGTTGTTTCCATAAGAATAACATGGTAACTTAGGGAACGTCTGGGGCTGGAGTCCGACGAAGGTTGGAAGGATATCGTAAATTTTTCTGGGGTTTTCACATCAAGAGCTTTAAATCAAGTATATGGTTGTAGGGGCTTTGACTTCTTGGAGTGCCTAAAGAATTTGTGTTACATTCGACATTCAAAACCGAACCTCCAACTTTAAAGTGAATTAGTGTGAAAATGGTAAAAGATAGAGCAATACCTCAAATATAAAAGTTGTAAATGTAATTCTGCACTTACGATTCTGCATCGGATTTCAGGTCAGATCCATCCTTAGAAGTCATCTTCACCCTTGTAAAAACACTGAAAACATGCTTCCATATTCTCCTGTTTTGGACAGTGTTTTTTTTATATTTATTGGTAAATTATGTTATATTGTAGACTAGCTGTTTCCCGTCACGGCTTCGCCCGTGATTGAATTTATTTTGTAGGTAATAAAATCTTTAAAAGAGCAACATTTTCTTAATGAGAACCATTGAACAAAAAAGAACAACCATGTCAAATTTCAACCCATTGAGCAAAAAAGAACAACGATGTCAAATTTCAACCCCGTAGGCCCTATACAGTTATTTTAAAATCCTATAGAGCGGAGCCCTAAAGAACATAAAAACTATATTTCTAAAACTGTTTCTTAGTAAACACCTATCAGCCAAACGGAACATAAAAGTTAAATTTCAACACTGTAGGATTTATGGTAATTTTGAGGATTTATGGGGGGAAGCCCCTGGATTAATTTTGAAGTCCTATGGGGCGGAGCCCTAAATAACTTCGAAAACTATATTTGCAAAATCGTTTCTAAGTAAGCACCTATTTGCAAAATGGAGCATCCACTTTAGATTTTAATCCCTTAGCATATATGGTAATTTTAATGTTCTGTGGGGTGGAGTCCTAAAGTAAATTAGCTAAATTGTTTCTTAGTGAGCAACTATGAGCAAAGAGGAACGTCCATGTCAACAATCAACCCCGGAGGCCCTAAAATGTTTTTGAAGTCCTGTTGGGTAGAGCCCTAAATAACTTTGAAAACTATATTTGCAAAACCCCCATTAGTAAGCACCCATGAGCAAAGAGGAATGTCCATGTCAAATTTCAACCCCGTGAAGGCCCTAATGTAATTCTGAAATCAGTGAGGTAGAGCTTAAAGTGCTTTAAAAACTATATTTGCAAATCCTTTCTTAGTGAGTACCCATGAGCAAAGGGAATCCTCCATCATATTTCAACCCCGTGGGCCCCAGAGTAATTTGAAAGTCCAGTGGGGTGCAGACCTAAAGGGCTTCAAAACTATATTTGCAAAACGTTTCTTAGATTAGATAGATAGGTAATACCTATGAGCTTATAGAATTGTCCTTGTCAAATTTCAACCCGTAGGCTATACAGTAATTGTCAGCTTCTTTGAGGTAGAGCCCTAAACAATTTCAAAAACTATAATGGTAAAACAGCTTCTCAGTGAGCACCCATGAGCAAAGAGGAACGTCCATGTAAAAATTTTCGACCCCGCGAATGCCCTAAAGTAATTTTGAAATCCAGTGTGGCGGAGCCCTTAAGTGCTTCAAAAACTATATTTGCAAAACACTTTGTTAGTACCTATGAACAGTAAAAAGTATATAGTAATAAAATACGAAATAATGTAAACTGCACTTAATATAACCAAAGTACACCAGACTAAAAGTAATATAGTACATCACTATAATCTTGATAATGTCAAACAAACATGGTTACTTCTATGCTTTTAAGCATTTTCTTGAATCATCATGAGGCAGATGTAAACAAACCAAATTCAATTTCCATAATCATATGTTAGAATACAATAAAGTTGCTTCCATAAGAATAACATGGTACAGTGACCGGCTCACGAGAATGCACTTGATCCATTGGTAAACAATCATATGGAATAAAAATCCAGCCATTCAAATTGAATATTTACCTAGATGTATGTACTAAACTACAAACATCATATTATAAAAACTAGAGGTAGCCTCCTGATCGAAATTCGATCAAAATTTCAGTTGATCTAGACCCAAGAAGCTTAAAAACATTTTAGAACTAAAACATCTGTTCTTTTCACAACAGCTGTCTAATGATTCATTCAATTCTCCTTTCTCCATAAGATTAACATTGGAACTTTGAAAGCCTGTGGGGCGTAGCCTCGGAGTCCGGTGTGAATTAGAATGTGATTCTGCTCATCTACAGGACTAAACCTTTCTAATGGTATGCTCAAATTTCTCCTACGATGTTCACGAGCTGAGAAAAAAGGAGGAAATGAAACATGCTTGCGTATTAATATATAGATAAAATAAATAATAAATAAACATTGTCTTAAGAGATAATCTGAAATGTTTACCTTCAAACGTGTGTTCTGTTTTAAAACTGTAGCAATTATTAACTAATGTCATTAGTTTATGCTTATCCCAGGTTTTGTTTTGTTATTTTACTGCCACCTTTAAACTAGAACTATGAATATGAAAATAACTGCTGCTTTACAAATACAAATGAAACTGACCTGTTTACCAAAATGGATGCTATTTTTTTCTATATACTAAATAGAATTGATATGTATTGTAAATAAAACGGACATTGGAGGGTTAAATCCGGAGTGTAAACAAAACTCTAAACCTCTCGTAGCGTTGACAGGGGCCGAAGTTGATTCTGACAGTCATTATCTGTCTATCAAATATCTAATGGATGGACGCTAAGAAGAATACCCACACTCCACTCATAAATATCTTAACTATATTTTTTTACCAAACATTTAATAATAAACTAAACGTACTGAATGAATATTTTCGGTGATCCGAGGTTACGCCACGCTTGGTCCGACCCCCGCTTGTTCCCGGACATGATATTGACTGCAAACCGTCCCACTTGTTCCGGGGCAAGATATCCTAGTGAGTTGATGAGTCCCGATTATCCCGCGCTGCGGTTCGTCGATATTTCATGCTTCGTATAAACATTAGAATTGAATCTGCCGAAATTGCGGCAGCTTTTATGCGCTGCGGCCGTCTTTCACCGACGAAATTAACATAATGAATTAGGCGTTTTTGGACATTACACTAGCTAACAATTAGCTACCGCTTTTCAATGGTCCGATCATCATTTAGAGCCGATAATATAAGCTATGAACGAGTGAACGACAAGAGTCATATCGACGATATCGGCTCCTGTAAAATCAACTTGTTGCTAAGCAATCTTCACTCGATACTAATAAATTTTGATTTGTCATAATTAAACAATCATATGATTACGAAAGAAATGTTTTTAGAAATGTAATACAACAATTATGGATTTCAATTTTAAAATATGATCCATTTCGATCCATATGATCTTGAATATAAGAATAAGAATAAGAATAATGTTTATTTTCAAAAAAGTTACAATGCATACAATTCAATACAATACACCACAGTACACATTACAATTCCACTATCGTCCAATACAATAACATATATACAAATAACCTAATATACAAATCACCTAATATACAATACACCTATTATACAGTAAACTATCTATTAACATGAAAATATTTTAGAACAATCAATGAAAAAGGGTATATTTATTTTAACATTTAGCTTAGAAATTAATGGAATTGACCAAAATTATTTAACTAATGAGAAATATTAATGTATACATGCCAGTCATACAAAATAATTTATCTGCTGTTTTTCCTTTGCTTTTTTGAAAATAAAAGCCTCTGAAGGTATAACCTGTGTTGAGGCTATCTTTTGACAAACCGGGTGAGCAAATATTATATTTATCAGTCTTATCTAGAAATATAAATAAAATAAACGTTTATTTGATAATGCCTTACAAAATTCAGTTACAAAATATGCTTTGGAAAAATTAAGGGTAATATGTGATAAGGGAATCACACATTACTGTAAATTTCTATATTCAGCACAATTATTGAGATTGATATTTTAAAATCATTGAATAGCTATTTTTCTACGAGTTAATTAGTTCTTCCATGTCATCTATCCCAAAAATACAATCATTCAAGATCTTACAATATGAGTTTATTGAAAGAGCTTGTCTTTCATTTAAACCCAAAAGGTTGAATAGTTTTGGGGCTAAGTAACAGTATGACTTTTTAAAAGATTCTTTGAAAGGTCTTGGAACTGTCACTAAATTGTTTCTTAATCTGTTTGTATAAGAATTTATGTTTCTGTTGACATTTCCACTCCTGATATTCAGTGTCTTGTATACGAAAAGAGATCTTAATGGTAATATGTTCAGCTGTTTAAATAGTGGATAAGAGGGTTCCATTTTATTCTTTCGCAATATTACTCTTATGATCTTTTTCTGAGCCGTTAACAAAGGTTTCAGTGTTGTTATATAAGTACCTCCCCAACAAGTGATTCCATATTGTAGCCTTGAGTGAACTAAAGAGAAATACAGGCCACGCAAAACTTCTATTGGACATAAATATCGTAGATAATAGATTTTTTGCAAGGTTGATATTAATTCACATTGAAGTTTAGCTACATGATATTTCCATGACAGATTTTCATCAAAAATAATACCTAGATATTTAATTTTGGGCTTTTGTTTAATGCTCAGGCACTGACCACAAGGTATGATATTATTTGTCTGGTTGCAAGTAGAACAGAAGTATTTCAGTTTCAGATTAATGTTAGAGTCATTAACTGATCTTAAGTTAAAAACTGTGAATGTGGTTTTGTCACTCAATATCATTTTATTTTTATTAAACCAGAAATTTAGTTTCTTTAGATCTTCTTGAATGGATGTTTGAAGCAAAACCAAGCAAATATTCAAGTGCATTCTCCTGGGCCGGTTACTGTAACTTTGAGGACGTCTAGGGCGTAGCCCTTTGTGAATATTAATATGAAAATAGTCAGACTTTCCTATTTTAAGCCTAAAGAATGAGCATACCAAATTTCAGTACTCTAGCTAGTCGGGAAGTTGGAGAATTAGTGATGAGTGAGTCAGTGAGTGAGTGAGTGAGGGCTTTGCCTTTTATATATTTAGATAGATTAAGGTTATATCTAGGTCCCTCATACCTAGATATGGGTAAAAATTTATGGTATAAGTACAAACCAATTTTAAAAGTAAGGAAAATCGAGTTACTTTGTGACGTCACAGAGAGTAAGTTTTTCCAAATTTTGAGGCACGAGACACCTAATACATATAAGTCAACTAAACACTTACCAAGTTGAAAGAAAATCGGTTGAAAAACGGTGTCCGAAACAGGGGAATAAAATACCATGTTTTGCATAAAAGCCGTATGGTTAACATTGCCGACTGCGCAACAATGGGCTACTGGCCCAAAGGTGAAGATTACTCTTAAGGCCCCAGACTGCAAAAAACAAAAAACTGAAGAAAAACCCCGACTTTCCAGCTACCACATCAGTTTTTAAAGGTCTCTATTTCTTTAATGGTTGAAGAGGGTGATAACACGTCATTTTTCCTAGAGTTTTCACGTCTAGAGCTTACAGTTAAGTATGAATGAATGAAGTCGTTTATTCCAATTAAATTTACATGTGCAAATTAAAACATGTTGTGATACAACTTACAAATAAATAATAATAATAACTCTTCTGTAAAAATTTACAAAGAACTCAAAAGGTACATGATAAAAAATTTGTAATTCTTAAAAAAAATTAATTAGGTATGGAATGAGCTGACATGGGCACTGAGGCCTGTGCGTCAGCTCTGAGTTGCGTCCATAAATTAATATTTTACCAGGTAAATGCAAATCTTTTAAGAGGAAAACATTATTGTGTAAGTTAAATAAGTTTTAAAAAATTCTAAAATAGAACACAAGGGAAATGAATTCAATTCCTAGAACTCAGTTGGACTGAGCTGAGTCGTTGGCAGGTCGGCAGACCGGTCGGGGGCGGGCGGAGGGGAAGGGGTTGGATACATGGTTGTTAGAATTTTCACCTCTGGGAATGCTAATGCTTAGACAATTCATGTGACATCCTTTCAACTTCCATTTATAGATATAGATTACGCTGCTTCTGTTAGCAGTTTCTTGCAGGTTTGCTGGTTTAATTTTTTTTTACATACATACTCCCATAAGAAAGAATCACAGGAGTAATGTCTAATGAATGTGATGTGAACAACACCTTGTTAAGGTAAAACAAAACACCTCACCACAACGATCAGCAGGGCCGGATTTAACTTTTAGGCCCTATAGTTTTTGCGACCCTAGATTTCAAGTTATTTGTTCATAAATACCGTTGGAGTATTTTTCACTTATTTGCAAGCCACATTTCATCACGTTCTTAGCACAATAAGTTTTGTATATATATTTTTTAAATTACTAGATTAAATACACCCCTGTCGCAGCAGACCTGCGTACTCAGAAAATTTTCAATGGACTTTGGTATTTTTTCCCCATATACACCATGGGAATGAGGATGAAGGTTTGCTAACATTAGGAAATCGGAAGCAAATATTTTTTCATAAACAATTATATTTTGACCAGATGAACCTTTAAACAAAATTTCATCATGTGCTCATAAATAAGGAAATTAATATCTATTCACCATATGAAAAATATAGAGAAAAGAGTATGCATATATGCTGCCATGAGGAACACTGAAAGTAGGTATTTTTAGTATAAAAATTTTATTTCCACCATATGAAGCCACTATACTAAGTTTCATCAATATCTGTCCATAAATAAAGTGCCTATTCTCCATATGATTAACATGGGAAAAGAGTATGCAGGTTTGCTGCCATGGTATACAAAAACCAAGATTTTTACCATAAATGGATGGATCTTAACCAAATGAAGCTAAATATCAAGTTTCATCGAAAATTGGTCAATAAGTGAAATATTCACACATCCGTATTTTTAATCTTACTAGTATACGTGTTGCTCGAAATCGAGCAATTTATTTTATAGTACACATTTACATTAGTTACTTTAGCTCTAAATCAATGACATCCGACCAATCCCATAATGTGAATATCTGTAATCACCAATAACACACGTATTTACAGCTGATTATTAACAGATGTTTAAAATGCTTTATTCAATTCCAATGTTATTTTAATGGGAAATTTGGAAATTTCAATGGTGGATAGCGCCTTTATTTTCAGTCCGATTCTTATCAGTTTTTGGCGGAAACAACTACAGACCAAGCCCTATCGAACGACACCAAAAACTTGAAAATCGGTTGCAAATTGTAGGAGGAGTTCTCAAGACAAAAAACCCCTTAGCGTATTAAATAAGTATAGATACTCTAAAACAAGCTCCGTTTGTACGGGCAAAGTTTTTTTTCGCTCCAAGGATTTTTGATTTTTTTATTGAATATGGGAGTTTTGGCCACCAGAAATCAGCCCTTCAAAATATCCATGTTATCCTTATGGAGATTTTATTAATTGAACAAAAATCAGCTGTTAACTGTAGATATAAGCCAATGTGTTACTTCTTTAACCTTTAGTTTAAGAAAATTATACCAAAGTGCAACACCCTTCGGCTTGGCGAGTGAGCAAAGCGAACGAGCTCGTCTTTAAAATGATGGAAGAGGGCGAGTGAGCGGAGAGAACGAGCTTTGTGTGAGAACGAAAGTAATAATTTTACCTAGCTTAAGCTCGGTCCCCCTGGTGCTAAGATTAAAATTGGACCTCCATAATGCAATGTACTGTCTAGACTTTTTAATATCTCTGTATCCAATGAAGATAGAGCAAAGCTTAAATATACCAAATTGTGTGTGTTTTTTTCTTTTTTTTTCTTTTAGGTAATTCCAGTGGTAAAAATCTAAATTTAAAATAAAAAATTAAATACATATAAAAATTGCAACTCCATTTTTGGTGTACAAAACCTCCAAAACTACCCCTTCCGGTAGGTCACTATATCTGGTTTATGAACTCATCCGAACAAAGGTAGGATTACACATCTCTATCAAATTTGGTCTCGATTGGAATAGGTCGGTTTTTACAACTAGGACATCAGCTGGTCAGCTCATTATGTTCAGAACTTTCTCATTCCCATTAAACATTTATTTTCTATTAAAACACAATGGAATTTAGTATATAGGTTTGCTGCCATGAGGGATTTTGACCAAATATTAGTACCTCATAATTTAATGAAGGTTTATATACCAAAATGTTATTGAGAAATGTTAAACATAAGCGATATAAAAGGTTTTATTGGTTTCCTGCTTAGAAATAACATGGAAAACTTGTGTTTTTAATTATCTCTAGAACCAGTGAAACTAAGTAAATGATTCAAAATACTAAATTATTTGTTATTTAAAGTTCTATTGAATGATCCCTAAAAATTTAAGAACTAAAACAGTTTTGGGTAAAAAAAATTCCTAAAACCCCATTTTGTCCTTTTTGAAACTCCATAAAACCCTGTTCCCATAGTCCAAACGACCTGTCCAAACTTAACCTGAAGAACGCTTTCCTATACCTTCATACAAAAATTTCATTGAAATTAAAGGTGACTTTTAAAAGTTGCCGTGTAAACGGACACACACAGACAACACACACATATATATTTTTATGATTTTCACACACAAAGAAATTTCCGATTTTATACTTTCCCAAAAAACACCATAGGATCGAGTATGCTGCTGGACACCGTGGAGGGAGGACCTCAACACGTTAGACCTGTTCGCATGACACGATCCCGCTCATCTCCCCCTGTGACCCGCTCTCGCGCCAGGCAACGAAACTCGCCGTCGACCCCTGGGAAACCAAGGCGGCTGTCTCCTCCAACCACGCCAGGGCCTCTCACCGCCGAGCGTCGGCGACAAGAGCTTCAAGCGGCCTACCCGGGCAACCCCTCCGCTACCCTGACGTCCAGGCGCATACTCTTCGGGCAGCCGGTGTCTTCGCCCCGCAGAAGCCCACGACGTTCCCGCTCGCCTTCTCGACCGCGTTCTCCGCAGCGAGGCCCCTCAGGACTTCAACCACCGGTCACCCCTTCGAGACGCGGACACTGCCATCGACCGATGTCCCGATCTTCGTCCAGGGCCTCTCAGCGCTCAACGGGATCCCGCCAGGGGCGTTCCCCCTCTCTCTCGCCTCGTCGCCGTCATCGCGCCCCCTCTCCGGAACAATTCCAGCAACAGTTGACCCAGATGACGCAAGCCATAACATTGCTTGCGCAGGTTCAAGCGCAGCAGGCAGCAGCATACCAGGCGCCGCCCGTGGCGAACCCACTACAAGCGATGTTTCCGGCCGAGCCTCCAGGTCCCGTCGGCCCTCCGCCAGACCCAGCCTTCGACTGGGCCCGCCTTCGGCAACCTCCGTCAACGACCTTCCCGGCTGTCACCGAGGGACAGATCCAACTCCTGGCTGCAGGACTACTCGCCAAGCTGCCCCTACTCACCGGCAGGGACCACCACGACGTTGCGTTTGTGTTGAACGCGGCCTCTAATTATCCCACGCTGGACGCTTTCTCCCGCAACGTAATTTACCAACGCCTAAATCTACTATATATAGCAACCCATCATGGTTGGGGCACTGCTATTCAGGCGTCGGCGGCCCCTTCGGCCACTGCGGCAGTTTTCCCGCCAGGCTTTCAGCCTACCCCTCAACCTGCCTACCGCCCTCGGATGTACGGCCGCCAAACGCAGCAACAGCAGGACCAGCCGCAACAGCAACAACGCCAGCAACGTAACCGTCGCAACCGTCGTGCTCCAGCAGCCCCGGCAGCCCAGGGTAACAACTAACCTCTTTATTCCGTAGTTCTTAAGTTTGTTTTATCATTTGACCCTGTTTTAAATGTTAGCTTACAATTTTGCCGCCTTTGTATTTTAATTGTTTTACTGTTTGACTCTGCCATGACTTTTAACCTTTTGTTCTTTGTTTTCTGTAAATTCTGTACTTTAGGGTGGAATTGTGCCTAATGGCCGCGCGCCACCTTGGCGTTCTCGTTTGTTAACAATTTTAAATAAAGTTACTGACGGCTCACTCCCCTTCTGGGAGGGGTCGCCGAGGCCTCCTTTGCCTCCACTCGTCCTCGCGGTGCTGCCGCACTCGTACGACGTACTCTACCCCGTCTTCGGACCTCGTGGAGTGCGCCGTGCGGGTGCGGCAGTCATCAGCCGAGTAGGTTTGCTGCCATGGCATGTTGTTAGAAAATGTGAGTAGGTAGTTTTCGGTGAAGGCAAATAGCCCCAGTACCTCTGTGACAAACTCTCCCTTCGGCGGGATGTCGCTTTGCGTAGCACCCGGCAAGACATGCTCCTCCATTTCCCGAGGATCAGTCATGAGGTTGGCAGAAGGGGCTTCGCCTATTTTGGTCCGTCATTGTACAATGGACTCCCGGCGAGCCTCAAAGATCAGTCTCTTGTCACATTCAAGCAGAGGGTAAAATGTTTTGTTTCTTGAATTGAGCGATTTATGTTATTTTTAAGTTAATTTATTGTTGTTTCTTATTTATTATGTAAATTATGTAACTTGCTTGAACTTGTTAGACTTATTGGACGAAAGTTATTTTGAAAAACAGTTGTTACTGAAAATCGCTGGATAAATAAAGACATTTTTATTTTATTTATTTAATACAAATTGTATAAAGAATTAGCACTTTTTTCCTCATAAACCCCATAGGGGTGAGTATGTAGGTTTGCCGCCATATGGGTTTTGTAATCTAGCCCAGTATCTATATAATACATACCAAATTTGATTAAGTTATGTTAATAAATGAGCAAGATAAAGGTTTTTCTTTATTTCTATAAGAATAACAGGAAACACATTTTTGTGTTTTCTCCATATCCAGTTATGCTAAGTTAAAAATTCAAAACACCAAATTGTTTTTTTTTCTCTAGCTCTTTTAAATTGTTTCAGTTACAATTAATTAATTTTAAAAATTAAGGTTGAAAAATGAAAAAACCTCATTTTTGGTCCTTTAAAAACTTTTAAAAACCCCGTTACCATATAATCAATGTGGTTTGTAAATTCATTTAAAATAGACCTGGTTTTACACCTCCATACTAAATTACATCAAAATGTCTGTTTTTAAAGTTACCAGTACCATGAACACACACATATATATGGGGGGCCAAAATCAAAATCACAAAAACAAAAATAATCACCAAAAGTGTGTTAGGAGTGGTTCTTGATGTAATTTTTTGCGAGGAATCCGAATTTGCGATTAGTTTATACAGGGGCGCCCTCGGGGGGGGGGGGGGGGGGGGGGGGGATTGATAGAGTGGTTTGCGCTATCGCGCCAAAATTTAGGGGGGATTTTTTGGATTTGGGGTTGAATGAGTATTAAAAGGTATGTTGACTCGAAATTTAATTTAAATCTATATATTACATACATTATAAGAGCTCATGGTTAAAATTGTTATATAGTTATTTACCCTACAAACCTTTTTACTGTCCAAACTTGGGTGGTGTATGGATGGCAACACAGAGAACAGTCTGAAATTGCCGAGACAGGAGTCAGAAAAAAATCCTAAAAGTAAGCATAGGTTGATATGTACATCAAATTAAAGGTCTCACTTAGCAGAGCACAGTGCCGCAAACTACTTTGTATGGATGGCCCATACAGAAATAGTAGGCATTAAAAGTTTCCATTAAAATCACATGGGTAAAACTTAAAAATGCAATAACTTTCTTATTATACACTCTACGTTTTGACGTCGGGTTTGTGGCTAATTACTCCAAATGCCAAGACGTTTAAAATGATATATGATGTGACAAAATCCAAAGCATGTTTCTGTAAGACTTCATTGGGGGCCGTCCCATTGAGGATATTTAAATTGAAACTTTTTTGACCTCTGTATTACACTATAGATACTATATGTATTTAAACTTATTATAACTATTCTTATTTCTTTTACACCTTGGTTAAAGGTGGCTATGTCGTTATGAAACAAATCTGTTATTTATTATTTAAATTAGTGTTTAACAAACACTTTTGTAAATTGTTTGTTAATTGGTATATTGTGTATGGCAAACAAACAAAATTTATTATGTAAGTTAATGGTAATGTAAAAAAATACTCAGATTTATATTAAATTTAGTATGTTTTCAAATTATAAGAATCCTCTAAAAAGTTCCTGATTACAATATTACATTCTATTGTTAAACTAGTTAAATTGGATGTTTGATTTTTATTTTCTCATGTACTGATAATTAATTTTCATGAAGATATATAATAATAATTATGTTTAGATTTTTTGTATATGTAAACGTTGTACTGTATTATCATGACCATTTTATTTTCAATGGACTGCTATCAATCGCACACGCTAAAAATTTGTTTTATGCTTCCTTTTAAGATTTTTTCTGGTTAGTAAAATAATCTAAATAGTAAAATTTATTCCTTATGCATTAAATTTGGAATTTTATGTAAAAAAAGTTTTATGTACTGCACATAACACTGAGTAATCGACAATCTTACATCACGGCCTTGTCCGCTTCGCGCGCCATTATATGTCTGACATGATTTTGTCTAGAAACAGAAATATTGCTTTTAGTGAGTTATGGCTGTTTTTATTGAGTTTGACTCGATTCCTTTAAATTATCATATAGAGGATTATGCTATTCTTTTCAATCAAACATTAAAAAAGGCGATTAAAGTTTACGGGGCGGGACTTCTTCCCATAGAATAAAAAAATTACATCTGGATCGGTAACACAATAATAATGTTACAAAAACAAGCCGTTGCCTCCATCATTGGTTGGGGTTAAATCGGAGTCAATCTACCAATAATAACGACTTTTTTTTTTTCTTCTAGTTTGCCAAATATTGGCCGGCTTTGGGATTTCCCATGCAGCCGCGAAGTTCAAATTTTAATGCTTTTTCACTGGTTGCTTCCTCGTTTTGTTAGTTTTTCCTGGAATAAAATGTGTTTTGTAAGAGACATAGACACATAGTTAGTTACATTTTATGATATTTGTTTGTTAATAAGTTACAACTTTACATTCTTTGTAATAAAGAATAAGGATTTCTAATCATAAAAGGAAATCTGGAAAGGTTTAGGTTTTGGATATCTTCACTGCTAGGGGTCTTTCAAGCAGACTTTCCTAACCCGAAGGAGGACTAGACCACGGATAGAAGCACCCAGGGTGAGGGATATAACATTTATGTTTAGTTAAGGCCATGTGTTTAAATGTTATGTTTAGTTGCAGAGATGAATTGGTTGATCTCTTTATAAATCTGTTGGTTTTCCATGCCTATTAGATCCACTAATGTTATCCTCCTTCCATCAACTTCTTGTCTCATTGTTTCCCTGATTGATTTGAAACATACTTCTCTGACATATTCATAGTGTGGGCATTCCATTATAAAATGTTCTAACGTTTCATTTTTGCCGTCTGTACAGTTTAGACATAAGGGAGTGAAATATTTTTTTATCCTAAACAGGTTTGCGTTTAAATTTGCATGTCCAAATCTAAGTCTACATATATTTACAATTTCGTGTCTGCTAATTTTTGAAATAAAAGAATGTAAACAAACCAGTCGCAATTTACAATGATGCCGCCATGCCAGCTGACATGGTGCGGCGCGGCGGAGGCGGTAACCCAAACTAGTGGTGGGGGAAACCGGCTCGGTTTAGCCATTGACTAAGGTTTAGCCCTATTCCGCTACACCGCTATCTCAGTTACCGATCCAGATGTAATTGTTTACATCTATATGCTTTTCCATTTAAAGCAACGCTACAGCCATTGACTTTACATACTAAGTCAGACTTTAGTATGTAAAGTCATCAATGCTACTGCCAGAGCGCCAAATTACACACGTGGGGCGTTGCCACTTCTCGCTCACCATGGTCTTGTACTGGAGAAGGCTGTGATAATCCTCCATGTAAACACGCATCTGAATTTACACATCTGACACCACTTGCTCTTAAGTGACAATTTTATTACCAACTTGCAGTCCACCAAACAGGGTGTTATTTCTCGTCTAATATCCGATCATGATGCCATTTATATCTCACTGCCAGCCGCTTACGCTGAGACAAATAAATATGTTTGTATCTCGAGAAGAGAGACTAAGAGTAGTGTCAAATTGTTGGTGCTGGCTCAGTTCAAGGTCACCTGAGGGATGACGTCATCGAGGTCAATGACCTCACCGATGACGTCATCGATGACGTCATCGATGACGTCATCATCAATGTCGTCATTTCTATGACGTCACACCCATGACGTCACAGAAATGACGTGCTGATGACGTCATCACCCCTTACGTCATCAAAATGACGTCACCGACGCCACTAAGGTCAAGGTCACGCCGAAACTTAAAATTTTTTGGCACTTTTGCCGTTTCTCGCATTACGCTCCGAGTTTCAGTCCGAGTCCCCGTGACCTTGACCACTTGGAGCGAATTTTCGACGAGAAACGGCAAAAGTGCCAAGCTAAACTCGAGTTTCTGACATGACTCTGCCTAAATGGGCAATCGGTTATCCCTCAGGTGACCTTGAACCAGCACAACACCAACAATTTGATATTACTGTGACCTTGAAAACTTAACAACGGAGCGCCGACACCGATGCGCACCCCACGACAGCCACCGAGTGACTGACTGTCAGGCTCTGTGTACTCTAGGTATATGGGGAAGTGGAGGGGGAAATCTCAAGGTCATCCAAATGGAGTTTTAAAAAAGTTGAAGAGTAGAAAGACTACTCTTGTGCTTCCTGGGCGACTTCATCAATTTCCAACGGATCTGTAAACCAATCCGATCTGTAGCGGCAGGAGTCCAGAAAACAGGTGCATCACCCATCAGGTTGTCCGTAGCACTTCCGACAATTGGTAAGATTGGAGAAGTGAAATTTAATACACCGCTGCGGACAACAAGTATAAAAGTATTTGGATTTGTAGATTTTGAAAGTTTGTAGTACCGGTGGTGGCAGCTGTTGGTTCTTGCATCTACACCTGCAACATCCGAAGCATTCACATTGCCGGCAGGCCAGCCCATCCACTTGCCACTTTGGTAAGAGGAAACACTTATCCTCACAGCAATAGGTTGTCCCCGTCTCTTCCTTCCAACGCTTCTTTGCACAATATGTGACGCCTTGTATCTCCAAACACCTATGCTCGCAACATGAGATGCGCTTACTTTCCATAGTTGATGTTGCTTTGACGAGGGAGCACGATGAAGTGATGCTGTGGTCAGTGGGAATGGGGTTTATATAAACTAAGGTGAGTGGAGGGGGAAAAGTCAAGGTCATCCAAATGGAGTTTAAAAAAAAGAAAAGAGTAGAAAGACTACTCTTGTGTATCTATAGCGATTTCATTGATAGTGAGTGCTTCTGTATGCCAAGTTGATCTGTATGATCTGTACTGACAGGCTCCTAAATAATGTTTGCAAAAACCTGCAAAATGATTGTTGCACAATTTGCAGCCAGTTAGCTGTTTTAGTGTGAATTCAATGCAACGTTCAGGGCAACAAGTGTACTTATGCCCTCTCATCTGGTACACATGGAATGTCTTCAACTCTGGTTTCGGCTTCTTCCAAGACTTGCACTTACACATGCATTGACCAAAAGCTTCACATTTTCTACACGCCAGGCCATCCGCAACATCAATGTCATTTGGCCATGAAAAACATTTCTGTTCGCAACAGTAGTTGAGTCGACTCTCCATGTTGCTGTGGTGAAGGTGCGCGATGAAATGATGCTGCAGTCATTGAGAGTGCACCTTAAATAAACTCAGTGGAGGGGGAAAGGTCAAGGCCATCCAAACGGAGTTTTAAAAAAGATAACTAGTCGTCCTCCTCCTCCTCGTCCGTTGTACTTAGAGAGCTGTCAGACGAAGAGCCCCGTGCAGGTGCTCCCCAGATGAAAAACAAATCAATTTTAAAACGAAGACCAGGATCTTGCATCATCAATTCCTTTAATTTGTCACATACTAAGTCGACCTTGTGTAAGGTGTCAACAACAAGCTTCCAATTCGTTGGCTCAATATAACTTGTAGTAGAGTCTGCCTCGCTGATAACCACATCCTCCGGCCGTATTGGAGTGTAAAGATGTGTAAAGTTCTTCGGCTGTAGCTGAGGCTCAGGCTGGCTGGAAGTGGAAGGTTGAGTGTGGACCCCTGTCGCATCGAAATCCATAGTCATTCTACATTCAATGTTGGGGTTTTCGTTTAATACATACACCAATTTCTCATGCAACATATCCACTTCTGCCGAGTCTTGCAGATGAACATTCCAGGAAAATGGCCATTCTTCATCCGTAGTGGAGTCAACTCGAGAAAGAGTGCTGTCCGCCATGATAGCTAAGCAAGGAATGATGTGAGCTACAGACTGTGGTAACAGTATTGAAAAGTAGAGGGGGTAAACCAAAAGTATGTGGAGGGGGTATTTTCAAGGTCATTTAATTTGGGTTTTAAAAAAGGAAATAGTGGAGGGGGAATTCTCAAGGTCATCCAATTTGGGTTTAAAAAAAAAGGGATGAAGGTTACTCCTCTTCAGCCTCGTTGTCCCCCACATCCTCATTAGCCTCATCTTCATCGACGTCAGACTCGCCGTAAGGGTAGATCGGGGACATGGGCGAATATTGTGGAGATTGTTGACCGTTGTTATCGTCCCCTTGCATTCTAACTTGGGACCAATCATAATTTAAATTCATTTGTATTATGATCCCAGGGTTGTCCCGCAGTATTTCCTTCATCCGTTCGCAAATCGTTTCCAAATAGTGTACACTATCGATCGACAGTGTCCAACCCGTACTTGTACCAACATCAGTAGTGGAGTCAGCTTGGCTGATGGTGTTGTTGTCTGCCATGGTTGCTTGTCGGACAAGGAATGACGGTTGATGTGATGCTCATGCAGGAACATGGTGAAGTGGTGGGGGTGTGGTGGAGTAGTGGGGGAATTTTCAAGGTCATCCAAACGGAGTTTTAAAAAAGGAAAACCTACAAAGTAACATTGAAACTTTCCAATTGGTGGTGGCGAGCGTTTTCTTCTGCAACCTTGCCGACACATGTGACTATGCCATACAGTATGAAAAGTACAACCATAATAAGGCCGAACAATAAAAGATAGCCGTTGACTATCATGATATTTTCTGAGTGTATCTGCTTTCTTCGTATCACCCTCCCCTGCATCCTCTTCTCCAACTCGTGGACGAAGTCACAGCAAACGTGAGGACATGTTTTATCCGTTGGTAGGTTTGCCATTGTTGATGTTGTCGGTTTGGCTGTTGAAGATGGAATGAGGTTTCCAATTGTGATGTGCCATGTACATCAATAGTCAAGTGGTGGGGGTAGCAAAGCAGTGGAGGGGGAAGTTTCAAGGTCATCCAAATTGTGTTTTAAAAAAACCTATCTCGTTACTGAGCTCATATGTCAGTAACAAGATAGGTGTTTTTGCTCTTTTACTTCTTTAATATAATGAAAAAATATACATATTCTATTATTGTAAGAACAAGGAAGACAACTGCTAGTCAGCTGAAGTAGTCCAAGTTGTCTGGCTCGGTCTTCATCGACGCCGGTGAGGAAGCCGTGGAGAGGTGTCCAGGCTCTTCTTTTGACTGCCGGGTGTTCCGTATGTTGCAAGCGTAAACTTGCACGTTTATACGGTAGCCTCGTGCCACCATGAGCTGCAACTCCTTGTACAAGTCGTTTAGCTCCTGCTGAGTCTTGATGCTCACCTCCTCATAACTTGCGCAACTGACGTTCAGAGACATCCTGATGTTGCTAGGTCGGCTGCTGGAGTAGAAATGAAGCCGAGGCACAGCGTTTAGAGGTACATGAAAAAGTGGTGGGGGTAATGGTGGTGGGGGTATGGAAGATCCAATTAAACACTTCTAAACTTTTTCCATTGATACAGTGGGATGGAACAAATAGCACAGGTGTCCTTGTAGTTTTCAAATCTAAACATCGGTGCTAGAAATCCGAACTGTTTTCTACCACCTTCCTGTACGAACCGTCGAAGGTCTCTGACGGCAGCATTGCCACAAGGCCTACAAAACTTTTCCCCGTCTTGGAACCTATACCAGGAGTATTCCGAATACCCTCTATTATCTTTCTTGTACTCTTCGATATCCTGCTTTACTGTTATAGGGATATTATCTCGTAAAGCCGTCTGGAATAAAGATGCGTCAGTTATAACTCGTTGTAAGCAAAGCTCGTACAAGGTGCTCATCGTTTGCTAGTTGGCAACAGACTGACCGTTTTTCGCATCCAAGCAGGTTTGAATCCTAGTGCGGTAGTGGGGGTAATTACGGTAGTGGGGGTAATTGTGAAATGCAAAGGTCAAAGGTCAAGGTCACCCGCGAAGTTTAAAAAAAATGCAACATATCAATACGTGAAGTTTGTCACATATTGATATGTTGCATTTTTTTGTTTTTTATTTTTTTGTCTTTTATGATTCGTTTATTTATAAAACATTACAACAACAACATATGTACAACATTAAAACTTAAATCTAACACTGCTGCTTGTCAGCGATGTGGATGGTCAACTCTGTAGAATTGCTACCCGTGCAGCCGTGGGACACCAGGTATAGACACCCGGGTTGAATAGAGCGAAGATCCTCGTTTTGTAGAAGATGGACGAATCTCTTGGGCAGGTACACCTGGAACTTTGGTTCATCCCCCGGAGTAAACGGTGCCTCGCTGAGACTGCAGCAGATGGCCTCCCCAACTGTAGTCTCCATCTTCTTCATAGCATGGATTATGTAGTGCTTCTCGTCTTTTAGTTCCGAGCACTTCTTTACAGGTAATATTGTTGACTTGGAGTGAGCATTGAACTGCTCGACCAAAGTCTGAAGGAACTGGTGAGATGCCATGGTCAGGTTACAGATCGTCTTCTTGCTCGGAGATGTTGTCGTCTCGGAATCTCGAGTAATACTCATGCCAGGTCCCTGTCTGCTCCCCACTTATATACTCTCCGTTACCCCCACCACTCCCCACTTCCCCACTTTGAAGGTAAGAGGCGAGTTTATAGGCATTTTTCAAAGCGCAATGTCTATCTTTATCATGTTCTGGGCTTTTTGTACAAATACATATGGTTTCCAGCATGTATTGATAATTCTTATCCAATTCCACATCATTAACCGGAACATGAGTAAATCCTTCGATCCATCTTTTCTTTTCCAGCCCCTTTGTGTAAATATTGGTAAACTTGTCTGAAAAGTGATGCATAATGTGATACAAGTCCGTGTAACTTGTAAAACCATCATACCAATCGATATGATGGAAGTGTTTTGAAATCCATCTGTTGGTAGTAGCGGCTTTACTAGTTAAAGACGAATAAGAACATGGTGGTTTAAATAAAAACGAATAAGGAACACTTGTATTCATGTCCAAAAACACAAGTTCTTTTATAATGAATCTATCATCATTACCACGAAACGCTTGAAACTCAATAATACCAGGCTTGGACTTTACTTGTTCTTCTTCTCCCTTGTCCATTTTGAAGGTCACACGTCTGCTCATTACGAAGTCAGGAGGTCAACTGATTTCCACACCACGGTAGGTACTACTTTTATACCAGGCCGTACAGTTGTTGGCGCGTTGGTGTATATTTAACGTGGGCACCGTCCCCAATAGGCCTAACCCCACAAAATGTTGGTTATTGTTATAAAAACTAACCATTGTCATTTAAGTTTCCATCTTTATATTTTCCTTGTTTTCATTTTCATCACTAACACTTGATTCTTCTCCTCCATCTTCCTCTTCTTCCTGTTTTACTGATTTCTTATGTAGTTGAGCGTACTTTTCCAATTGTCTCCACATCTGTACTTCATGAGGAACTCTATTAAATATAGAAGTATCCACAGGTCCATATAATATAGGTGCGTCCGGTTGTTTGTCCAAAGTGTCTTCCAGATAATCTTTAATAATCGAACTTGAAAACACCAGTTGTCTCAAATATCTTGTTTTGGTTCAGTAGCACAAGTTAAAATGAAAAACTCCTCTCGATTAAGTTGAATTTTGTTATCATGTCTTGTTGTGTCTCTAAACCGCAGCTGATGATCACCACGATGCTTAATAATATCGATTTCCACATTTGAATCCAAAAGTCCTACTCTTGTCTTTCTTCCAAACATGTTACTACTTAAATAGCATTCTAGCAGATGCAAGTGTTTCATAAACGATTCCCAAGCACTGTCCGTAAACAAAATCATTTTGGGTCCATGAGTTAAAATTACAGTAGGGGAATAATCTGTCGATTTCATAACACCGATTAAAACACTTTTGTCCAAACTGGAAGAGATTGGGTAAAATATTCGCAAAAATACCTCACTCAATATGTTTGGAGAAATATTATCTTCAATATCCCTTTTTCTCTTTTGTATATTCTTTCTTCTTTTACCTTTTTCTTCGACATTATTACTGGCGTGAAGTTGTCCGCAAATGTTTTGTTCACCTCCTTCCTGGTGACCTTGAAGATCTAAAAACTCAGATATCTCCTTCTCAATATCTACCACATTTTCAGGCGTACCACTAGGAGAAGCCATATTGAATACGATGCTACCCATACAACAGTAGGCAACAAACTGATGAGGAGCGGCCTGTACGCTCTGCTTTTATACTCGCGGAATGGAACAAAACCGGTTTTTTACAATACATTTTTAACAATTCCAGTTAAAGGTGTGTATGTTACAATTTTATCATGTAGAATTAAACAGTATGCAGTTGTATTTGCAGGTATAGTTGCAGTAAACTCCATTTCAATCTTTATGTCAACACTTGATGATTTTACTGATTCATTTTGTTTAGAACAATCAATTACAACTATTGTGTAACCATCTAAGTATTCTTCTGGTGATAGTAAAGGTGTATTTGTTTTACCGTAATATGAATTTTGGAATCTCGCATACATATCGTATAATATACTGTACTTTTTATTAGCGAATGACACATTCAAATTGTCATAGGGGAAAAAATGTGAATTCAAATAAACTTTAATATTTTTTAAGTTGCAATGATCAAACTTGCCTGCATGTTTTGTGATGCTGTCCCTCCTACCTGTTTGTAAACCAAATATAATATACCTGGCTCGTTCTACGTAATTAGATGTTTTAACAGTCCAAGTGTGACGATCCGTAGCTGGCAAGCTTGGATGTTCATGGAATTCCCAACTTCTAAAAGGAATTACAATATCACGATCAGCCTTTAACTTCCTTAATAGTAGCATTCTATGCTCGTCAGCTAATTTAACATGTGGAACTCTCCATACAATTTTGTCTAATGTTAATTTCCATTCTAAGTTTGCATCTGTTGTACCATCTGGAGCTTTAATAATGTCTTTATCGTTAGAAGATCTCAATAAAACTAATTCTTGTTTAACATTTAATATTATTTTTCTATAGTCTTCAGCAAATCCAAGCAACAAACGTAATGGGATATGAAAATCAAAATATCCATTTGTATTTGGAGTGATTGTATCATGTTCAGGTAAAACCCATCCGGCAGGTTGAATTAAATTGGTTTCATTAGGTGATATAGATGTTATCCCTTTTAAAGTTGTTGTAATACCTACTTTTTTAGTAGAATCAACTGTTACACCTGATATTTCATATCTAATTTCATCAAAAAGGAAAGCCATAGGATTATTTATAAATGGAACTGTTGTACCAGTAGTAGTACCGTCCTTTTTAGTAACTTTTCCTTCAATATACAAGTAACTTTCACATGGTAGTGTGTAAATGTCTTGATGTTGTATGGGAATACGAATTTCATCGTTATTGTTTAATTTCGATGAAGTGTAAGGGTTGTGGGTGTTATATTCTTTTTCCCATAGGGTTTCGTCGAATGTTGAACCCTGCGCTATATCCAGTATATCCATAATCGGTTAATGTTAATCCAACTCTCTCTAAGAAACGAATGTTCTCGCGTGTTAACTCCTCCACAGCTGAAGAGCTACTAATGCGGTTACCCGTAGGTTGTTCGCTTTTAAATGTTAAACCCATGGTTTTTGTATTAAAGTGTCGATTTTAAATGTAATCTAATCGTAATAGGCTCTTCTCTGAAGTCTACCAAGTTACCGTCTTGATCCAATACGCTCAACACGATGTCTGAAATGAAAGTGGTGTTCAACGGTAGATATACCAGGTTTTGTGGCTTTTCAACAATTTTAAATCCAGGTGGTACACTTGGGTAAAATGTATGTATGATATGGGTGTTAGCCCCATCCCTGTAAGCTCCTTGTATAATGTTACAAGTTATGTCTATACTATTGACTTTTAATATTGTTACTGTTTTCTCACCGGAATGTGTTACATCTGGTTCTAAAACAGGTCCATCGTTGGAAAATCCTAATAAATCACCAATTGAGTTTGGTTGAGTAAAATCTATATAATATTTGGAAGTAATTTCAGCTTTCATCGTATTATTATTACCTTTCAATGTTATATTGTCTTTTCCCATTTTAGTTTGCAAAAATTCATTTATATGATCGATTTCATAAGAACCTGTGGGTAACCTACACTCTTGTAAGTCTGTAAATTTCCCACTGGCATCCTTTCCCTTATAATAATGCAATACGTTATTTTTACCTTCCGTAACATTGGGAATAGAGTTGTAAGTTGTAAAATCCAATAGTGCCGCCTCCCAAAATCTTCCTTTTTGCAAGCGTAACGCTGGAAAAAGGATACTTCGTAAAGTGGACGATTTTCCTGTTAATGATACCGTATAGGAAGACATCTCAATACTGACTGATACTTTTAGCTAGAAATTCCAAACATAAATGGCCGCATATTGAAGTATTATCAGGTTGTTCTCTTTTATAGTTATAATATATGTTTTTAGCAGATTTAAAGTAATTTTGAAGTTCTTTTGGTGGTGGCAAATTACCGAAACTATCAAAATAATATACATTGTTATTTAGTTTCTTATAACAAACCCAATGGGTGCCAGGCCCTTCAATATTATCCAAATTTACAATTCCAGTCTCATTTTGCCACATTTTCTTTGGTAAACTGTCTTTCATGAATACACCGCGGAAAAATGGTATTTTTAAACAGGAAATATATTTAAATAATTCAACATTGGTTAACGCTTTATGTGGTATAACCAATTGATTTCTTTCATTTAATATGCACGATAAGGTCTTAGGTAAAGACCTGCACCGTTTTTTACCATTGACCACACTGTGGGCTTCTTCCTGCCTTTTCTGCTAGATCGTCGTCTTCTTATATTTCCTCCGTGTTTTCTTGTGGTTGACTTCCTTTTTACCCTTCTTCTCCTCCTTTTTCCACCTCCTACTGCTGTTTTAGCCTTCATACCTGCTGTTACTGCTAAAGCTGCTGCTTTTTCTGCTATGCTAGCGTCACTTGATTTTACTCGTTGCCAAGCTATGTCCGCAAGCTTTTTGTCTGCTATTGATCTATTTTTTGAATCGGCAAACGTGGAATATGCGATATCGTGTTCTTTACAAGCCTGATCTAACTTGTTTATTCCAGGATCGCCTCTTTCCAGTCGTTTTTTCAATTTAGTTCCTGGTCCGCAATACTGATAACCTCCTGGTATATGAAATTCGTATGGTAATGCGTCTATTGCTCTATTTACTATGGATCCTACTGGAATTCGATTTAAGGCTTTACTTAATAGAGAAACCGCTGTGGACGTGATCCCACCTCCTTTCCTTACAGTGTCTCGATATGGACTGATATATTGAAATGTCATAATGCACTTTTATAATTGAATTTTGCAACGTATGTGTTACCTCTACGACAAGTTAAACATAAATGACTTTATTTATGCTTTTGATCAATTAAATACTAAAAGGACCCTAAAATGTGGATCCTTAAGGTTGTGGTGTTTTATTAAAGAAATACTTATAAAGGATGTCTTGTTTTATCCATGAATTTCTCATTTTTTCATCAACACGATTATATTGTCCGCTTGCAATATAATTATGCATATCAAACATTATATTACCTATCACTTTAACAAGAAAATTAACATTTACAGCGTCATCTACATAATCAGGGTCTGCAACTCTTGTTAATCGTTTGTTATTGCAATTTCACCATCTATGTCCAGTTGGCTCTAATTGTATTATCTGTTCAAAAGTAACAACATTACCAGGCAATGTCGCGGGAGCTATATGTATCATTTTTTTCCTTTACCATCCCAAACATTATTCCTTAATACATATCCATCAAGAACTTTATTCTTTTCTTCAAGTAATGTAAACTTTTCATTTCCTTGTACAAACACATCCCCCTGCCGTGATACCACTTGGTCTTGTTTTACAAGTCCAGATGTCTCTTGTTTTAAAGTCTCTTTCATTTGACCCACTGTTGCACCATCTGATGGCGCCGAACCATCTTTAACATTTGCTAAACAATTATTAAAACAATCTATAACCCCTACATCACGTATGATACAATGATCTTTAATATATTTTAGATTTACAGCGTCGTTTTCAGTTTTTGGATAACCTATATCATTAATAACAAATTTATAAAAAGAAAATCCATCTTTTGTCTTTTCAGGTATCAAGGAATGTAAATAGCGTCTATTTACGCTGCCTTTTGCATCTTTAGGGTCATCTACGTTGGATATACGTTTATTGTTGGCACTATACGTTTTCCCATTGAATTTTAACGTATTTTTTAATTCAGATGACAAATAACCTTTGTTTATCGCATCACCGTTTTGATTTGGTTTACCAACGTTGATAATTCTATGATCTTGATGCGTCATATGTGTTATTTTGTAGTTTTAATGTTGGCGATATCTTTTCCTTTAATATTTTTAAGTTTATTGCATCGTTTTCATCCGAAGGATCTTTTATGTTTTTTAACCTTTTATTACTCATATCATAATCTCCATCAGGTGTTTGTGGTAAACCAGCACTTCTTTTTAAACTATTCGCATAATATAACCCATCCGAGGAGTAACGTCCGAACTTGTCAACACTCATGGTGCAACTGAATAGTACTCTAAGGAGTAACGCATTTTTAAAAGATTACCCCACGGTTTCGGAGTTCATCCACTAAAGCCACCCATTCGTTTTCCAATCCTGTATGACCCGCTTCTTTAGCTTCATGTATTAGTTTCATTCTATCCACCAATTTATTGATATTATTGTAATAAATCACATTTGTGTTACATAGTTTCTTCATTAAACCTGTACCTGTAACAGACTTACTTCTTTTTCTTCGTTCCTGAGCACTTACATCCAAAGTGGATGCCATAAATCTTCGTTTTACAGGTTTTCTTTGTGTTAACGGCATTGTTTGTCTTCTAGTTGGTATTAACTTGGATACAAATTCTCTATATTTTAAAGACTTAGATCTAAAAGGAAGCTGGTCAGGTAAATACTTTCTCCTATATGCATTTGTCTGTTCCAAAATCTTTTTATATGCTTCCATGTCTTTTTCCTTTACTAACGATACTGAAGGCTTATTTTCAAATAATAATTCAAATAATCCTTTTGTGCCCTTATATCTTTGATCACCAACAACAATATTATCATGTTCGTCAACGTTTAACGGGCTATTACCTATCATTAAACCATCTTCTGTTAATCTCGCTCCATAACTATGGTAATTCTTATTAGGAATTGTTCCGAGTAACATTTTTACCATGTATTTCCTTCCTAAAGGTCCTTTGTTATGAATGTTTTCACCCAACAAGCTTATGTTTGACGGTCCTTCTCTTGCCTCTTCTCTTTTTTCCTCTTCACTAGCAGTTGGTGCTTCTTCAGGTCCCCTTTCACTATATCCTGGTGATTCTAGCTCTCTTTCAGATTCTGCTCCGGTAAAGCCACTATATGTAGAGGATTCCGGGTCTTCATCACTAAAACCTTCATATTTTACACTTTCTCTTTCAAACTTTGTGATAGGTGCAATCGCATCTCCTTCCAATACAGGTTTAGCGAATTTTTTGTTTAATTGTTTTAAAGGTTCAGTAATAGGTTTAAAAGTAGATTCAAGGAATTTCTCCCTCTCGCTAATACCTAGTTTTAATGCTCTGTTTTTAGCCCGAATAGAATCACTAAGTGATTTTATTTCTTTTACTAATTTTTCTTGGTTAACCATGTTTGTAGCAAGACGTGTTGTACAACAATGAATGTTTTATACCATGTTCAATGTATTAATATAAATCTATCAAATCCTATCCTGTATCGACCATTGTTTAGCGGTTGTTCCTTCATAATTGTTAGAAACCCATACTTTTCAGCCCAAGCCTTTCCACATAACTCTTTAAATCGTTCAAATGTCATATCCGCATTTACATGATCAAAATATAAGAATAAGAATAAGAATAAGAAATCTTTATTTTTTCTAGCACACATTGGATACAATCACATCATAATTAATTCACAATTCATAATTCACATCATAATTAATTATGTATTACAAAATATATGTTAAAGTAGACTACATATACTAAATACATACAGATATATACATTAAATATATAGATATATTCTATATTACACATTTGTGCTGAGAAAAAAATAGGGTCCCTAGGACTTGAAATGTCCGTTTAGGGATTCCATCTCGTTAATAGTACTACTTTAAATTTTGAGTTCAGGAACGGAAGTTAACAAACATACACTTTAAGTTCTGCTAACAAAATATTTCACATATCGGAGCTCTGAGTGTCTCTATAGGAATGAGCTCGTAATACTGTAATATATTTCAGATCCTTACTGTATTAAGAATAAAAAAAAAACAAAAAAAAACAAAAAATCTAAAATACATTTATAGAAATAAAAACTAACTAATACTTGCTTAACACAAATTATGAACATCCTAGGTTATTAATTTGTTACATTATGACATTCATTCAAAACAATTTACACTACAGAAAATTTATATTTATATTTATTTATAGCTAAGATGTTATATGGATTAAATCATCAACATTTTCTAAGGAAAATAGCCATCTTCTTACTTTGCTTAAAAATATTTTTCGGTTTGTTACTGATTTTATATTTACTGGCAATTTATTATATAATCTAGGTGCAATAAAATAATACGTTTGGGTAAAGAATGTTAGATTTGGCTTTGGTACAATAAATGGATTGGGATTTCTTAACCTAAACTTATAATTATTTTCATCGCTATCAAATTTGGAGTTTGCATTGAAAAGTTTTAACACTTTATACACAAAAAGTGATCTTACAGGTAGTATCTTTAGCTTTAAAAAACATGGATGTGAGGCATCATATTTAGTTCTACCAAGAATTATTCTAACAAATAACTTTTGGATCGTTATTATCGATTTCACATTATTCAAATAAGTGCCCCCCCAAAAAATAATCCCATATTCAATCTTACTATTCACCAAAGCAAAATACAAACTTCTTAAAATCTGCATAGGACAAATATTCCTTAAAAAGTAGAAAATTCGAATACTGGCTATTACCTTACTTTTCAATTTACTGAGATGAAATTTCCAATTAAGTTCTGTGTCCAGGATTATACCTAAATACTTTGTATTAGTACTTGGTTGTATCACTGGACAGCTATTGCAACTTGCACCCTGACTTAGACATGAATCACATTTATACAAAATTTCACGTGGAAAATTAATATTTTGTCTCAAAGAAAAATTTAGAAAAGTTGTTTTTTCTGTGCTTAAAACCAATTTATTTTTCACAAACCACCATTTAATACTATTTAAATCATGACTCATCTTTTCATAAACTAAATCCCACGAATTTTCTACATAACAAAGAGCAGTGTCATCAGCGAAGGCTGTTAATTTTCCATTATACTTTGCACTACAAAAATCATTTATAAATATAATAAATAAAATTGCTCCTAACACCGAGCCTTGTGGCACCCCGTATTCTATCTCTCCCATTGAGCTTAATGATCCATTAATTTTGACACACTGTTTCCTTTTACTTAAATAACTACCAAACCACTTTTGAGCTACTCCTCGAAAACCGTAACTATTCAATTTTTTTAACAATATTAAATGGTCAACCGTGTCAAAGGCCTTTTTTATATCAAGGAATAGGCCACTAGTACACCGCCCACTATTAATACCGTCAGTGACCTTATCCATGAAATTTAACAATGCCAATTCTGTATTTAGTCCTTTTCGAAAACCATACTGGTTTGTACAAAAAAATTCGTTTTTATTTAAAAAACTTAACATTTGTTTTTTCATGATTTTCTCATAAATCTTTGCAAATGTGGAAATTAAGGATATAGGTCTATAGTTTGAGCAAATTGAAGGTGAACCAGCCTTATATATAGGTATTACCACAGCATATTTTAATTTGTCAGGAAAAACTCCTGTACAAAAACTTAAATTAACTAAACATACTATAACATCTAAAATTGCTGGATAAATACGCTTAATCAGCATGGAGTTGATACCATCAAGTCCAGGTGATTTCCCATTTTTTAAAGACTTTATAACGTTTTCTACATCCTCAGGCAAAACTGGACCAAGCATAATTGAACATCTTTCGTTATAATCCTGAAAGTTGTGTTTATATTGCAGATTTGAAAAAGTTTCACTTACATTAGAGTTGCCGACAACCTCCTTAACCACGGAAAGAAAATATTTATTAAACTCGTTAGCCACTTTATCTGAATCATTGACTAATTCATCATTAATACTCAAGGAAATGTTTGTTGGTTTTTTCTTTTGTCCCGCAATTTCATTAACAGCACTCAAGACTGCTTTAGGATTTCCCCCACTAGTTTCAAATCTCTTTCTGTAATACAATAATTTTGCTTCTTTTATATAACATTTAACCTTGTTTCGAAATCTTATGTAATATTGCTTAAATTTATCATCAAGTGGTCTGAACTTAACTTTTTTATACAAATTATTTCTTATATTAATAAGTCTACAAATATTACTTGTTATCCAAGGTTTTAATCTTTTGACTGTATAATGAGTTTGTGATTCCTCAGTACATGCTGATATACAAGTATTGAGTTGCGATTCGAATAAATCATAGGCAATAGAAGCATCTTTTTGTGACTTGACAATAGACCAGTCTACGGTATTTAAAATATCCATTAGTTTATCGTAACAGATACGGCGGCGCGGCGGCCGGGGAGGGGGAGAGAGAGGACCACAATCAGCTGATCGGCTGTCCCCCTCCCCCCCTCCTCCGACCACCAGGCTCACCGATATCATATAGTGATCTGTAATATCTTTTTTCAACACCTTAGCTTCACAACTTATATCACATTTATTTATTAGTCTTACATACACATGATCAATGCATGTTTTTGTAAAATCAGTCACTCTTGTGGGCTCATTTATAAAAGACTCAAAGCCTAAACTTGCTCCTACGAATCTAAAATTATCAATTTCAGTATTTTCCATGTTTAGAATATCTACATTAATATCCCCGATTAGAATTACATTTTGAAATGTTTTATTTTTTTTATTACTAACTAAATAATTTTGCAATTCGTCTACAAAAAATTTTATAGAAAACTGATGAAGTCTGTATACAGCTAAAATATTCAATTCCCTCCCACAAAAATTTAATCTAATCCTTATCGTATCAGCTGATTGCAACAAAGGCATTTCTATCTCCGTTACAATGACCTGGTTTACTTTTACAAAAACAGCTACTCCTCCAGCTCTATAATTTTCATTTGTATTTAATATTAACTCGTAGCCTGAAATACTATATAACTGTTGTATTTAAGATCCTGATGATTATTTTAGTTGTCTTTTATCTATATTTTAAACAGCTGATTTATTGTACTGTTTATTTGTTTACATTTTGAATGTTTGTTGCAATGTTTACAAGTTGAGTTTGGATACATGTGGTTAACTAAAGAATGCAATTAAAAGCCAGTTCTCTTAAAGATTATCTTTTATTTATTCGTAGTATGAGTAGCTTTAAAACATGGTGTCAGGTACATAACATTAGAACCCGTGTTAACTTTCAATAAAAACAAACAATGATTGAGCAAGAAAGACTTTATGAGCTAGAAGAAGAAGTAAAAAGACTGACTGCGCTGATAGGTGAATACAAGCCTCAAACTGCATCAGTGCAGTATGCTTATCTGCCTAATATACCATTGCCAAGACCTATTGAGTTTGAAGGAGATTTGAAAGCTAATGTTAAGTTTTTTAGATCTTCATGGGAGAATTATTTATTAGCATCAGGCCTGGTATCACGACCTGAAGAAGAGAAAATAGCCGTACTCTTATCAGCTATTGGTGAGAAATGTTTTAGACTGTATGAAAACTTTCCTCTTACAAAAGAAGATAAGGAATCCTGCGAATCTGTCTTGAATGCGATCGTCAAATATCTTGTTCCTGAGCTTAATACCAGGTATGAAAGAGCTATTTTCAACATGTCAATACAAGGCCAAGCTGAGACCATCGATGAGTATGTGGATAGGTTGAAGTCCTTAGGTAAGAACTGCAACTTCAAGTGTCCCAAATGTGATTTTAATATGACTGATGAATTCATTCTAGATAGGCTGTGTGTTTCGATAAATAACATCAAACTCAGGGAAAAGCTGTACGATGACAAAAACCTAAAGCTTCAAGATGCTATTTACAAAATTAAAAGTGCTGAACTGAGTAAAGCTCAATTGGATGAACTCTCGAATAAGACTGACTTGTTAAAAGAAAAAACAGCAGATATTCAAGCCTTAAAAAAGTTCTCTAAACAAAAGAAAATTGAACATAAACCAGAGCATTCTTCACAGAATGCCGCCTCTACTACTCGTACCTGTATGTATTGTGGCAGTATACACGCGCCCAGGGCTTGTCCAGCCTATGGTAAGCAATGTACCAATTGCAAAAAGCTTAATCACTTTGCAAAAGTTTGTAAAAGCACGCCTAGGAGTATAAAACAACTTGATGTTATAAGTAATAATGATAGTGATGAACAATCAATTTTCTGTTTGAGTCAATCAGAAGATCATGCTGATAGAGTTGCTACTTCGAAAATCTCGTTTATAATCGATAACAAAGTGAAACAGACTGAGTGTATTCTAGATTCAGCAGCTACGTGTTCAGTTATTGGTTACAGCCAGCTTTGTGATTTATTGTCTGATTACTGCCCAAAGCTGAAACCATGTAGCTTCAAAATAAGAGGGTTTGGAGATGGTATTACCAATCCAAAAGGGGAAGTCACACTGCTAGTTAATCGTCATAATGAATTATTTAAAGTTTGTTTTATTGTAGTAGACAAAGATCAAATTCCGCTTTTGTCATACAAAGCATCTTCTAAGCTAGGTTTTTTGAGGATAATCAACAAGCTTGACAAAGCAAATGCAAAAGGATTATCGAGTTCGGAAATGATAGTTAATAAATATCTGGACGTGTTTGAAGGACTCGGTAGGGTACCTGGAGAAGTGGAATTAGAAGTTGATGAATCCGCCAGGCCGGTTATTCAACAAGCTAGAAGGGTCCCTGTTAAGCTTCGAGAACAACTAAAAGAAACAATTGAAGAGCTTGAAAAAATGGACGTTATAGCTAAAGTTGATAAACATACAGACTGGGTCAGTAATGTTTTACTGATTAATAAAAACGGGAAGTTGAGAATCTGCCTTGACCCTATAGATCTAAATAAGGCGTTGAAACGACCACACTACCAAATGCCAACAGTGGAAGAAATCATGCCTGATCTGAAAGATGCCAAAGTTTTCACCACACTCGACGCTAGAAGAGGTTTTTGGCAAATTGCTTTGGCTGAACGTAGCAGTTACCTCACTACGTTTTGGACTCCATTCGGAAGGTACAGATGGAAAAGAGTTCCTTTTGGTATCTCGCCTGCACCAGAGATCTTCCAACGTGTACAACATGAAGTGGTTGAGGGTTTAAAAGGAGTCGAAGTCATGTGTGATGATTTACTAGTGTATGGCTGTGGAAAAACAGAAGAAGAAGCGATAAAAGATCACGATAAAAAGCTAGAACAACTGTTTATCCGACTGCGTGAAAAGAATCTTAAACTTAACAAAGAAAAAATGTCTCTTTGCAAGAAAAGCGTCAAGTTTTTTGGTCACTTTCTTACGAATGAAGGAATAAAGCCGGATCCTACAAAGGTTGAAGCTATTTCAAAGATGCCGGAACCGAGTAATGCCAAAGAAGTCCTTACATTTTTAGGAATGATTAATTATTTGTCAAAGTTTCTACCATCCGTTTCTACAGTGGCTCAACCTTTACGATCGTTGACAAAAATTGATTCTAATTTCAAGTGGGGACATACTGAAAAGAAATCATTTGATAAACTCAAGAAACTAGTTTCTCAAGCTCCAATCCTCCAATATTATGATAGCACTAAGCCAGTTGTTCTACAATGTGATAGTTCACAGTCGGGATTGGGAGCAGTACTACTTCAAGATGGAAAACCAGTAAGTTTTGCCTCTAGAACTCTCACAGCAACAGAGAGTAAGTACGCACAGATCGAAAAAGAAGCTTTAGCAGTTGTCTTTGGTTGCATGCGCTTTGAGCAGTACTTAATTGGTCAAGAAGTAATAGTTCAAAGTGATCACAAACCACTCCAAACAATAATGAAGAAACCGTTACTGTCAGCACCTAAGCGTTTGCAGCGCATGCTCCTTGCATTACAGCGTTTTAATATCAAATTACAATTTGTTCCCGGTTCTGAACTCTATATAGCTGACCTTCTTTCCAGATTGCACCTACCAGATGAGGAAACAGTTCCATTTGAAAGTGTTTACTTCATAAATTTGGCTTCTGAGATTGAAAATATAAATCATGTCGAGCACTTACCTATTACAGACCCTAGACTCGAGGATATTAAAAAAGCTACAGCTGATGATGATATATCACAAGGTCTGATAAGTTATATTCTCAATGGTTGGCCCGAAAATGCCAAATCTATAAGAAATCAAGAGCTGAAATCATACCATAAATACAAAGAAGAGCTTACATTTGATGGCAGTCTTATATTCAAAGGACATCGCATTGTGATCCCGCGGTCATTACGCCCCGACATGCTTAAAAGACTGCATCAAGCACATCAAGGAATTGAGATGAGTATGCGGCTTGCAAGAGACTGTATTTTTTGGCCTGGAATTATACCAGAACTTGAAAACACAGTTAGGAAATGTAACACATGTATCAAACACTCGGCAAACAACTACAAGCTGCCTATGCAATCTGTTCATGTTCCTGAATTACCTTTTGAAATAGTTAGTATGGATTTGTTCGAAATTGAGGTAAATAAAAAGAAGAAGGTCATTTGGTTGGTTGTAGATCACTATTCAGATTTTTTTGAAATAGAGGAAATACCAAACATGGAAGCAACAACCATTATAAGATGCTGTAAGAGACAGTTTGCTCGATATGGCATTCCTCGACTCGTTATAACAGACAATGGTACCCCATTTATAAACCAGGAGTTTTCAAAGTTTTCCATGGAGTGGGAGTTCTCTCATTCAACCTCTGCACCTTATCATCCGCAAGGAAACGGCAAGGCTGAATCTGCTGTCAAAGTAGCAAAACAAATAATTAAGAGATCCCTCGAGAACAACGAAGACATATATAAGGCTCTTCTATTACAAAGAAACACCCCTAATAAAATTGGCAGTAGTCCAGCCCGAAGACTAATGGGAAGACGGACAAGATGTGGAATTCCCTTCACAGACAAACAGCTGCACCCAGAAATTGTACAGAAAGTTCCAGAGAAGATTACTGATAACAAAAAGACAGTTAAAGGAAGGGTAGATAAGAAGGCTAGATCTCTAAAAGACCTTGAGATTGGCCAGCCTGTGTTTGTAAAGTTAAAAGGAGATGATAGTCCTTGGAACAAAGGAGTTGTTCAAGATAAACACAACAACAGGTCATATGTTGTCGAAGTAAATGAGACACCTTACCGAAGAGACCGTGTTCACATAAAAGAAGCTTCCCCTGAACCCCCTAAACCGCCCGTCATAAGTGAGAATAAGCCAAAATCACCACGACCAGTTCGTACAAGAAATCCTCCAGCACATCTACAAGATTACGTAGTCTACAAGTGAACTTAAAAAAAAGGAGCGTGTTGTATTTAAGATCCTGATGATTATTTTAGTTGTCTTTTATCTATATTTTAAACAGCTGATTTATTGTACTGTTTATTTGTTTACATTTTGAATGTTTGTTGCAATGTTTACAAGTTGAGTTTGGATACATGTGGTTAACTAAAGAATGCAATTAAAAGCCAGTTCTCTTAAAGATTATCTTTTATTTATTCGTAGTATGAGTAGCTTTAAAACAATAACATGGATTCATCCTTATTAATCCAGATTTCGGAAAGAATAATTATATCAGGAAACTCTTCCCAACTAGAAATTTCTACCAAGAAACAATCAAAATTAGCCCTCATACTACGCACATTTTGATGTATAATACTTAAATTAGCTTTAATTTCTTGGTGTGTTTAACAGAATGCATCCATTACATATTTCTGTAACAAACTATATTACATAAAAACAAGGAAACGGAACAATATAACGTAACAATATACAATAGAATTTTAAAAAAAAGTTCCCATAAAACAACAACTCTAAACTTACAGTTTGCTGAGGTCAGCGTGGGTTCGCAGTTCAATTACTGCTGACCCTTCCTCCTTCCTCAGTAAGATATTTCCATTACGTATCCAAATGTACTTGTAGCCTCGTTCTCTCCTGATCTGTCTAGCCTGGGCGAGGAGTTTCCTTCTCGAGGGGGACAGGAATTCATTGACGTAGATCTGCGAGTCAGTCGTGAGTCCAAGGTGCCGAGTTGAAAAGTCATTCTTTCGCTTCCTCCGTAACCTCATCAACACCTCCTTATCAGTTCGGCGCACAAACTTTACAACGATTCCCCTTGGACGATTTCTATCAGAACTTTTCCCCAGACGATGGCAGGCGTCTATCATTTTCTCATCTATGTCCATATTTAAGGCTTTCCCGATCTTTTTCACTACATCCATAACATCCTCTCCAGAAACCTCTGGTACTCCTTGGATTTCCAAGCAGTTTCTGCGAGAATAATTCTCCAGTTCATCCACTCGAGATTCCAATGCTACTACCTTGTTTTTCAATAGTCCGTTTTCACTTTTCAGTTCTTCTATCACCTTTACGTACTCTTCTATTTTGTCCAATCCACTCTTCAGGGTTATATTGTTCTCCTCCATCTTGTCATGCAGTACCTCGTATGACTTATTAAAATCAGAAATTGTCTTCTTCTGTTCTTCCTGTATTTCTTTTAGCGTTTGCATGATAACTTCCAGTGTCACACCTCCCTCTGCTTGGCCGTACTCAAAGCGCATACTCTTCCTTTTTGTTGTGTTGCAAGGGTCGCATCGCCACGTACTTCCATTGTCAGTGAGATAATCTAGGTCCGCCTGGGTAATCCTGACACACGATCCGTGAAATTCACCCGAACAGTCATTGCAAACAACTTTAAAATGATTCTTCTTCAACGTTTTTAAACACGATTTACAGTTTGCCATTATTTAATAAATAAACAATTTACAACGGAGTAGGATACGCATAAAATACTCGAGCCCGAAATAGTCTTGTCTAAGGCACAGAACTACAGATAAGATAAACACCGCTCGAGCATACGTCCGCTCCGGTTGAACTCTGACTCATGACTGATATATATGTGTACTGATATATATGTTTTAGGTTGGTTTCGTCCTGTTTAAATACAATTAACATGTTTGCATTGTCTCTAATGAGTTGTTTCGGTATTTTGCTGTAAGTTTGGCCAATATAAATACTATCTATGTTGTTATGTCGACCCATAGCGAAGTAATTTCTTATTGTGTTTTGGTTTTCACAAGATACATCGTCAAATATGAACACGGAGAATGGTTTAGCTTCTTGTGGTTGCATGACACTCTCACTTGCATTAAATTTTAGGTATTTAACTTCAGGCACATTACTTAGTATCTTTTCCAATAATTGATACTTTGGTTGTTGCAGTGATTTTGAAAATACATATAAATTATTAAAACGTAATCCTTTAGGGTTTGTAATCAAATTGAATACTACATTAGTTTTTCCACAGTTGGAAGGTCCGGTAACCAGACAGCGCACGGTGTTTGGTAACAAATTGCCATGTTTCCCACTATTGAATTCTGAATTATCCACTGTGAGTTCATCTATATTATTAATAGTAAAACTCTCTTTTTGTGGTACTATCTCCATCGTTTGTAATGGTTCAACCTAAAATGATTCTCTATCGTTATATCAAATCCTTTTTAGGTATCCAAGAATCTTCCGGCTTATTAAATCCTAACCATCGTACTTTAACCTTATCTTTTTTCCGTTGCAACACCTTTTCAACTAAATATACATCGCCTACTGTTGATTTAACATTTCATGTCCATAAAACCCTCCTTCAAGCAATTGTCCTTTATTATCCTTTAAAATATATGTCTCGGGTACTGTAGGTTGTACTTTGAATACAGTAAAGACCTCATTGGTCCAATTTGGCAGATATCTTTTACTGAATACACCTTTATATTTACTTATTCGCACTTTATCACCCACATTAAATTTTTTAGGCTTTAGTTTTTCAACTTTTGGTTTAGTATTCGTTTTTATACGTTTTAATACCAGTTTTTCATTTTTGCTAGTCACCTGGTTTGGTTTCATCCCAATAGTTCTGTGAAACTTGTTATTATAATCGTTTATAAGTTTCGGTAATATATCAATCCATATGTGCGATCCTCTGTTGGAAAACATTTTATACATTGCACTTTTTAAGGATCTGTTGAATCTTTCAATTATTGAGGCTTTTACCTCTGAATTGGTTGAATAATGGTTTATATTGTGTTTTTTCATTAAATTTGCAAATTCCTTATTAAAATATTCTTTTCCATCATCAGTTTGTAAATGTTTAATAGTATGTTTGTCTCTTTGTATAGCTATTTCCATTGCTTTTGTAACACTTTTACCACTTTTATCTTTTAGCCGTAAAGCATCTGCCATTTTTGAAAAGCAGTTAATAACAGTTAATATGTATTTATATCCTTTATTTTGTTTGCTATAAGGAATCATTTCTATTAAATCTGCTTGATATAAATCATTAATTCCTTTTATCACCGTATTTCTTCGTGGAAACTTTCTTCTTGCAGGTTTATGAAGTTCGTTGACAATTTGTTGCTTCAAGTCCTTCATATTGCAGGTTTCAATGTTTGTTGTATCACATGTATAATCACAATGAATGTTGTTTTAAATATTCACATCATTTATATGGGTCAAGGTCATCCAAACTTGTGTAAAAAAATGGGGAACACGGCGTTGGACTTGCCGTGTTCCCCATTTTTTTACGGAAGGAGAAAGGAATAAGGTCGAAGTTGTAGAAGGACGAAGAATAGGTTACTAGTTGATAGGGTTTAGGGAGTAATGGCCGAAAGGAAGAGTGTGGATTTTGTCAGGCAAAATATGTCTTTTATCATCCCGAGCTGACAGTGCTTTTTTAATTTCGGTGACACTGTAGACTTGATGCTTGAAGCTTCGGATATTGTTGAATGTTGCTGATATTGTAGTATCTTCAAACAAACAAGTCTTGTAGTGGTCAAATGTTACGTGTTTTTTCAAATAAGATGTCTTCACTCCTTTTGCTTTTTTCACTGTCGGTGTGTTGTTCTTGTGGTACATCTTAAATGAATACAATTTTGCCATCAGCGCCACTATTTCTTCTAAAGGCATTCCATTTGCTTCATCTTTAAATTTTCCAATTACTTTTTTTATTTTTTTCATTAAAATTTGGATGGTTCTTCGGATAGTCAGAAAAGTCGAAATCTTCTTTGTATGGAAAGGTCCTTAGGTCTTCATACATGTCCAAAGTCTTTATCCAGTAGATAAACGCGTCCGTATCCATGTATGCGACTCCAATGTTTTCCCTTCCGTAGTGTTTAACCATTTTGTTATAATGGAAATCATACATCAGGGTTTTACTTATGTCCAAAATCGACATACCTATGTATAACGGACGGTCCATGACTATTGTTGTTTTCTTCATACTGACAGCAACTAGATTTTCGTTTATAATCATGGATGTTCCGAAATTTGGTTTTTGCACTAATTTTTCCAATTTCCTAGGATCACTCACTAATTTTACATTTTTGTGTTTTCTTTTGTTCTCCAAGGTCTTCCCAAAGATGGCATTGTTCATTAATTTAGAGAAGTCCTTTTCAAATGTTGTTGTCGCTGCAGCTCTTCTTGTAGTGTTGGAATCAATATATGGTTTCAACCAACAAGACTGGGTGAATTCAATTGCTCTATGAATTCTCACTATACGTAGACCCAATTCGAGAGCCTGTTGAACTACCCAGTAGTGAGCCACATAGCGATCTTTATTCTCCAAGGTCATCATCAATTTTGGCCATCTTCCTGTCGGTGAAACTTCAGTTTTGGCTAGGAGAGGCAAGTCGTAGTGATGGTCATGAAGGTGCTCCGGATATTCAAAATCACAGTCCAAAATATAGCCTTTTGGACCATTTTTCGGAATCTGTGAGATGTCACCGATGGCGGCCGGGTCAATCCATTTGAAGTCAGCGTAGGGAAGCGGATTTGACATTGCCCAACCATAAAGGTTGTTTGCGTCAAAGTAGCCAAGGTAGACCGATGGTTGTTGCTCGTCGAAGCCGGGGATGTACTTGTTGTTGGCTTTGCCATGACGTGTTACAGCTTGTGTCAAACCGCCCCGTACACCAGATTCCATCATAAGCACCATATCAATATCCGTTAGAAGTTCCAGTCGACAGTTGGTTGACTTTAGCATAGCTTGCCATGCTAATCCTGGAGATGTGTACGAGTGTAGAGGGTCCAGTCCATAGGCGGAGAAGCAGGTGTTTCGAAATTCTTCCATCACATCGCACAGCAGAGTTACGTCCAATTTTATATAAAA
Organism: Neoaliturus tenellus; assembly: GCA_030545055.2. Classification (NCBI taxonomy): domain Eukaryota; kingdom Metazoa; phylum Arthropoda; class Insecta; order Hemiptera; family Cicadellidae; genus Neoaliturus; species Neoaliturus tenellus. The sequence continues at coordinate 55,521,292 of CM061536.1, read as the reverse complement.
GTCAGAATATTCCCCTAAGGTTTGAATGTTTAGTTGGTTCCAAACATTACAAGCATGATTGTAGTCTTCAACGGTGATTTCACTTTCGTTTAATTTGCTGTTGAAGGCTTCAATCGGTGGCAGACTGGTTTCTTCGAATTTTTCTGCAGACGTTATGTAATCATAGGGGAAAACTCCTTTCCGTAATACTAGGTCTAATTTATCTTCAGGTACAATTTTTCTGGTTTCTTTTAGGTCTTCTCTTCTTAGGTTCTCTGACAATTTGGCTAAACTAGATGCCATAAATCTGTAAGAGTCTACGAAGCGAAGTTTAATTTTACCTACTGTTTTTGAAAAGCTAATGTACTTTTCCAATGTTGTAGCAAGAACATCAATTTTACCGTCATCTCTTCCTAACTCCGGGATAATAAAGTGGGAGTCGTAGCCGCTAAGATTGTGTAAAACGACAGGAATAAAGTTTGGCAGTTTGTAATTTATATTGCATGAATTACAAGCAGCTCCTCTGTATAACCCTGTCAGGTGATCGTGATCTCTTACTTTTGGATTTTCTTCACTGAAGCTCTTTTTGCATAAATAACATCTTGATGCTGAATTGTATTCTTCTTGTTGATTTTGGTTTAAAGGTTCCATAGGTACAATATTACCGAACAAGCGTTGAACCTTTCCAGCAATATCGTACAGTTGGTCTACAAAATACTTAGCGGCTTCTTCACCACGGTAGAGTATTGGAGTGGATGTTAAACCATAGTCTTGCAATTGGTTTTCAGACAAGGTTGATTTAACTAGTAAACAAAAACTGTTGGGTTGATGCAACTGATATTTTGTTCTTCTAGTCACTTAGCCGTCCGGCAGCTCCTGTGGTACTAACGTTGATTCAAAATCTGCGTAGACCACTAGTGGAATTCGGTATTGGTGAACTGTCTTGTTAAATTGTATTGTAGCTCGGGTAGGCGGTGGAAGACTTATCTTTACTTCATAATTTTCGTTGCAAAGTCTTTTATGTTCCGACAACCAGTCCAATCCTCCATGTCTTGAATCTTTCCAAGAAAAGCAGAAACATCTCTTGCAAACTGTAATCCTATTTACTCTTTTGGTCAATTGTTTTACAACTAAGGCTTCAAAGTCCTTTATCCATACATAATGAGAAATTTCACCCTTAGTTATCAATAGCAAATCCGTGTGGTTTCTTTGCTCAACCTTTACTACCCGCAAAGGATAAACGTTGTTCGAATCATCCAGACCAAAAACATTGACTGAAACGCCAGGATTTTTCTTTTCAAATTTGTCAATATCTTTTAAAGTAACTGGGTAAGTAAGACCTTGAAAGTTGTAGCGGTGTTCATTCTCGTAGTATTCTCTACCAACTCTACAAGGATTGTTTTTAACATACTTGGTTAACATTGCATACTTGAAACATTCATTACCCTCATTTTGAACATTTCTACACGAGTTAGTGTTTTGGATTTTCTTTGGTAGAGGGATAAAACTACTACCTCTTAAACCATATCCATGTTTATGAACCCTAACATCCATACCTTCGATTGATGACAAAGTCCATCCAGATCCTCTTCCTTCATGTTCTTGGAGTTTGGTTATAAGTTCCTCCAAGCATTCTTCAATAATATCATCAATGTCGGAGGTGAAGGTAAGGGTTCGATTTTTGGTAATGAATGCTCTCAATGCTGTTTCACCATCAGTATTGTTAAACATAGCCTCTAACACCATTCCAAATTTAATAAAATTTAGCCTTTGTAATTCTTCCCTCAAAGTTTGACCAACAAGTTCCTTAGCCTGGGTTATGAATGTTTCCAGTTCCAATTGAACGTTATTAATTTTAAAATGTGTTACAACTCGTCCTGGCAAGGCCGTGGTGCGCAGTTGTCTTACATCTTCCAGCTCTTCTTCTTCCATATCCTCTTCTTCGGTGTCCTCTTCTTCAATAGGTCTTGTAGCAGTAGATGGTCCAGCACCAGCAAATTGTATCACACTAGGTCTTCTTCTTTGCATTTGCTGTAGATAGCTGTCCCAGTATTCCGTCTGCTTCTGATGCTCTTCCAAAAACCGGTCAATTGAGTCTAAGTCTATTTCATCCATGGTAATATCTTCTTTTTTATCTTCGTCTTCATGTAATTCTCTGTGTAGGGTAAAAAGATCTTCGTCTTGAAAGATTTCCCCACAAATGTCGCAAAGAGCCATTTCAAACAGTTTGGCTTTGAATGCACACTCTGTGAATGTCCACGCAATAATGAGCAGCGCACTCCACAGGGATCCTTTATATCCGAGGCAGATAGGTGGGGAAAGTGACGTCATATAGAAACAGGTTATCAATCATGTGCTAAATTTAGCCTTTACACAACCGTTTGTAATAAATTTATCAGTAGGCTTGATAAATTGATGATATTTAGTCTAGATTCAATAATTTGTACAAGTTTTTTTAAAGACGTCTGTTTGAGCAAAATTTATATAGGTCAAGGCCATTTGGAATTATTATTTTGAGCGGGGGATAGAGCACTAAGCAGCATCATTTACTACAAAGTGCTCTATCCCCCGCTCACATTCTTTTTTTAACTTTTTGTTTAAACTTTTTACAAAGGTGAAACATCACCATCAGAGTCGGAATCATTCTCATCACGAAATAGGTAGCGATGACAATACATAATTCTTCTGGCTACTAACGTCCTATCCATTGGACGATGAGGAGTGTCTTGTTCTTCTTCTTCTTCAATTTCCGACTCAGATGATGACTCTAATGTTTCGTAGGCGTGCAAGTCCATTTCATTATCCGTTAAACCAGCTTCGTCAGAGTCCGTTTCAATATCCATAATTTCTTCCTCCTCCTCTTCCTGGTCAACCGCAGGTAGTTGGTCCTCTGCTTCTATAACTTCTACGGGTATTACCTCCAGAATTGAAAGAATTCTGTCGCGATGGAACACGGTGTTGTCAAGTGGAGCCATGGTATGAAAGTGGTGTATCTATCCAATTGGTTTGCCCTTTTTATACCCCCACCAACTATACATTTTATGTGGGTCAAGGTCACGTAAAGATACCCTTTGAGCGGGGGATAGACCACTAAGCAGCATGCTAGTCCATTGCCGCAAAGTGATCTATCCCCCTCTCTATTCCGCAGACCACACTCAAGTCCAAGTCCACATCCAAGTCCACATCCATATGTTACACTTTATTATTACTGCCACCAAGTAATTGTCACTCGCACGTTTACTTGGTTTTGATAAAGGTACTGCACAAACTCCATATTATTTGTTTGTTCGTTATACAAATGCATCATGAAATATGCAATCTTATCGATTGCGGCATTGTCCAACGGTTCGCAATTCACAAGTTCCAATGTGCCCTGGCTGGTCTTATCCTCTATAAGTTCCACCACTTCGTTGATGTCTTCTTCCAAGAGGATGAACTCAACACTGAAGCTCTCCATCGTTGTTGATAGTGTCTAGACAAATGCTTGACTAAATGCTTTATTCATCAGTCCTACATATATACCAATTTCCCCCTCCCATTACCCATTCCCCCTCTACCTTTATATAGGTCAAGGCCATCCAATAATACCCTTTGAGCGGGAGATAGACCACTAAGCAGCATGCTAGTCCATTGCCGCAAAGTGATCTATCCCCCGCTCTGTATTCCACACAAGTCCTAGTCTTTACACACACACACACACACACACACATAAGCCCCCAGTCTTTTACACTTACTCATATACTCTGTCCTCCCTGCCAATTAAGAGTTCCCCATGTTTGCCACTATTTTCAATTAACCTTTCCAAGTCCCAAAACACAATGTCCAAATTAACCAAGTTCGCTCGTCCAATTTGAAACACACTATTCCCCCCAAAGTCACTTGCTCTCACTTGTTGTCCTGTATACTGCTTCTTCTTCCACGCTACAATCACTACCCTACCTTCTTCAACAACCATTCTTTTAACATTATCATACACCTTCTTCAACATCCCTCTACAGTTTAAATAGTTTATGGTTACATACTCCCACTCCTTACCAATGATCAGTGATCCACTCATTTTCTAGCGTTCCACTGGAAGGTCCAAAGCAGAATGAAGTCGGGATGTACAGACCCCCTCTTTTATACCAGTTAACCGGTTGTCCTTCGTTTAAAGTGGGTCAAGGTCATTCAAAAGTACCCTTTGAGCGGGGGATAGACCACTAAGCAGCATGCTAGTCCATTGCCGCAAAGTAGTCTATCCCCCGCTCTGTATTCTACACACACACACACACACACACACATGTCCCTGTCCAAGTCTTTCATTACATACGTAATATATATTCACTTCCTTCATCATCACTATCACTCATCTCCGTTTCTACAAACTCCATCGGGTTAAAATTAAATTGTTTCAATTGTTCTTTTAGGTTTTCAATCTGTTGGTCCTTTACTTCTAAAACACTGTGAAGGTGTGATATGTAGTCTGCTGCCTCGTTGATGCTTGCTACTCTGGGATCACCTAACTTCAAGCTGGGAACTACACCCTGCAGCCTAAAGTACGCCATACGCCTTTCTTGCTCCTGCCGTTGACCAGGACTGAGCAAGCCTTGCCCGTCTTGGCTCACCTCCAGCAAGGTCCGTAGCATCGGAGCTTTGCAGGCGTTTGCCCGAGCAACAGTTATGCTATGGAATGGTCGAGCAGGTCCACGAGTAGCAGGCAGGACGTTGGCAGCACGCCTTCTTGAAGAAGAGGAAGACCTAGAGTTGGAAGCCATGTTAAGATGTAGTATTCAGCTAAGCGGTACAAAGCAGAATAACCAAACTGCACATCAATACCCGTATATATACACTTATCAGTGGTGGGGGTACTGGCTAGCCTTGGTAAAGTGGGTCAAGGCCATCCAAAAACATTACCAGAACGGGGGATAGATCACTAAGTGGCATGTTAGTCCATTGCCACAGAGTGATCTATCCCCCGCTCTGTATTTCACATTCACGCACACATTCATACAAACACACAAGTCCCAGTCCAAGTCTTTACCCACACACCTATCCACTCTCATCCTCACTATCATCACTGTCCAACAGGCTTTCACACTTCCTAATTAGTTTCTCCCATTTACTTCGGATCAAAAGTACCTCACCGCGTGCACACTCTAACAACCTGTTCTTTTCCTCTATCATTTCGTTAAAACTTTTAATGTATCTAGTAGCGGCTCTAAGAGTGTCTTCCTCTGATGATGCACCAACCACTACACCTGGCACTACCTGCTGAAGCTCTTCATACAAGTTCTCCAGAGAAGACTCTGGTCTGGAGGCTCGGCTGCTGCACAACTCCTTCCTGACAGGGCCAAAGCCGGAGAATCGGACACGACTCCTTGACGAAGGCCCCGATCGGATTGGTCCAATGCTCGGGCTGGAGTTGGAGGCGGCCGGGCCAGAGGTAGAGGCTGGGACGTTCATAGCAGACATGGTGGTGTTCAGCTTAACAGTGTAAAGCAGAATGAGAGGACGGTTGATCACCACTCCTATATATACCCATTTTTAGTGGTGGAGGTAACACGAGGGGGGGGGGGAGGGGGGGGGGGGCTAAAAGAAATTTTGCTTAGTCTTCCCGGTCATCAGTTTTACATACCTTTAGCACACCCATTATTTTGGTTTCTTCAATAACTTTACACACCTCAAACACCCAAGCAAACAGCTCATCTATGTTGTTATAATTAATTTTTGTCCAGTGTTCATACTTATGAGTTTGGTTGTTTATAATACATAGATAAAATGTAGACCCGTCTCGTCTTATACAATACTCAACTTCCATTCTATGCTGGTTTAGCCCTTCCCAAGCATTGTGTTGATCTATCAAGAAGTCACCACCTTTGTAATTGTACCGTGACATGTTTACCACGGAGCACAGAAACAGACTGAAGCAAATGAACGGCTCATACAAGCTTAGTAAGAGCGTTAGAGTGGGGGTATCACGTGATACACAACATTAGTTGTAAGGTTAGCACTTTACTTTAAACAGTAATTTATATGGGTCAAGGTCATTCAAACTTTGAAAAATTTTTACCTCCAAACACTTGTAGCAAGCTACAAGTGTTTGGAGGTAAGTTTTTATTTGTTAAAGATTTTTTGTAACTTAGTCTTCACCCTCAAGGACACGGTTTGAGATTGTCCCAGTGACTTTACATCACCGCCAGGTTAAAGTATTATACAAGTCAAGTGTTTTTTTTTTTTTACCTGACTTGTATAATACCCCTCTCCCTTACTTTAAGAGGGTTAAGACTAAATTTGGAAAAATAATTTGGAAAAAGACTTTTAAATATTGTCCAACACAACCTAACAATTTTGAATTTTTTTTTTTAGTGGGCCCATGTCCTAGTCCATTTCCCACACGGTTTGGCATCCTTCCCTTCGTATTAGATAGGCTTTAGGGATGAAAAATTCTCTTTGTACCATCCGAGGTGGTACTTGCATTGTACAAAGGTGGCCTTCACCTTTTACAACGATTTCTACTTTTTTATTACCTGCTCCATAGGTCTGACCAATAAAATAATATTTTTCATCAACCTTTAGCCTTCTAATATCCCGCGGTTGCGGGCCGTGGGGATGTCTGAACTTGAACGTTTTAGGCTTAATATAAAGAGTGTAGGGTTTGAATTGCCGAAATTTGACTGTACTTTTAAGGTGTCGTTGGCAGCGATCTCCTTCTGCACAGGCAAGATTCTGGCAACACAAAACCCCAAACTTACTTGACATCCAAGCGTAATCGCATTTCTTACCCTTGCCAGCAGGGGCTTTAACACGCTTACGTTTTTGTGTTGAACTCTTTAGTGGAGTGTCTTGGAGCTTCTCCGAATTAGGCTGGCTAGAAGGAATGGGGGTGGAAGGGGGTAGAAGGGGCAAAGATTGGTCAAGAGGAATGGAGCAAACAATTTTGGGTGGGGTAGGGGAACGTGTTAGGTCTATGGTGGGAAGTTCGGGGGAAAGGATGGATTTTTGAGGCGATTTGGATGGCAGGTCAATAGTGGGAAGTTCAGGGGAAAAGATGGATTTACGGGGTGGTTTGGTTGGTGTGGACGGCATGGGGGATATGGGTAAGGGACATTGGGATTTGGTATAGGATAAAATTTTCCGGGTTCTGCTGTAGGGAGTGATTCTCGACCTGGACGTCTCTTCAAAAACCGCAGACTCCGATCCTGAGTCCGATAGCAGAGAGAGTGCTGGAGAGGCTACCGGGACTCGACCTGACGACTTGACGATGAGTTCTCCTGACGATGGCGGTGCACCAGCCTCTTCCACTGTCGGCGGCAATGGGGACAGGCTGGGCATTGATGCGGGCTGTGGTGGCGGCGGTGGCGGCGGCGGCATCGTCAGGCAGCTCAGGATGTTTGCTGTCATCAGGTATTCCAGGATCGAAGTGGAGGATGATGAGGGTTGAGACGTGTCGGTCGAGGTTGAAGCTGATGGGTAGTTCTTCAGCTTAAGGCCCATTTTACCCATTGTAATAAATGAAAAGAATAGATGTGAAGAAAGAAGTAAAGTTCTAAAAAAAAAATCTCAGGAGTAAGAGAGAACCTGTCCGTATGGGAGCTTGGACCGGAATGAGAAGTGCGTGCGGCCCGGCCGCCTTATATCCCCACCGACCACGGGTGAGCCCCACCCAAGGGTATAGGGTAGGGGTAGGGGTGGGGGCGGGGGTGTAGGGGTGGAGGTGTAGGGGGGGCGGAGGTGTATGGGGTGGAGGTGTAGGGGGTGGAGGTGGAGAAGGGGAGAGGGGGGCGGGGGCGGGGGCGGGGGCGGAGGTGCAGTGTCAGTCTTTACTATATTTAGGTCGAGGTCACGTAAAACTTTAAAAAAATAAAGCCCCACCTGGGGCATTTAGGTTGCCATCGCTATAGTCTCTAAAGAGACCCAACTATGGACAACTACAGACTTGTGTGTTAGTAATGCCTACCCATTAAAGTTTAAAAGACAAAGTACTTTAATATATTTACTGTGTTAATAAAAACCTTACTGTTAAAGATTTTGAAAACTTTCATATATTTAGGTCAAGGTCACAGAAAACTTTTAAAAAAATTAAGCCCCACACCCCCATAGGGGTGTGGGGCACTTGGGTTGTCATCGCTGTAGCCTCCGAAGAGACCCAACTATGACAACAGGGCAACATCCAATGTCGTGTTCCCTTCGCCACGCGAGACTTGTAAACATTTACTGCATTGTCTTTTCAATAGCTAACAAAAGTTCATTTACATAATTTTGAGTTTCCAGGAGGAAACAAACTGAGGACACCCTAATGGCTTACGTCCTCGGTCCGAGTGCAGAGGCCGCCGCAACCTTTTGCATGCCAGCGTACAAACGGACATACTCCCACAACCCCAGCCGCAACCTGTTGCATGCCTGAGAGGAGCCTAACAATACTTCAAAGTAACTTTACTCCCGTAATCTTTAATATTTTTAATTTAGCAATGCAGTAAATTTTTTACAAGTCCTTTGTGGGTCAAGGCCACACGGACATTAAAAAATTTCGGCCCCCGTACATCCATGGCGAACCACGAATGTTCGGGGGCCTTGGGGACTAAAAAACACAAATAGCTAACAAAGATTTATTTACATAATTTTGAGTTTCCAGAAGGGAAACTAACTGAGGACCAGCGAGCACATAACATAATAGAGAAGACAGGCGCTTGAACGCTGTGCACCCGAAGTGGGGCAGAATCCGCCATGTTGGCCCGTCAAACGGGCTGACGTCTCGGCCGCGGCAGCTCAGTCCGCAGTAAAACACACCAGCAAATATACTGTCATTAAAAATAGTAATACTGCAGTAATAGTGTTGAAATTTTGCATTTACATACTGTAGACCCCTTGGATAACGCTAGTAAACATAAAATTTTTTTAACACATACATAAACTTAGGTAATAAATATTTTAATGTGGAATTATAATTTAAATGTTTCAAACAAAAATTAAAAAGTTGTCCTGCGGGAAAGTTTTTTATTTTTGGTCAGAGATATTTTGTCAGCGGGAGAGTTGTTCATAAATGACCTGATTTAATTTTTAATTTTGCCTTTTTATTCTACGATGTATGGTTTTCTCAAAAATGCAGGTTTAAGAGCAGCAAACGCCGCCGCGCCGCTCAGTCGGTTGACGCGAGCTGCGCCGCCGCTGCCTTATCACTATGCGGTATTTTTCGTTTCTTACAATGTTACTAGCAGACTATATGTTTTATTTAAAAATCTTCTCGTAGGAATTAGTAACATATATTATCATTGAGGAATAAGTCAAAAACCGTACTGAAGTAAAAAGGGTTTTATTTACGAATCAACTTCAACTTCAGTAGGCCTAGCACAGTCGTCGGCTATGTTAACCATAGGCCTATACGTGTTTGCTTTTAGGCAAAACATGGTATTTTATTCCCCTGTTTCGGACTCGGATTTTCAACCGATTTTCTTTAAATTTGGCATTCGTTAAGTTGAATAGTTATATTAGGTCTCTCGTACCTTTAAAGATTGAAAATGTTAAAATATTACCCTCATCAGCACATTGCAAGGTATCTCAATTTTCCTTACTATTGAGATTTTTCTACTAATACCATTTATTTTTATTGCTATGAGGAACTATATCTAGCTTTAATTTACAAGAAAACATATTTTATACCAATAAATATTAAAAAACAAAAACAAAAACAACGTCATAACAGGGGAATGCTAAGGCATGTTTTCCGTGATTTTACAAGGGCGAGGATGACTCATAAATCTCGTTTATAAAATTAAATACGTAATTTTGGTTAAATAAGTCGATCCATTTTTTTTTACCAATCAACATTTATTGTCCCAATAAAGCACAGTTTTGTTCAGGTGTTGTCTAACCTTTGACTTATGAAGACTTTCATTACTTAACTTACAATGATGTTTTATTCTTACATAAAAATACTTGTTTGCTACTAGATTTATTAATCCTCGTCGAGTTAGCACCTTTTGTTAAAGTTAACAACAAAGTTTTGTTAGGCTATAAAAAACGCCTCGTGTGGTAGCGTAGTCAGCGCGGCGGTGTGGCGAAGACGTTTGGGATAGGGCCGAGCCGCCATCTTGGTCCGCTTAGTCCCGCCGCCACGACTGCCCCACTGCCGCGCTCCGTGTAGCTGCTCTATTATGTTATGTGCTCGCTGCTGAGGACACCCTAGTGGCTTACGTCCTCGTCCGAGTGCAGAGGCCGCCGCAACCTTTTGCATGCCAGCGTACAAACGGACATGCTCCCAAATGCCATCCGCAACCTTTTGCATGCCTGGCAGGAGCCTAACAATTATGAAAAAGTGGCTTTACACGGGGGCCTACTCCCGTTCCCCTGTCGTTACAATTTAATTTGAGCTGTGAAAAACGCTCAAGGGAAATGCTAAAACAAGCGTATACACTTTAGTTAAATATAACACACTTACAACACACAATTGAGCTCAACATGGTTAATGCTGGAACAAGCACATACACATTAAACACATATGACAAACAAGACAGACAGGAGACATAGGGTACAAGTAAAACAATCTCATATAAAACAACTTCCCAATACCCAAACGCAAGCGCAATATCTTAGAAATAATACAAGTCTTAAAGTTAGAGTAGACTTCGCTAAACAGTGAAGGCGCCTTTCAGTGTTTAGTGAGGCCTATGGCGGTCCGTCCCGATCGTTCACGTTCAACGCTCGGGAGCGGACTGCGAGCCGGCTGTGGCCGGGCCGCCTTATATCCCCACCGGTCTCCCCCGGCATGGGGCGGGGGTCCACCCCGGGGGCGGAGGTCCACCCCCGGGGGGGGGGTCCGCCCCCCAAAAAACGGAGACGGGGGCGGAGGGGGGTCCGCCCCCCAAAAAACGGAGACGGGGGCGGAGGGGGCGGGGGGGGGTCCGCCCCCCAAAAACGGAGTCGGGGGCGGAGGGGGGGGTCCGCCCCCCAAAAAACGGAGACGGGGGCGGAGGGGGGGGGGGGTCCGCCCCCCAAAAAACGAAGACGGGGGCGGAGGGGGGGGGGTCCGCCCTCAGGGGTGGTTCAAGGTCACCAGACTACACTTTTACTCTAAGTGTCTGGTTCGAGGTCACCCACTACACTTCTACTCTAAGTGTTCGCAATACCCCCACCCTAATCGAATCCCTAAGCTACGTGACGGCGTTCAGCCAGTATGTCTCAGGCTTGCATGCGGTAAGCATCGCTGCTCTTCGACTCTGTTCATGTAAGTGGTTTTACAAGTTTTTGCCTTAAGGTCGTTACACTTTAACTCTGGACTAACATGGCTTGGATTTTCTCTGATTTTACTCAAGGTCACTACACTTTAACTCTGGGATGATATCGACTTGTAGTATTTCAGTGTTTTTACTCAAGGTCATCACACTTTAACTCTAGCACGTCGGTTATCGTACCAGAGGTGCTCAATAACCTACCTTGTAATGTTTAGGGTGGCGTTTGCACGCCACGTGGTATCGCCATGAGTGTCCAGTCCAAATTTTAAGTTAGATTAATTTTACTGTGATCTTTTCCATTTCCAATTCGTTTTGCCAAAGAATAAGGTGTCGCTTTATAAAGTGGTATTTCTCTAAAGTTATAGGGGATTGCAGGGATACAATTAGTTTATTTAGGAGACTCTTAATCTTGGAGTTTAACACAATTTCCACTTTGACTTTGCTTCCTCGGCTCTCACAGCCTAAGCTGTACAGAAATGTTTCTTCTAGTGCCAACTCGGGCCAAGAGAACAGTGTGTTGACTGTAGGACAGCTCATGGTGAAGTGATGCGATACTCCAGCGTGCAACCTCACCTTCCCCCACCACTGTGACCTTCCCCCACTCCTGCTGTTTCCCCACCTCTTTTCCCTTGACTCATGCGCTACAAGCAGTCTCTCAGTATTGTGCGGACTTTTGTGAGGAGAAGCCATGTCGCGGGACGCTTTAGGTAAGAAACTTAGCCGTGTTAAGACTTTATTAGTTGCTCACTGTCCACCACTCAAAGTTAAGAGGGTTTCGACTTTAGCTAAGTGGCGCAAACTGTTGCGCGGACACCCTAAGTTTTATACAAAACAGACTAATATCAGTTTTACTGATGAAGATTTGTTTAAAATATTGGATGAAATGACTTTTCCTTGCAAAATTCAGTTAGTTACTCCCATTCCTGACAGTTTAGAGTCTTAGTCTCTCAAGCCGATATACCTAGAGTACACAGAGCCTGACAGTCAGTCACTCGGTGGCTGTCGTGGGGTGCGCATCGGTGTCGGCGCTCCGTTGTTAAGTTTTCAAGGTCACAGTAATATCAAATTGTTGGTGTTGTGCTGGTTCAAGGTCACCTGAGGGATAACCGATTGCCCATTTAGGCAGAGTCATGTCAGAAACTCGAGTTTAGCTTGGCACTTTTGCCGTTTCTCGTCGAAAATTCGCTCCAAGTGGTCAAGGTCACGGGGACTCGGACTGAAACTCGGAGCGTAATGCGAGAAACGGCAAAAGTGCCAAAAAATTTTAAGTTTCGGCGTGACCTTGACCTTAGTGGCGTCGGTGACGTCATTTTGATGACGTAAGGGGTGATGACGTCATCAGCACGTCATTTCTGTGACGTCATGGGTGTGACGTCATAGAAATGACGTCATTGGTGATGACGTCATCGATGACGCAATCGATGACGTCATCGGTGAGGTCATTGACCTCGATGACGTCATCCCTCAGGTGACCTTGAACTGAGCCAGCACCAACAATTTGGATGAAGCACCTGAAAATTTAGATGAATTAAAAATTAGACTAAGAACTGAGGTATGAAGGGAGGTTTATCTAGCTAACAACGTTAATGACATGTATGATAGTTTTCTTAAGAATTTTTTGTTTCATTTTCATATCGCTTGTCCTGTAAAAAATGTTAAATTATATAATACAAGGAAATGTAAATGGGTAACTGAGGAGATTGATCTCAAAAAACAAATCATGTTTGACCATTTCACTAGGCTCAAAAACTCAAAGAATCCGTTAGATAAGTTGTACTACCAGCGTGCCCGAAACGGCTATAGACAAACCATCCAGAAGGCCAAAGCCGACTGGATGGAATCTTATCTTTTGGCTGCAAAAAATAAATCTAAACAGGCCTGGAAAATTATCGATAGTTTTAGAAATAAAAATTCAACTGATCCCAAGAATATGACATTAAATATAGATGATAGATGGGTGGTTAGGCCTAATGAGGTTTGTGAGGAGTTTAATTCTTATTTTGTCACCATTGCTGAAAAAACAAAACAAAATATTGTCAGCAGAACACTCAGCCCTTCGGCCGCGCCTGTTCATTCTTGCCTTAATAACTTTAAACCAATCTCAAAGCCAGAACTTGATAAAATTTTTCAAAATTTTCAGCAAAAACTTCCTCTGGCTACGATGAGATAAGTATGATGGTGTTGAAACATTGCAAGGAGGAGATTTGGATCCTCTGCTGTTCATCACTAATCAGTCTCTCCTTGATGGAACTTTTCCCGATAAGTGCAAACTCACCAAAGTAAAGCCTCTTTTTAAAAAAGGACGATGAGACGGTGCTAGGAAACTATCGTCCAATCTCACTCCTTCCAGCTTTCTTCAAGGTCTTCGAAAGGGTGTTGTGTGAGCAGCTGACACGCTACCTGGAGACAAATGAACTCTATTGTAAAAAACAATATGGTTTCCGGAAAAATAAAATCCACCAAATTGGCACTAATTGATTTCGTTAACCAGTGTATTGATGCACTCGATGCCGGTGAGACCGTTATAGGCTGCTATGCGGACCTCTCCAAGGCCTTCGACTGTGTTGATACAAAAATTCTCGTTGAAAAGCTAAAATCACGTGGAATCAGTTCTCTGGCTCTCAAATGGCTCACATCTTTCCTTTCAAACAGACGACAATTCACAGAAATTCAACATCAGTCAAAATAAAAAATCAAAAACTTTCGCTCAACGGACAGACTCGTCACTAGCGGAGTTCCTCAGGGCTCGATTCTTGGCCCGGTGTTGTTCCTGGCATATGTCAATGATATGCCGGGGATAGTTCCGGACGAGAGTCTCTTCCTGTTGCGGATGACACCACACCCTTTTCACAAAAAATAAAAATGTCGAACAACTTGAAGTGGACACTTTCATTAAAATCAATCAGCTTGCACAGTACTTTTCTGACAATCTCCTCAGCTTAAATTCCACAAAAACGGGGTGTCTCCGCATTCAGACGCATCAGAGGAGCCTCGCTGATCCATCCTCAAACATCGATATCTTCATTGATGAAGATAGGCTGGTCCTATCTGATTCTGTAGATTTTCTAGGGGTGAGATTGGACGGTAGTCTAGCATGGTCGAATCAAATCGAAAAAATAGAAAAGAAGATATCCTCGGGGCTCTTTGTTCTGAGAAGAACAAGCTGCTTAAATCCCAATTTGAATTTGTCAAAACTAGTTATTTTAGCCTAATTGAATCACATATTGTGTACTCTATCTCCTTATGGGGTAGTTGTAAGTCACATTTATACCGTATTTTTACCCTTCAGAAAAAAAACAATCCGTATAATTTTTAAACTCCCTCCTCGGAGCACTGTAGTGATTTTTCAAGCAATCCAACATTCTAACTGTTCATGCCTTTTCATCTTGAATTGGTAATGTACATAAGAAAGCCAAGATCTTTCTTGTTACAATCAACGTTCCCACAAGTACAACACTAGACATAAGCATAAATTCTCTGAGTACCATAGGCTCTCCATTTTTGAAAAGAAACCATTAG